>OZ010789.1:123424278-123991778 GCA_963932465.1 Maratus speciosus | reverse complement strand
CCGCAACAGTACCAAGAATTCTTTGCGACCACGGCAACTTTTATGTAGTTTTATTAGATTTTTTTTTTTTTTTTTTTTTTTTTTTTTTTTTTTTTAATCAAAATGGAAAATTTACGGCCCCATATTGACGCGATTTTTTTCTGCCGCTAATGTCATATACGGAACGGGAACTTAACTGGCGCCAAAGTATCGTTATTTTGCTTGATATGGTAAGCCGAATGTTGTTGTTTATGCTGTTGATGCGTTCCCCAAATTGGCGTCTGAAAAAAACGCGGATATGACATCTGTGCCAAACTGTCATATGAAAAGCGAAGAATTCAGACCGTATTTGTTTATGGCAGTTGATGACTTGAACTATTATAATATAGATGACTTGATGGCGATAGAATAATATTTGGCGACTTATCACCTGTGCCTAGCTAACATTAAAGTACCAAAATGGCACCTAGAGTATAAAAAGTGAAGTGGTCCGCCCGGAACTGTTGATGTAAGTCACATGACTTAGGCTATTGTTATAGAGATTGTTTTAAAATACCGGGAAACAAAAACTCTGTATACTTAATTCATTTTATTTTAGCTTCTTTTCAAATGTTTAACTGATCCTCTTTAATCAAAACGAAAACAACCATTGGATGTCTTAACAGCAACTGATTCGCCCTTAAATTTTTGCAATAAAAGGGATTTGAATGGAAACTCGTTTACAGGGAGATCTTCACAGCTTTTTTCAGTATAATTCAATCTTCTCTAATATTTTAAAAAACCCATCAGATTAGCGTGTTTTTAGATTCTGCGGTGTCTGAACGAGAGTTGGCGAGCGTAGCTTGCAGGGGGCAGAGCCCCCTAGTTTCATCATATAAAAAGATCATTTCATTATATAAAAAGATATTTTTTGGAATCATATATTTTCCATTTCGGAATTTTTTCTCACTTTATTTCCCATTGTAATATTTCTGTAGTTCAATTTAAGAAATTGCAGCAGAGTCTTTCAAAAGGTAATATATCTTACTCAAATTAGAATAGTCATTGTTATGTTTTGCTATTATTATAGACTTTATTGAAGTAACATATATAATAGTTTTTTTTAATTTCTAAAATTTCGAAAGAAACTGTTTTTAAGTATTATTGGTACTACTTGATTATCCCGTCGACCAAAAACCTGTCGCCAAACTGTAAGATTAAATGCCAATAATGGATGATCATAAACGTCACATTCATTTAACATTAAACATTTGTTTGTTACGTTATGAAGTCTTTTTATTTCGACTTTTTATTTGTATTTTTGTTAATGTTTTACTAATTTATTTGTTTTTTCGTTATTTCAAATTACTGCACATTTTTATTTATTTTTTATTCTTCAATCCCAGATCTAATGTTTACGTACATTTTACAGTTTATTTATTTATTTATTCTCGGAGCTTACGCTCGGTTATGAGGATTTAGCTACACCCAATGAGTGGCTTTATACCTCTATTACTCTTCTCCTAGGTTCAAATACAATCATTTCTCCATGGTACCGTGTGTATTTTACAGTTATATAGTTTTACGTTTTTTGACTAAATAGAGAGCATTAGGTTCTTTTACAATTTTCCGTTGTCATTGATATTTTATTTATTTATTGAATAACAAACATATGACTTGTGTGCTTAACATGAGAGCCTGCTTTGAAGTCAAAGACAAGATAGCGCAAGGAAATGTTACAACACAAGAGAAATACATCCTGGGAATTCCACACAAAGAGTGTGTGCAATGGAACCAGCGGGATTCGGACCCACAATCTCCTACGCTCGCAAGTGAGTAGCGGCGTGGTGCTTTGACCACTCGGCCACGGAGACCCCATCATTGATATTTATTGTGTCTTGTGTCTCTTAATAAAATTGATTATTACATTTAAAATACTTACATTTTACTCACAAATACAGTACATTAAAAATATCTGTTTGTTTATGATTTAATTTAAAATTTCTCCATTTAAATACATAATGTGTTAGTATTATTTTCAGTATTTAGTAATCACCTAAATAAATCAAATTTTCTATTTTGTATGTTGCTTACGCCATAAGTGAACGTTGTCATTTAAGTAACCCTAATCTTTAGTGATTTTTTAAATTCAAATTCATTAATTTTCCTATCTTAAATTTTAGAATGACAACGTTCTTCCATTTGTATAATTTGGTGAATAGTTTGATGATTTGTATAATTTGGAGAATAGTTTGATGATTTGAATAATCTGAGGAAATTGGTCGACGGGATAATCAAATAGTACCCTATTACTAAATGCATATGTATTAAATCATGCATGTATATCTTTTCTAATAAATATGTCTAAAAAACTTAATTGAAATAAATATTGACATAGCTAAGTATGAAATACTTATACTCACCACCTAATTCATAAGCCGGTTAAACTTGATTGAACGCTCAAACGAAATTCACTATTAAACTCTCGCGGAAAAAGCGCGATTAATAATGAATCCCATTTGAGCGTTCGAGCGAGCTGTTCGCACTTAATCAACTGTTAAGAAATGACTATACTATTTCAACTTTAGTTCCATCCATGTATCACTATAATTATTTAACTGATTGTGATTATATTGCTGATATGGCAATAGTTTAGTTTTGTTTTTGTTCGAGTGAAGGGCACAGATGTCATATACGCACCACGTTGGCACGATTTGTTTCTGAGGACACGTACCGGGTAACTTAACTGGCGCCAAAGTGTCGTTATTTTTCTATTATAACACAGATGTTGCTGTTTATTTATTAAAAATTGTTTATTTACTTTTATTTTCCTTTTTAAAATTACACAAATTGTTTTGTTCTATAGTTATTAACTAAACTTTGTTTTAATTATTGTTATTCCCTTTTTAAAAGTATATATGTAACTGGTATTCAAAAACGAGGTTATCGCCCAATTGACGTCAGAAAAAGATCATGCCAATGTGGTGCTTATATGACATCTGTGCCGAAATATATTCGCTTTGGCAATTTTAAATGTTATTGAATAGCGTTTTAATAGTTTATAGATACTTAAGCATTTTAGTTTTAGGGAATCCTTTTATTTAAGAGTTATTTTACATTCGAATCCAACATCTGGCGTCAGCTGACAAGACTGGAAACCGTAAGTAGAATTTTATTTGAACAGTTCCGAAGGAAAACTATTACTATTGTTGAATAAAAAATTATTGTTATTGTTAATTAATGTGAATGCATTGAAAACAGCTAGAAGGCAACATCGTAGAAATTTTACAAAATCGTGTAACGAATTTGATGCAAATGATAATAATTTATCGTCTGCTGTAAAAATTTTGAAATTGACAATGATAAAAGAGAAGGTGAAACTTACATAGCTACCAACTTGTACGGATTTTTGCTACCACTAAAATCTAATAGAAATTTTTTTTTTTAATTCAATCGCCGAATTGTAGTGAATATTAATAATTAAATAAGGCAGGCATTTCTGTTAAAATTTAGTGGTAGCAAAAATCCGTACATGTTGGCACCTATGAACTTATGATAGATGTAGTATATAAAATTAGAGAAATGTTGTATAGTGACGAATCTGACGAAGAAATAATAGACAAAGATATCTATGAATCTGACGAAGAAATAATAGACAGAGGCATCGATGAATCTGAAGTTTGCATTGATCGCTGGCACGTATTACAACAGAAATTAATTGAACTTTGGATTGTGAAAAATGAAGATTTGAAATCGGATATTTCAGTAATTAATAAGAATGCATTGCTTCATTATCCGAAGATACAATTAACTATTTTTAATGAAGAAATTAAAAATTGGCTAAAATTTGGGTGTCAATTTCAAAAAATTGATCAAGCTACTACACTGCAAATAAGGGCGTCTTAAATTCAGACACATATGTGACTGAAAGAGTAATTCAGACACTTAAGTGTCTGAATATGGAATTTCAGACATCATAGGTGCCTGAAATTAAGACACTTAAGTGTCTAACTATATGATCATGGTATAAACACTGTAAACTGAAATGTCTGAAATTCAGACACATAAGTGTCTGAAACTGGAGTGTTCAATTTTCAGACATTTTAAAGTGTCTTAATTTTTAAGACACGTGTATATGTCTGAATTTAAGACGTTTAAAACATCTGAATCGCATCCATTTTTGATCACCCTGCAAGTTTTGCTATAGGCAATCAATTGTTCACTGTTTTTTGTAAGCTTTATACACTGTAAAAAATAACCATTACAATATGGAAACTATATTGCCAATTGGGACGCCAATTTACGTATTTTAATATAAATTTACTTCCGTAAATTCCAGAAAATTTTCCATTTTTTGCATATTTCTCCATTTAAAAGGTATAATATAATCTTTCAAGGACAAATCCACATATTTCGCAATCAGAATTTTCTAAACTCACGTATATTAAACATGATTTATTTATTTATATTGAAACTAGTGCATTGGCACACCTACTGGGGGAGTTAAGGGGGCTGAAGCCTCTCCCAGATTAGACTAGATATTATTTTTTTTTAATTATGAAAGAATATAATTATTTTTTAATAGATCCTTAAAAAATCGGAATTTTTAAAAAGATATTAATTTTGTCGCACATTTTTTTTTTTCTCTTTTTTAAATTTTATTATGAAATTCGAAATTATAGCATGTTTAAAATTTACTTAATTATAAACATTAATTACTTAATTATACTTAAGTAAACTAATTAATTGATGTTTTTAAGATTTACTTTAGAAAAAAAAACTATTTACTTAATTATAAATTTAAGATCCAGTGCAACTTTTTGCACACTTTAACCTTTATAATATTTTGATAATTTAATAATAAAACTTTAAATTGTTTGATTGCAAACACACTTTAAAATTATCCAAATACGGAAACACACAAAAAAAATCGCAAAAACAAAAGTATATATTAGTACAGTACAGTATTTCATTATTTAACATTTTAAAAGCATTCAGAATTACACCAACCAAAACTTTCCAGTTTACGACGCTTGCATTTTTTTTTACAACTATAACACTGCCTCTAAAATATGCTAGTCCCCTCCAAATCGCAATTCTGGATGCACCACTAAATCTGTGTGGTATCCAAAGTGTATGCTGATTCTATTTCCCTCTGAAATTTAAAGAAAATATCAAGTTTAATTACTAAATTTTCGCAAAAGAAAAATAACTGGAATATATCTCAAAACTGTGGCGCCATCTATACATTTCTTATTCAATATATTGAATAAGAAATATCGAACTTATTATTAATTTGCGCATTTAAGTGTTTGATGGTGTTTTGAGAAGTTATTTAAGTTCGTTATAACTATTATTTTGGAATTATATAGAATATTTCTGAAATTTTTTACTACATAACATTTTAGCTAATCATTGAGTATTGATTTAATTCAGGAATGATCTCATTTCACCGTAAGAAAATTAGTCTCATCGAAAACTTTTAACCTGTATTTCGATCGAAAAAAAGGAAGATAAAAATTATTTGCGCAACTATAAAACACTGGTTTTTATTATTTTTGAAGAAAAATTATATACAATATTTATAACTGAGAAATTTTGTTCAGAATATATGGCATATGGAATATGGAATATATAGGGATTAATGAGTCCAATTAAAAAAAAATTGCCATATATTCAACCGATCTGAAAAAAGAAAGAAAGAAAGAAAAATCAAAAAATAGAACACTATATTTCTTCACACACTTTTATATACACATACCTTCGCATTAACATTAAACACAGGCTTTGGGCAAAAATATATGCATTTTTTTTTATGAAAAATTGATTTTATTTTTAATGGGCGTTGAATTACGCCCCTCCGCCCTCCCCCCCCCCAAACACACAACTGAAATGGGACAAGCCCGAATTAAATATATATAGATATTAATTAAATATATATGTAATATATATACATATGCACTGTTAAAACATTTTAAATATTTTAATATTTCAAAAATAACGTCTGCTGAAAATTTCTTCGGTAGAAGTAGATAAACCTTCTGCTAATCTTACATTGCAGGAAAAGCAAAATATTCAAAATTCTAGAGAGAAGATGTGTGAAATCTTTCAAAATTATAAGCAGATAGACAAAATATTTACCGTTTCTGTAAAATAAATTGTGAGTCACAAGTAACTAACAATATTTGAACTTCCTAGCTGTGAAATCGTGGCCGAGAGGGATTATCGCATAGTCTACAGACCATAAGGTTGCGAGTTCGTATCCCGCGACGGATAGGTGCAATGCTGTTAAGGTATATGTTAAATACAATGTTGTTGTAAATTGAGTAAAAGTAGTTAATCATGTAAAATGTGCGAGACTGTATTGAAATACATGTGTACCCTTCTCTCTTTTTTTTTTTTTTTTAAATACAGAAATTTTCCAATAAATAAATAAATAAATTTTTCCAGAAATTGAAGAAAATTTTCATTAAAATACGTAAATTGTACTGGCGTCTTGATTGGCGGTACAATTTTTATATTTTGAAGGATTTTTTTTTCTGTGTATAAGGCTTTCCGAAAAAATGGCTGCTTTTGCAGAGAAATTAAAGGTGGTCAAACATGGATGCATTTCAGACATTTGAAGTGTCTTAAATTTAGACACATACAAGCGTCTTAAAAATTTAGACACTTTAAAATGTCTGAAAATTGAACACTCCGTTTCAGACACTTATGTGTCTGAATTTCAGACATTTCAATTTACAGTGTAGACTAGGTTTTCATGACAAATTTGCATATTTATCACAAGCCATGGGAAAAGGCAGTGTGGCAGAAGAATTGATTAGAAGTTTTCCATTTGATGGCAATAGTTATACCAAAGCTGTAAATCAACTTAAATATAGTTTTGTACAGATTTGTTAGGTCTTGTACTGCAAAAGTAAAATACAGGAAAACACAATTCGTTGCGACGATTATATGATTCATTAGAATCGAAACTCCGAGCGTTAGAAGCTCTTAGAGTTGTTAAAAACAAATATTCAGCGATGTTATATCCGCTTGTTGAATCGTCTCTTCCAGATGATATTCTTAGACCATGGGAAAGGTACAGATATTCTCACAGGAGATCACCAGATGGATGTAATGATATTGAATCTAATCTAGATAAAAAAAAAAATTATACAGATTTAAAGAATTGTGTTGAAATTTACTCTAAAACTAATATAGATAACTTATTAGAATTTCTGCAAGACGAAGCAGAAGAAAGAATTTCTTTGGCAAGTAAGACTTTTGACAAAACCATTCGATACAAAGCTGCACGCAATAAGCAGGCATTCGAAGAATCTCTAATTTCCACTGCATCAGATTTATTAAACATTGATATGAGAAAATATACTAGAGATAAGAATAATTTTATTCGAGAACTGTATATTTTTTTAGATAAACGACATTCATCGGAGAAATGTTTCAAGGCAATGTCACTGCCGTATGATGTTAAGAAGTATATAATGCAAAATAAATGGGCTTGTTTCTTACGCTGAAAAATAAATCATCTTTCTCGGAATTGTAGAGCAAAAGTAAAATGTGTTGTATACAGAAAAAAACATGAAACTCTAGCATGTCCGAAAGTTATTAAAATTTAAACAAACCGGAAATCCCAGAAGCTGATATTTTGGAAAAGGAAGATAATATGTTAACCAGCCAAGCTTCTAATAAAATTGGCGCAGTTCTACTACAATCTTTGGCGGTTCGGTTGAAGAATGAAAATAAAGATTAAAGTACGAGCTTTGATACAGGATCCGAAAGAACATACATAACTGTAAATGACATTAAAACTTAGGGTTAGAATAACACGAGTAAAGTTAAACTTATTCATAAACTCTTCGGGTGTATAGAAACAAAACAAAAACTACATCATCAATATATGATGAAAATTATTAGTATTGGTAATAAGTATGAATGTCAATTAATGTGATTGGATCAAAATGTAATTTATTGGAACATAAAAAAAGTACCTAATGGTTACTGGATTTATGAATTAAGACAGTATGAAATAACTATATCTGATTTAGAAGACAACGCACTGAATGTTGCAAGTGAAATCAAATTATTGATTGGATCAGATGTAACAGGAAAATTCATGACTGGCCGTCAAAAGATACTTTCTATAATAGTTTGGTTTCTGTCAAGACTCTCTTAGGATGGTGTCTAACGGGGAAAATTCCTGAATATATGAATCATGAAAGTATTGCAATGACAGTAACTTCCTTACTTCTGGAAAACTTGAAATTTGAAGATTTGTGGAATTTGTATGTTCTTGGTATAACTGACCAATCAGAGAAGAAATCTACAATTGAATTACCAGAAGCAGCAAAGAAACATTTCTTTGATACAGTAAGGTTGAAAATGATTGCTTTTTAGTGAAAATGCCTTCAGTTAAATGCCTTCAGTTTAACACCTTTTGCCTTGAGAAGCGATGCACTTTAACTTCACTTTAACTGACTTTAACTTAATTTATCTCAGAATGAATTTTTTCACGATTTGTCAACTTTAAAAGAATATATCTAAAGTTCCTTGCAAGATATATATATGAAATTTTCAACATAGATTTTATGCTAAATTTCCAACAAATTGTCCGCAGGGATTTTCAATTTTGAGTGATAATTGTGAAAATATGCTAATTAATGCAAAACTCACTCATAAAAAAGCTTCATTTTTTTACTTAAAATTTTTTTGTAAAATTCATAATCAATATTTTAAGAAATCCTGAACACTAATTTAAAATGACTCATTTTTTTGTACACAAAAGTGTAAAAATTTTGCAAGTACTTCCAGAGTTATATCAAAAATTAAATATGTTTAAAATTTTAAAATTTAATTTTTTTTTAAATATTTAAAATTTTTCAGATTTTTATTATGCAATATTCTTATCATATTAAAAAATATTTCAGGAAAAAATGTCATAACAAAATTTCTATAAATAAAAAAAATAGAACTTTGAGCCCCGGACCCCTTAAACAAAGTTGTGAACCATCAGAAAGCAGAGCTACTTTACGAAAATTATAGGAATCAAAATCCTCCAGACTTATTTAGTAGAGGCTGTTCTAGCAATGAATTATTGAAATTGAAATGGTGGGAGAGACCCGAATGGGTATATTTGCTCTATAATAAATGACCTTTCACTAAATTTATTGCTGATGTATAAGAAGCTCTGTGTGTGTCAGAAAGTAGCAGACTTGTTGAGAAATGAAGTTGACAACAGTCTTAAAATAATTCTCAATAATATGAAACACTCTCATACAGAAAAATGAAATTAAAAATTCGTCAAAAGCGGCCAGAATAAAGTTGTTAAACTGGATTTATCTCGAATCTTGATTCAGTTAGTGTTAGTGAAATTAGTATTCAACTTCTAAATCTACCTGTGCCTATAGACCGAGCCAGCAGGGATCTTTTTTTGTTTAAAATTGAGGAAGTTAGATTTTCCCTAATCACATTCACCTTATTTAATTACAAATGAATGAAATCGAATATTACTTTTTGAAAAAGTGATAGCATTCTGAATAACTAAGATTACCGGAACAACTGGTAATACTGTTAATGGTCGGAATCTTGAAATTACTCCAGTGCAGTGTGAAATGTTAAAGTGTCTTAATATAAAAATTTGTCCGCTTTTTTCATTTACAGTGCAATGGAGATATTGACGCTGCTCTCGAAAATTCAAGGTAAAATATATTTTTTGAAGCTTCCTTTTAAATAAAGTGAGTAACAATAAATTCGTAGCGTATGTGAATGACAGTATGGAACTTTAAAAAAACCTATGCAAAAAACCTTGGTCACAACTTGCATTTAAAAAAAAGTTATCACTTACGTAGGAGTAAGAACGAATGAGGAAAAATAAAACTTTCCTGAATTTGTGCGTAATTATTATTCATGATATTTATTTTTAATAAATGTTGGCAGTTTCTTTGTCAATACCAAGAAGAGTCTAGCAATGTATTGGAGAAGTCGTTTAAACGATTCATTTAGGTAACAAGTGATCGGATGGATGGAAATGGGATTGTAACGAATCGGTACTGCTAGACGTTTCAATGCACCTTGCAGCGTGGTCAAACGACCTTGGAATTAGTTTATGTCAGATGTGTCTAGAAGACCTGTACCAGGCCGAGCACAAGTTACAAAACGTACGGGAAACCGCTTTCAAACGCTTTCGAACAGAAGAAAGAGAACCACTACTGTGCCTCCCCTTGTTTCAGTTCATGTTTTCACTTTAAGAACACGAATATCCACTACTACGGGGCGAAGATGGCTCCACAATTCTGGTCTCTGTGCAAGACGTTCAGTTGTGTGCATCCCGCTAAACCGACGATAGTTGGGCATGAGAACACGTTTCCTAGACCACACAGCCAATGGGCTTCTGTACTCTTCACAGATGTGTCCGAGTTTACACATGATAGCGATTTAGTGCGTCTCACAGTGGGGCAAAATCCCGAAAAGCTGGCTAAAATATGAAAAAGTTATTTAAATGCCACGAAATTTCGCACACAGGTGTTTTTCAAGATGCCGATCACGATTCTAAAATTAAAATTGCAAAATACAAAATGGCGGATCCAATATGGCGGACTTAAAATTAAAATGCTTTGAAAGTTATTCCATTTCTATGAAATTTCGTATACAGATACTTTTGAGGATGTTAAGTACGATTCAAAAATTAAATTTTAAAAAATGGCGAGTTAAAAATAAAAACAATTAGATTTAAATAAAATATTTCGAGTTTCAAAATTAAAAAGTTTCGAGGCTAAACGTTACAAGGTGTTTTCAAGAACTAAGATGTTTTTAATCGACATTAAACGATGAATATTTATTTATGAAATACAATTAAGTGCATTATTGAAAAATGAAATACATTAATACATACATAGGTTTAATTTCTATATATAATTGAAATAAAACGAAAGGGTATTCTAAAATTCATCTTCAGAATCATCTGTAGTATACTAAGTAGACTCTTCAGAAAGGGAGGTGTCGAAATATTTTAGAGAAGTTTTTGTGCCTCTAGGGGTAAGGATATTAGTTTCTCTGATGGTAATTTACGTAAGCTTGAAATGAAGGGATCTGATAACATTAAAAGCCGCAAAAAAATCTTCCATTGTTTACGTCCTACTGCATTTTAGGGAGAAATCTTCTCGATACCTCTTGATCAATTTGTTCCACGATTTTTGAGCGTCTCCCAACATTTGCCCAACAGGCAATAATGAGTAAGCTATTATTTCTGTGCCATGAATAAGTACTTTGTGCCCTGAAGTTAGCATATAGAAGTAGGAATACAATTCGACGAATTTACAGGCTGTTTGTGAGCAATAATCCACGAAATTGGTCAAATAAATGTTAAGAAATTACTTGTAATATGACGTAGAATCGTTTGATCAAATCTTCGTCTACGCTCCGTATGAAAGCATAAATAGTTGCGTTTTCAAAGAATCGACGAGCTGTGTTGTAATCATTTGTGCTTCCAAATCCTCGCTTTGATTTATTGACGAGAAGTCCTAATTGTAAACGAAATCTTTTTTGTAAATTTTGTTTCGCAATTTTAATTTTTTTCTTCTCGTCAGGTGTGCACACTTGCCATTCCTTTATATCCCGTGTGTGCGCCAAATGCAAGCTACACTCAAAAGATCTTATTCAGCATGTGACATGGACATCCCGAATTGTAAATGATTTTCATTAACTTTTAGTTTGAAAATGTCATCAAGATTATTACACTGGTTTGAAGTTGCCTCATATAGGTATCAACGTTGAGTTGACAAATTACTAGCAATGACAATAAAAATTTTACAATCAATCATCGTTAAAGCTAGTTTGTAATTAACGCCTACTTATTTTCTATCAATGATCGTTTTAAAAGGAATAAGTTTACTCTCCTGATCTGTAGTATAATCCCTTTCACTGACAATAGCTTCCGTATTTTCGTGCAAGAAATGGATTCTGATGAGCCTAAAAAATTGAGGAGATGAAGATCTCGAATTTTTCCAGATAACGATTTCTGAATTATTCGCAACACTTAAGTTCTAGTGGCACTAGAGAAGTGAAAAAGCTATTTGAACCTATTTTCTACTCTCATCAACGCTAAATTTTTGTTAAAAAGTTCTTTGACCAGATGTACTATCACATCCCCACTTGAAAATAAAATTTAAATTGCTAATGTTTTCGGAAGTCAGATTCTTAATAATTTCCGTTTGCATTAATAAAATACGTGCTGCAGTATGATCTTGCATAGATTGCAGTTGACAAGATAATTCTTCTAATTACGCTAGAATACACAAAATTATTAGCTGTAAAGATACGAAAATGTATTTCTATTGTATCGATGATAGAGAATTCTTTTCATTTTTTCGTTATTAATCTTACTTATCGAATTCCTTTATGCTTATGATTATAATACTTATTCGTAATATAATACATAATAATCTATCACAAAACTGAATAATCTAAAAATTTCAAAAATGTTTTCCAGCTAAATTACTGTGAAAAGTAATAAATGTCATAGCTTTTGAAGCGACTAAAAAAATGATATTTTTACTTGTGGTTGCAAAAACTTGCACGAAATGCAGAATGGCAGTTTTTGGCAGCTAATTTTTCATGATTCATTAGATAACATCTCAAGCTATTGTTTCCATTATATGTCGTTGCGGAACACCGTGGAACTTATAAACCTTTTTATGTTTAAAAGCAAAAAATAATAATATATTTTTTAAAAAATTATCAAAAATAATCATGAAATTATTAAATTTTATGTACTTAATAAAATTTTTGTAACATGGGTAAAACAAGGACACACTATCATCGTGTGAATCCATTTTAAAGTATTAAAATCGGATGACATGGAAAAATGTAGCACGTGTTTAGGAGAACCTTTGTTTTGCTCTTTTTGTTCGCCTCAGATCCAGGCGTCACTTTTGAAATGATACAGGTTGCGAAAGCAAAACGAAAATATTTTTATAAATATAGATTCTGACCTTCTAAACATTATTCTAGCTATCTGTATAGTCAAAATTTCCTAAGTAGTAACTTTATTTTTTGACTTTTGGCCAGCTTTTTGAGATTTGGCCCCACTGTGCGTCTCCTGATCTGGAGGGAGCAAGCAACTCACCAAATATATCTAATATATATTTTCTTTTTTTATATTTTACTATTAATTATGAATATTATAAATGAAGATAATTAAGAGATTTTAGTTACTATGTTAAATGAAGTGTTATCTTCAAATTAAAATCTATTCAAATTTTATAAATTAAAATGAACACGAGATGTCATGCGCGCAGTGACATATAGTAATTATGAAAGCGAAAAAAACTGTAGGTTACTTACTTAATTTCTCCTAATTCATTTAAATTATTTTATCAATCTGCTTTGTTTATTGTAACAAGTAATGCTATACTTAATGTATTTCATGCTGTATTAGTTAGCTTGAGAAAAGATATAAATTTGTATCAGTTTTCTAGCATATTTGACTGGTTGAAGGGGAACTGTCTCCTTAAATCCTCCTCCAACGTTATTACATGAACTCGAACAAGGCTTATTCCATGTCTTGTCTTCGCTTTCCGCTACTGCTTTTTACTCTATAACTTTAGTCAACCAAGAAAGGTTTTAAGCTATAAATAGATGTTGTATCGTGCATAGGTTTTTACAGAGACCGGTCAAAAAGTTTCAATATATGATTATCTACTGCGTGTCAAGAATAAAGTTGAAAATATTCAAAATGACCCGGTTGAAATCTGGGGATGAACCGAATGTTTCCTATTTGTTAGACTGAATGCTACTGTAAATTAGAGTAGACTTTGCATATAAGATACTGGTGAGGATATCAGAAAAAATCGTTGCCCGCAAATGTATATCGAATTTGTTTACTCATCAAAATTTCACAAGCGATCTTTGCCAGAATCTGGAATGAGTGTTGCCATAGTTTTCATAAAAGCTTCCAATCTGAGCATACGCCTTTTGCGTATGACAATACTTTTTTATTTGTAAAATAACTCTACGAACAGCAATGAAAAAGTCTTTAAATGTGAATACCAATAAAAGGTTATCTCCAGAAAAATTTTACACTGTAAAAAAAGTAATGCAAGTTTCCCGGTGGGAATCGGAAAAATAGTTGCCCTTATCGTACCGGAACAATTGCCAACCCAGCTCTGAATAAAATCCGTAAAATCGGAATAATATCCGTAAAATACCGTTTTATTGACTATTTCCTTATTTTCACGGATTATATTCCGAGCTGGGTTGGAAATTATTCCGGTACGATAAAGGCAAATATTTTTCTGATTCCTATCGGAAAACTGGCAGTATTTTTTTACAGTGTATTTTACTAAAACACGCCCAATTGAATACGTCTAATAGCGTGTAACATGTAGAGTACATAAAAGTCTATATATTAATAACAGGATTTGTCTTTGATATTTGAAAGAAACTCTGGATTAAAACATAGCAACTCGGATTTTCTTTCATTTTTTTTATAAAAATAGCATTATGTAATATGGGTTACTATGTTTTTTTATACCGAGGAAAAATGATTCAAGACGTTGTAAATTTAAATAAGAAAATTAAACCCTTGTTTTTAGGTGCGTTCGTAATTATATAAATATTACGTAGCACCTATAGTCATCGTTCAGTCCGTCTGTCTGTCCGCATATAACAGAGCACAAACTACTCAACCGAACGCTCTGAAATTTTAAATATATAATTGTTGCTAAATTTTGTTGAGGCATTTTAAATTTTATGAAAATCGGATGTATGGTTTAAGTACAGGGACAGTCAAAAGTATTCCGTTACATTACGGCCAATGGGAAAAATTATTTCAAGTGCATTTTAATTATGTTACAGCCTTTCAAACAGAATGAAATTGATATGCACTTATTGAAGTGCACTAAAATATACATTTAGTACAATATGCGGCGCAAAAAATATTTATAAAACTGGCTGTAGTACTAACGCACCTTATTTGACATGTTTGGCCTGCATTTTCCAACTTGTTTTCTTATGTTCACACAACTTTCTCATGAATAAATATATTAATATACAAAAGAAATTAATACACGATGAACATATTTTAATTAATTTGAATAATTTGAAAACTCTGTTAAAAAAACTTTTAACTTATAGAGGATTAAGTGCTATATTTTAAACAGATGGTTCAAACTGCAGCCCTCGTGGAATCACAATGATGTATAAAATTAGAGGTGCCAAGCGGATCGCAGTTGGACCCCTCTGTACTAAAAAAATATTTCTCTTTTTTTATCAAGTATTTTAAAAAAATATTTTACAGTAAACGTTTTAAGCGATAAGAGTTTTAAATATTAAATGCCTGGTGTAAACAGTATAAACATAATCTTGTTATGCCATATTTAGGTTTCTTTTCTTTTAAAACTTATTCTAAAAATTAAAAATAATTCCACATAATAATGATAAGTTATAGGAATTAAGAAATTTTTTTTATTATAGTAGATGTAAAAAACACTGGATATCAGATTAAAATTTTAGAATCTCTTTTAAAGATATTTAAAAATGTCAACCATGAAATTTCAATATATTTTTCATTAATAATTTAACTAATCATTTTGTATAAACATACAGCCAAAAGTCTTTGTTTCCAAGTAGTTTTTGTCTTTCTTTTCTCATTATGCAGAAAAGCAACACTTAAAACAGCTTCTTCTACGACGAACTGAACGCTTTGGATAACGAAATTCAATGAACTTTTCGTTTGTATACTTGACTAATTTCATCCAATATTTTACAGCTGCAAGCGATGATTCTGATAGATTTTCCATGATATAAGGGGTGTAAGCGTTGGCCAGCCAGAAAGTTCCGGGCAAACTCTGATTCTTGCGAGGCCATCAAGAAGCTCTCATCATTTGAAGCTGAGTTTCAATCCAGAATTTCACGTCGCCTAAGACGACAGGATTGTCAGTCGTCAGCTGCAAGTTTTCTTGAATAGTTTCAGCGTACTCAAAACAGGAATCTATCAGCCAATATAAGGTTTCCGCTTCAGCTTTCTCTGTCTCCAAGATCATCTGTTTAGCAATTTCCTTTTTCTTTCTGGAATCATTACCGCAAGAGAATGCGTTCCCAATTCTTATAGCCAAACTTCTTACAATTTCCATGTTTGGACAAAAAGAGATATCAGACCAAAGTCAGTCGAATTAAATTAACTCGATTAAACAATCAATCACCACAACAATCAATCAACGTAATCAGATCAACTCGAATATTTTTCACAAATTCAGAAAAATCACAGAAATAGATATACACTCAAATCATCAATAGCTTGTAGATAGCTTTTATGACGGGGTCTCAAGAAATAGTATCGTGAAACAACAAGAACTCACAAATATAAATAATACAGCATTGTTGTATACAATAATGGAATGATCAACAACAGTGTAATAATGATCAGACAGTTTTAATCTGAATAATTTTTAATTGTTCAAGTAACGGCAGATATTTAAAGCAATGTTTAACAATGTTAATATGTGGAATGCATCCCATTATTGTTAGTATTTTTACTGGGAAATTGAATCATAGTGTACGCGTATACTGTCTAAAAGCAAAATATATCTAATACGTTTATAAATTAAATAAATTTCAATTGCAAATTTCAGAATCTACATATTGTTGTGGATATTAAAATAAAATTATTTAAAAAATACTTTTTCAATATCATTTAAACATTTTTATTTCAATACACTTTTTTTAAATCTCTAATAAACGTTGTCTAAACTAAACATGTATATATATATTTTTAAATATTTGTCTAGCGTTAGATGCACGATTGATTTTTTATGTTAAAAAAAGCTACGGATAGTTTTTGAGTGTATTCTCAATAAGTTTTGAGGTACTTTTATGTTAGCCGGGCGCAATTTTCGCCAATATTCGGTTTATATTTTGCATGTGTAAATTATAAACTATGCTTTGATTTTGAAATAAACGTTTCGGTTTCTGGTGTTATTTTTATTTTAAATTTAAATATACGCATTTTAGACATAATATACAGGAAAAAAAGTTATCTGTTTTAAATGTAATGAAAGCAATACAAACGAATGCGATGGAAATATTATCTGGCAATTTATCAGCCCTTGCTCGGCTAATGTAAAAGCAACATTTTAGGGTAAAAAATCTTCATTTAACATAAATTTACAATCTAAGGAATTTAGTGGAAGAATTCCAATAGATAAGATGAAAAAAAAGATAAAAAACATCCAATTTTAACACTAAAGGAAAACACAGGTAAAAAAAAAGTTCTTACGGTGTTTTTCAATTATTATTTAATAGCTTTACAACCTTTATAATGTAAAAAAAAATCCTATCTTTAAAAAAAAAAAAAAAACACAGGCTACAAAGAAACCCTTTTTACCCCAGAAATGTCGAATTTTGGAAATTTATAGCTTATAGACAAGGAGGCAGCTGTAGAAACTATCATCTCACACAGCTGAAGTCTGAAATTCCAGGATTAGTTAAAACTCGATTCGCATATTAAAATGCAACTGGTCTGCCAAGTCATATCTTTGAGGAAATCACCGACAAACCCAATTTTAGTGGTTGACTGGCAGATTTACCATTGTGTTTTCCTCCTCCCAGTTGTACATGTTTTCACACCTTTGGGTGCAGGGAAACACAATGATAAACCTACCAATCAACCACCTAAATCGGGTCTGCAGGTGGTTTTCACCCAGATATGACTGACTTGGAAGACCAGTTGCATTTTAATACGCTAATCGAGTTTTGTCTAATCCTGGAATTTCAAACGTCAACTTGATGAGGTGATGATGGTCTGTGCTATCGCCTCTCAGTCCATTAGAGTGTCTTCTCCTTTGGATTCTGAAAGTTGTCAGGCTATGCAAGAGGTCTTGGACAAACAGCCCGTGGGCCAAATGTGACTAACGGCTAGAAAGTCTGATCCCGCTGCACTCTTTACAGATCAGAAAAAAAACGGGCTTAATTGTTCAATAGTATGCTGCTATGGCATTTTTCGCCTATTCTTTCTTTCTAACCGATGACCAGGCCCCCTACCTGCCGGGTTGCCACAGCTTAACAGGTTTAGTACCTGGCATCAGGGCGAAAGACCGCCTAATCGCCGCAAAGCGGCAATAAACTTGACATCATTGCCTCGATCGTCATCCTATCTGCAGTGCCCAGTGGCGTAGCCAAGGGGGGTCCAGGGGGTCCGGACCCCCCCCCCCCCGAAAGTAGACCTGGTTTACTGAATCATGGATACAAATACAACAGTAAAAACTGCTAAGACAGAATCACAAGGGATCTATAAAAAATTCCGCCTTAGAGAGGTATTCGTCTTAGAAGGTATAATACAAAGGTATGTCTTTTTTGGGGACTATGAATTTTTCCGTTTTAGACAGGTTTCCGTTATAAACTCTTTCCGTTTTCACAATACCCCTTAAAACTGCTAAAACGTACTTAGTTCCCAAACTTTTTTATTTCACGTATACCTTTCTTAGGTTTTTCATTTCGGAGTACCCCCATTTCTCATAAACACGCTCCACTTCCCCCCCTCCACTCAAGGAGATAACGTAAACATGCTTTTTTCGTTAGTAATCTTCTTATCCGAACCATATAATAAATCGATGCAAATTACATTGACATTCCTAACATTTTTGTGACTTCCGCCATTATCGATATTATTTTCACATACCTCCAGCAGACCCGCAACGTACACCCCCCCCCTCCCCAGGGGTACGCTACCCCAGGTTTGAAACCGCTGCTATAACACCACCTCTGAAGAGCGTAAATCTATTACAGGAAAATCTGTGAAGATGACCTATCTCAAAGGAAAACTATTCAAGGTTCGACGAAAACAACACTATATATTTGTGCTTGCTAACGTTTGAAACCTATCTGAAATTAAACTTGTTCCAATTGTCCATCTTTCTTGGCAGGTTTTCTAAAAACACGGAATCCTCTCATAAACAAAACCATTTTAATGTCCCGAGACGGAAGGATAACTATGCAAGTATACCTGCTATTCCGTTTATACAAATTTACTCTAACTAGATTAAACGTAAAACTTCTTTGTCTTGGACTTCGATAGGGTTCTGTTGTCGACACTTATGGGAAAGGACGAGTTTATACGAACGCAATAACGGTACATTGGTTGAGTTTCGTGACCCTTATATTTGTTCACTTCATAACGGACAATATTAACAATCACTTTAAATCTGCTGCCTGCAGTTAATAAAAGTAACTTTATTTTTGGACTGGTTATTTGTTACCACTTTCAAAATACACTGGCGAGAAAAATTAAAGGAACAACCATAAAAAGGTGCTTTATGTTAATTCTATTAAGGGAACTTCCAGAAAGGTAACTCAATGTCAACGTTATCACGTAGTCCAATGGGATTAACATTCGCTACAGAAATATATGCAAATTTTTCAGCCTCAGTCCGTTCTTTCGGTTCACGTGTGAAAAGGGGCGCACGTGGGTAATTTGAAGTCAAATTTTAAGTATTGTGCGTGTAATTAGGTAAAACTTTCGCTTCTAGTAGGTGAAATATGTCGTCCAGAAGACATTTGACCGATCGATTTTGAGAAATTGCGGGCGATAGGGAGAATGGAAGCATGAGTGACACTCTTAGGGGTCTGTAAAGACTTAAAAATAGCCAAAAGCTTCATGTCAAGAATCTGGAAACGGTTTAGAGACACTGGTATAATGTTCACAGACAACCAGGTCAAGGTAGAAAACGCAACTCAATAGACTCTCAGGACTGTAATTTGCCAACGATTGCTAAAAGAAATACGCAATTGACGTCAGTTCAGATTGCAGGGAGTTTATTGCAGCAACAAGAACTCGACTATCCTGATTTACTGTGAGTGACAGGCCGCATGCAAGGTACCCCATGATTTGTGTTCCACTTACTCGGGTAGCGAAATGCGCCCGGTTAAAGTGGTGCAGAGATCATCGTCATTGGAGTACCACGGACTGGAGCCGAGTTCTCTTTACCGATGAATCCCGATTTTGTTGGGAGAGTTACTACAGACGTGTTACCATATGGAGGGAGAAAATCACACGCAATAAGGCTGCAAACATCCGTGAAAGGCATCGATACAAAGGTCGTGGAATCATGGTATGGACGGACATCATTTTGAATGGCCGCAGTGACCGACACATTTTTACCAGTGTAACTGTGAATGCTGAAATATGCAGAGTTGAGGTTCTTGATCCTACTGTCAAATTGTTTAAGGGTGCAATCGGAAGATTCGGAATTTTATGATTATTAATGGTCTAGAAGGGCGCTACCCCCTTCCACGGAACTCCCAAGTGTCCCTTCCAGAGCTGCATAAATCCGACCCGTCCGAAGTTTACTACTGAACTTGTAAAATGTTCTAAAACTGTTTCGAACCATCTAAAATAAATTGGCTAAGAAGTACAAAAACAGAAACCACCATGAACCACTTTTTACACATTCTAATACTTCCAAAAAAGTGCTAATCCATCACAAATAAACTTATTACAAAAATTTAACTTCCTTAAAGACGACCAAATATCGGAAGCAACTATTAGATCGAATATGGTATCAAAAGTGGCAAGACATGAAACATGGAAAACCAAAAGAATTCTGGCTGAATAAGACAATTGTAGCAAAACTGCTTTTTCCAGCATGAACTATATTTGATGTATGTGCTTCTTACATTACTAGTTTCTGTAGCTGAAATGCAAGATCCTTTTCTTAAAGTTAAAACCTTCCCACATAGCATTTTTAGTTTGCAGAAAATTTGCAACAGTCTTGCTCTGAAAACCTGCCATTTACAGTAAGCTCAGCATGTCAAGACTGAAAGTTCATAACTAGACTGCAGCAAGATAACGCAAACGCCGAAGTCACCACACTTTGAACTAGCAGCTAACTTAACGTGCAAGTTAAATTCATATTATATCAAATTTATTGCAAACTAACGGCAAACAAGTAATCAAAAATACTGCAAACTTACTGCAAAGTAGTAATCTTTCCATGTCACACCATAAGTTTAACGCCTTCGAAGGGGTCCATAGACTTGATCAAGTCTATTAATGCGAAAGCGCCGTCAGAAGGTGCATGCATCGATTTTATCACCATAAACAAGTTTAGGTAATATTTGTACTTTTCATTTCGAGCATTTTTTGGTATTTCATAAGTATAGCGTTTAGAAAAAGCGGTGCCTACCGAATAAATTTCTGAAATTTCTGTGTATGTGCTGATTGTCTATTCTCTCAACAGAGGGATTTTTTGCTTTCGTCACTTTCGTGAAATAAAGACAGTCTTGCATCAGTTTCACAACAAACTATTCATGCAAGTGGGTTATGTATACCTTGCGGGAGATTTGCTGCGAATTTCTCAATTCAAATTTGTCACGGCAAGATAATATCAGAAAAAATCAAACTTGCTGCTAATGTTCATGCTATCTGGGTTATCTCAAAAACTCCCATGGGGAGCGCGGCATGAACGGCTCACGCATGAACGGCTCATGCGATTGACACTTATGTGAAATCATTATCCAATATCTATTGCAGCACAAGTTCTTAATTCAATGGCAAGAAACAAAACATGGAAATTGCTGTTTTAAACTTAACCACTTGATCCTAACTTTATTGTAGGCAAATGTTATGTAATATGAAACTTGATTTAACCCATTCGCTGCCAAAACTATAAAGTAAGAATTTTCAAATTTTAAAGTAAGAATACTATAAAGTAAGAATTTTCAAATGTTAAAATTCGTTTGCTACCACAAATTCAGAAAGGTAAATTTCGCTTTATTAATACAGCGAAATTTCTGCCAATAAATGGGGCAATTTCTTTAATTCTAAAATATGACAAAGTAATTAATAAATTAAAGCCACGAGTATACCCGTGGATGACAACGAATGGGTCAGTTAAATTTAACTCTTCAGCATGCGCTCAGCTTTTTACATCATAGTGAATCTTTTTCACTGGTAAATATTAATGTAACTTCAATGTATTATTAGTTGCAGTTATAGAGATTGGCCTTATATTTTTTATCCATGCTTTTTTTAAAAATAAGAAATTAAATAAGGATATACCTAAATTCTTAAAGTTACTCGAAATACTTCTATTATACATACACAGTCAAGACAAGATTGTAAGGGACTGGTAAAAAGCTCCATTTCAGACAGGTTTCCATAGAAAGAAGTGTAATTAATTATGCTTCTAAGATACACTACCTCAATAAGATCTATTATTCGTTTCGCAGGGATTCTGAAACTCTTCCGTTTGAGACATGATTCCGTTATAGAATGTCCGCTTTCACAGGTTTCACTATGTTTCACTAAAGAACGATGAAAATCCCCTTTCAGACAGGTTTTCAGCAAATTTAATAGTATCGCAATTCATATTAAGACCATGTAACGGTTCCGTTAAAGAGAGGATTCTGTTATAGACAGTTACTATTTGGACAAGTTTTATTCTATTCATATGACATAAATAAGTATATTTATATAAATACACAAAACTTGTAAAAATGGAACCTGCCTATAACGGAATTCTGTCTTAAACAGAAATGTTCCATAGTGAAAGAATACTATACAAATACACCTGATAACAGAAAACTTGTGTTAAACGAAATTTTTCAGCAATATTTACGATTTCATCTTGAGAAGTTTTACTATATATATAACCTGAAGGAAAAATTCTGGACCCCCCCCCCCCCCCCGAAACGAAATCCTTGCTACGCCACTGGCAGTGCCTACTGCTCGTTTGTGTATACTCTGTTTTGCCGGTTACTTAACGTTATATCCTGTTGTTTGGCACCTGCACATTGCTACTCAAGTTGGTCTCGTAATTTAGAACCTTGATCAGATGACGAGACCTTCACCTGGCAAAGCACCTCCAGAGGTATAATTCCATTTTTCGCCTATTCAAAAATCAATCTAAGAAATCACCCCAATGATGAGCATTTAAATAGCAAATTGCATCTCGGCACTTTTACCGTGTTGCAAGATGTTTAAACTATTAAATCACAAATGGATCACTCTAATGTATTTCTAGTAAATAATAAATATGGATAAATTAAACTCTAAGACATATTTTTATTACCTTCAATTACTAACCACGTCGTAGATACGGGCCGCCATCGACTCAGTACAATGGGATCAAGCCCCTATGCTGAAAATGTTATAAGATATTACGGAATGTAACTCCCGATGAAGATCTAAAGTAACCACACTCATAAAATCGCTTCACCTTTCATCATACATCATAACAAATCAGTTAAGTAAGAACTCAAGGGAAATAAACCAGGAAATTACGCTTGTATATACAACACTTAATATAATTATTGTTCATCAGATTTCAAGGTTTATTCCAATAATGTATATGAACATTCGATAAACTCTTAGAACTATGTTTAATGACACTAATATTAACATTAATAAATTAAGCTTAATTGCACTATTGCAACGAATATATGTAAAATCCTGTTTAAGATAATGATAATATTTCATATGCATTTTATGCTTACTTATACAGGGTGTCCGGTCTCAACGGTGTCCAATGGCTAATTCCTAAACCGTTAGTCATAGACATATACTTCCAATTACAAAAATGTTTTAAATCAGGTAAAGAAACATTTTAAAATCGATTTGGGTCAATAAAAACATTTCTTAAAAAATTTCTAAATTTAAATTTTTATATGGTCCCCCGGTCCTATAAGTTATATTTAGTAATTTTTTCCTATTACACTGACAAGTAAGACAACAAAAGTCCCATTCATATAACGCTAAAATTGAGCGAGTTATGAAACTTTAAAAATGCATGACTTACGCCACTTTTCTACTCTGAAAACAAATGACTTCGGCTTGGCTTTGAGGGATCATATACCAAGTGTTTAAAGTATTCGAAGATCTTACTGCATGTGTATCTGGCTTTCAAAAAAAAAAAAAAATCCTACAAGTATTATGATTAAGTCTACAATTGGCTAAAATAACATATGTTTTATTTTGTCAGGATTTGAGACTGTTTCTCTTGTGATTTCTTTTAACAAAAATTATGTTTTTTTATAAGTTTTTATGTTACTTCAACAATCGTATGTATGTTTTTCCAGTTCAAAATTTGTACTCGAACTTTAACCTACTTTTACATATCCGATCGAGATTGCATTTTACATACTGGCACAAAATCCGATAACAATCTAATATTATTAAGATTTTCGGTGGTTACCGTTTATACTTATTTTACAGGATAACACAAAAAATTTCGGATAGATTTCCGCCAAGGTGTTTAAGAAAAAGTTTTAGATAAGATAATACAAGACTGCGATTGTTGGGTTTTTTAACTTTTATGTATTTTTTAGCACTGAATCTGAAAATTACCTTAATTTTTAACCATCATGTCAGGATATTTCGCAAATCATAAATTTTCAAATTTAAAGAATAACAAAAATCGAATACTATAAAGTAGAGGAGATGGTTGTGTTTTTTAACTTTTGATAATTGATTTTTACGCACTTTTTAGCACTGAATCTGAAAATGACCTTCATTTTTAACCATCACGTTAGAATTTTTTTGCAAATCGCAAATGTGTAAGTTAAAATATAGCGAAAATCTCATACTATAAAAAATATGTAAAACATTTTTTATTTTATTTTATTTTATTTTATAAAAATTTTATTTGATATTTTTGCTTATCCTGGGATTCTTACAGCTAAACAGCTGAGTGGCCCGATGAGATGGGGGAGGAAATTCAATTTTAACATTGAACTTCTTAACTTTGAAATTTATAATTTGCGAAAAATCCTGATATGATAGTTAAAAATGAAGGTCAATTTCGGATTCAGCGGTACAGAATATATAAGAATCAATAATCAAGCTAAAAAACATGACATAACCCAACTTTTGCAGGCTTGTGCGATCTAATAATATTTTAAAATACGTATCATTTTGTAAAGAATTGAGGCTGTTAATTTTGAATCATTTTATTTAACAAAAATTCTGTTTTTTCTTTCTTCTTAAATGTTTATTACAAATTGTTTTTTTCCATTAATATGCCAGAATGATTAAAGATTTCAAATCTATATTGCAATGTTAATTTTACTCCCAAACATTTATATCTGACGAAATTATATTTCGACTAAATTTTTGAATGCCCCCCAATTTGCAGCAAAAAATATGCTCCAACTTTAAACAGCTATTACTCGGTCAATTTTAATCGTAGAATAACGGGACATTTTTTGTATTACTTGTCAGTGTAAAAGGAAAATTTCACTGAATATAACTTATAGGACCGGGGGACCGTATAATAATTTAAATTTCGTAAGTTTTTAAGAAATGTTTTTATTGACCCAAATCGCTCTTAAAATATTTCTTTACCTGATTTAAAACATTTTTGTAATTGGAACTATATGTCTATGACTAACGGTTTAGGAATTGGCCATTGGACACCGTTGAGACCGGACACCCTGTATACTAGACTCTTAGTATGAGAGGCACATTAATATTATTCTACTCATATATTTTAACAAACAATTAAATCGTTATTTTTTCTTTTTAACGTAAGAGTGACAGATGTGTACAAACGATTACGCACTCAAAAACATGCAGAACATGCCCATGTATCAAAATTGGAATACTACAAAATAAGAATAGCATTCGAGGACTGATCGTACTCTCGCGAATCACTTGTTAGGGAAAATTATTTTAAAAGAAAACGGTTGCCGAGCGTTGGTGTAGGGATAGTAGGAGCAGTAAAAAGTCATTAGAAAAATTCAGTAGTTTTTCAGCATCGGTCATTCTCATATAGAAACTTACATTTATTAACATAGCGAAAACTTTCCGCTTAATCATTATACTAACACATTACATAAAAAATAAAGTAACTTTACTGAGCAAGTTAAATTTCTTATTACAGCAGAACACTATTGCAATAGATAGCATACTACAGCATACTGTGGGTATAGGTACATACAAACCACGATTCAAACCTATATGGGATTAGTGTTACGATAGTTGGTCAATAATAATTCATCAAACATTCCAGCGAGAACAAGGCTATGTTGGACTCCAGAAAAACAACTTGAACTAAAACAGTCCTAATTGAAAACCAATTTTAAGTTTTACAAATATTTATTTGTGTTGTTAAAATGCTCCGCAGCAGCTCATAAAGCTCCTTCTTATTTTGAGAGAAGTGCTACCTCTAACCTCTTGAGCCCTATGACGTACGCAGCGTACGTCATGATATTTTAGTTATTTCCGACAATGACGTACGTAGAGTACGTCCTGATATCTGGCTGATTTTTTAAATAGACATTCCGAATTCCCACCGGAAAGTATTAACTTTTATTTTCACTTTAAAAGATGAATGATTTTCTAGAAATAAAGTAAAAGAAAATTACCAATTAAATTTTTGTGGAGTGAATTTAAAAAAAAACTGCCAGACAAGGCAACACTGGTGGCTAGTGACACACATCCGCTAACAGCTCAAGAGCACAAGGGGTGAATAATCTATTTACAATTCAATCTTATCTTTCAACGATCATAACTATATCAATACAGAGAAAAGCAGCAGGTAATTTAGTTCTGACAGTTGGGCGGTTTTTTTTAAAAATTAAGATTGTTACATTTTCATCTAATGACATTCGCCTTATTTAAAGACAAATGAATTAAATCGAATATTACTTTTTGAAAAAGTGGTAGCATTCTGAATAACTAAGTTTACTGGCACTACTGGTAACACTGTTAATGTTCTGAAACTTGAAATTACTCCAGTAATGTAAAATGTTAAACTGTCTTAATATTAAAATTTGTCCTCTTTTTTTTCAATTCCTACTATTAGTTCACACTCTCCCTATATATATATATATATATATATTTATTTATATATCTTGTTCAAATTTTCAATCGTTAATAAAATACTTATTATTCATCCTATCAAGTTGAAATAAATTTTTTAAAACTTGTACTGGATGACAATTGATGTTAATGCAGTTTTTTCAAATATTAATTCATTAATTAAATTTTAATTAATTAATTTCAGTTTTACATGGGAGACAAAATGGCGGCCATTGGTTATTGAAGCATTTAATGCATCTTCATACCATAGGGGGACCTGTTCTGTTGCCAAATACCGCCAAGTTTGTCGCCAAATTGGCGATATATCGTCAAATTTGGCGGCCAAAATGAGTCGCCAAAAGTGAGGCCAACTTGCCGATATCTCTAATATTTCGCCAAATTCCCATTGATTTCCATTGTAAACCTACTTGCTTATAGAAAATCTACAAATTGAGATATTTTAAAGCAACAAAAACTAATATTAGCTTAAGGGATTATATTAAATTTTTCTTTGATGACCTAAGTAGGAATTGACTTTAAAAACAACATTTTTATATTACTTGTTTCATTTACAGTGCAATGGAGATACAGTGTTCCACAAAAGTGATGGTACAGAGAGTACTTCTTGAAAAATATGCAAATTTCTCCATGGTGAATAAAAATAAAATTAGTTAATACATTGAACTAATTAATTAGCAGCCTTTGTTACATTATACAATCAAATGTTAATAGAAATTTCCCTTGGATATACAGAAAAAATATTATAAAATTATTATAGTTCAAAAATACTTTCACAAAAGTCATGGTACATTTGTAAAAAATTTAAAATTTTCACTCATTTCCATATTTTACTGAACATAGTCAATCTCCCACAGAACTCACAGCACATGTAAATGTATTTGTTGTTATCACAACAGAAGGAATCCCATATAAATTTCAAAAATGACGCATTTAACTTACCTTTAAGGGAACAAAATTAATTGTTAATCTTCGTATAAAAAAGGATAAATCTTTTAGTAAGATAGCTGAAATAATGTCTCGAAGCCATTCCAACATAAAACAGGTAACAAATAGGTACAAAAGACAAAAAATAGGAAAAGGGATTGCAAATAACGCTTGAAACGGCCTTCCTAAAAAATTAACAGTGAGAGATTTTAGAATAATAGCACTTTGCATTTCTGAAAACTCCTCAATTAGTACTAGAAATATAACAGAAGAATTGTTAAAGTATGTCAATTAAACAATACATAAATAAAGTATCAACAGGGTCATTAATGACGCTGAGTTTAGATCAAGATGTGCAAGGAGGAAGCCATAAATCTCTCCAATCAACAGAAAGAAAATAATAGTTTGCCAGAAAATCTTTATATGCATTTCTGAAACATATAATTTTTTTCACATGAGTCTAAGTTTAATATTTTCAACATAAATGGACGAATTAGATTATGGCGGAGAAAGGATGATGCACTAAATTCCAGATAAATGACAAAAACCGGAAAGCATGTTGGAAGAATTGTAATGATTTGGGGCTGTATGTCAGTTTCAGGAGTACGAAATTTGCATTTCACGGAAACCATCATGGACGGATTTGAATAGTTAAATATTTTAAATAAAATTTGGAGGGCAGTGAATTAAAGTTAGGTGTCTCGCAGGACTGTTACTTCCAATATGATTATGATCCCAAGCACACTTCTCACATTGTCCGATTATAGCTGCTCTATATTGACCCCCCACGCACTTGCCACTAATTCGCAAATTCCAGACTTAAATCTCATTAATATTTAGTTGCATATCTTTTCATTTTCAGGATTGCTTTAAGTCTGTTTATCATTGATTTTACCAGATTTTCTGTAATATATTTTTCTTAATATTATTCCATTCTGCAAGTAAAACCCTTTTCAACTATATTTTATTTCTAATATCATAACTGTTCATTTGCTTCTGTCAGATACTCTATAAATGTTTAAAAAAGGTTTTTATTTAATAATTTTCAAAAATTTCCAAGTGTACCATGACTTTTGTGGAAGCATTTTTGAACTTGTATTTGATGTATTTTTATTTTGAAAGTTTCTAAAGGAAATAATTGTTGAATTTTTCTTGTACAATATAACAAAAACTGTTATTAAATAATTCTGATTTGTTAATTCAATTTTATTTTCCCTCATCATGATTAATTTTGCTTATTTCCCAAAAAGTACTTTCTGTACCATCACTTTTGTGGAATACTGTATTTACACTGCTCTTAAAAAGTTGAGGTACAGTATACATTTTGAAGTGCACTTTTAAATAACGTAAGTAACAATAAATTCTTAGTGTATATAAATGATAGTATTGAACTTTAAAAACACTTGTACAAAAAATCTTGGCCACCACTTGCATTTAAAAAAAAAATATTACTTATGTAGTATTAAGAAAGAATGTGAAAAAATCAAACTTTCATGACGCTGTGCGTAATTATTATGCATGATGCTTATTTGGAATTGTTGTTCGCAGTTTCTTTGTCAATACCCATATCGATATGTCATATTTAGGTTTCTTTTCTTTTAAACCTTAAACTAACAAAGATACTTCCATATAATAATGACAAGTTATAGAAGTCATGAAAAGATTTTTATTATAGTAGATGTAAAATACATTAGATGTGGAAGCAACAGATGTGGAATAAAATTATAAATTAAATAAATTTCGATTCAAAATTTCAGAATCTACATATTGTTGTGGACATTAAAATAAAATAAATAAAAAATACTTTGAAAATATCATTTAAACATTTTTCTCATTACACTTTTAAAAAATCTCTAATAAACGTTTTCTTCGGTAAACACGTACATCTTTTAAATATTCGTCTAGTGTCAGATGCACGATTGATTTTCTGTTAAAAGAAGCGGAACAGGTGGTGTATATTCCCACGGCCGTCATCTTGGATTTTTTCTTGGCCTGAAAACCCCTTTCCGCCAAGTATTAAATGTCGCCAAGCAGCGATTTAAGCGCATAACCATTGGCTTAACGGGATTGCCAGACCCGGGTTTGCCTTATCGATAAACAACACCAATAAAATTCGCCAAGAAATACGAGATGGCGGCCGAGGGAATATACAGCATATTAGCGCTGAAGCCATGGATAGTATTTCAGTGCATTCTCAAAAATATTTGAGGTTCTTTTACATATTTTGGTTTCTGGTGTTATTTATTTTTGAAATGTAAATATACACATTATATAAATAATATACAAATAAAGAAAGTTATCTCCTTTAAATTAAATGAATGCAATACGAACGACGACGATGGGAATATTATCTGGCGATTTATCACCCGTGCTCGGCTAATGTAGAAGTGATATTTTTTGAAAAAAAAATTTCTGCATTTAATATAACTGTAAAATCTAACGAATTTAATGGAAGAATTCCAATAAATAAGATGATAAATAAATAACTAGTAAATCAAAAATCTCCAATTTTAACGCCAAAGGCAAACACAGATGGCAAAAAAAAAGTTCCTTCGATTGTTTTCAATTATTATTTCATAGCTTTTCAACCTTTATAATGTAAAAACAATTTCATATCTTTTCCAGAAATCAGAAGCTACAGAGAAGCACTTTTTACCACAGAAATCTCTAGTATCGGAAATCAATAACTTATGGACCAGTAGGCGGCTGCAGAAACCATCTGCCTGGTCATATTTTGGTGGAAAACAACAGCAAACCGTATTTTAGTGGTTGACTGATAGGTTTACCATTGTATTTTCTTCCTCTCAGTCGTCCATCTTTTCATACCTTTGGATGCGGGAAAACACAATGATAAACTTACCGATCAACCACTAAAATCGGTACTGCAGGTGATTTCCAACATAATGACAGACCAGTTGCATTATTATACGCTAATGAAGTTTTGTCTAATCCTGGAATTTCAGCCGTCAACTTGATGAGGTGATGGTCTGTCTATTAGAGTGGTCCTTCCCGGTCTATTAGAGTGTCTTCACCTTTGGATTGCAAAAGGTCTTGAATACTCAGTCCGCGCACCAAATGTAGCTAACGGCTAGAAAGTCTTTGCACATCACAAGAAAAAAGGGCATCATTGTTCAGTAGTATGGTGCTATGGCAATTGTTGCCTATACCTAATATTAAATTAGGAATTAATTAGAATTAAATCCTTATTTACTTTTTCACGTATGGCAGTTTACGAGAGAAGATTCTGTGTGTAGAAGACCTGCTCCAGGCTGATCACGAGTTACAACACCTGCGGGAGACCACTTTCTAATTCTTTAATCTCGAAAAATAAGAAGAACTGCTGTGCCTCAGCTGTTTCAGTTAATTTTATCGCTTCAGGAGCAAGAATAGCCGCTACTATGGAGCGAAGATTTCACAGTCTTCGCACCGTATTTTTATTTTGCGGTGTCATAATTCTGGTCTCTATGCAGGACGTCCAGTTGTGTGTGCCCCGCTGAATCGACGACGGGGAAGTCCCCAAAAATGTTGGGCGAGGGAACACGCTTCCTTTGCCAAGCCGCAATTGGTTTCTGCCCTATTCACAGTAAGCCCAGATGCACACTAGATAGTGATTCAGTGCGTCTGCTGAGCTTTAGGGAACAACTCACCAGATACATCTAATCGAACATTGTTGAAAGTCACAGTTGTGCAGAGGGTGGAATAATGGTTTAGGTAGGTATCTCTATCCGTTGTCACTCTGATCTGCATGAATTCCATGGAGGTACTTTGACTGGTGTGAGATCTAGGCCTTGATCAAGATGTCAGCTTATATGCTACTGCTATTGGCATAGATTTCATTCTTTTAGATGATAATATGAGGTTCCACCGAGCTCGGCTTTTTGAGGATTATCATCAGGGTCACGGTTTGGAACGAATGGTGTGGCCAGTTCATCTCCAGACCTGAATCCGATAGATCATGTCTGGGGCTACTTTGGCAGACACGTTGTTTTTTTTTGGGTCTTCCTCCATGATTATTACATGATTTGGAACAAGGCTTACTCCGTGTCTGGTCTTCGCTTCCCATTTCGGTGTGTGACAATTTAATCGGCAACATGGAACGTTGTCGCCGACAGTGCAACTAGGGGTGAACAAATTCCTTATTAGAATTCATTTTGTTTATGTTTCCATGATATTTTTCTACGTAAAACTTTGATGTATTGCTTTCTCCAAGAACGGAGTTTTCTGCCAAGTGTGCTTTATTGCTGTAACTCGTGCAAGTTATGTAAATTTCTTTGTCGCAATTAATAAAGAATTATTTAGTGCACATTTCCTTCAAATTTCTTGTTTCTCTGTTCATTCATTTTTAAATTAGACATCAAAAAGTGCTTGTACCTTAACTTTTAAAGGACAGTATAGATAAAGTTTGAATATTTTCAAAAAACGATTTATTGTAGTATAGCGAATTGACTGTAACCTTTTAAACTTATGGCTTTTGTATAAGAAATGAAATGTACATTGGAAAAACGGTTGCCATGTAAAGAAGATAAATAATTGTTATATTAGTGTAATGATCTGCTCATCTGTATTATGGACATCAGAACTGCACCTTCGTATTCATGTGGTAACGAAAGGTAAGCTGCTTTTCAAACATGTAAATTAACTGACCTAATCAATCAATAAAATTGCCTCCAGCTGTGGTGACCTCTATGTCACATCGTTCAATCAAAATGAAATAACACTTAGAAAATGGTGGATGTTACGGAATTTTAAAACCATGCAACTAGCTGTGGATGATTGCATACGGTGACAGTCATTCGTGAGCGTGAGTTTCTCAGTGAGTTTATGATGCTGTGACGTCCGAGGCCGTATCCACCTCGACCGGAACAACTAACCGCTGTTTAAGTGATTGATTAAGTAAGGTCAGTTAGACATCTGAATATCAACTTGTATGATATTGCCTTTTAAAAGAAAAGTCACTGTTTTCCGGATTATAATTTTGTCCAATAAAATAATACCTATGCACGAAATTTCTACTTATTTTAAAAAATAAAGTATTTGTAATTTTTGTAGTTTCAAGATGATCATTTATTTTAAGGATGAAGTTAGAGCACTGGGGAAGGATAAGCTGACAAACTGATAAAAAAAAGCAATTTCTGCGCCCTGGTAAAATTTACACGAGATATTTACTTCTAAGGAAATGAATTATAAAAATCCGTATAGTCATTCGGGACTTTACTCGTGAACATGTGTAAAACATTAGACTGTCGGTTTGCCGCTAAAAATAAACATCTATATAATAACAAAAAATTTAAATCAATATAATTACCAAGAGATTTTTTCTATAGTCAAAGATAAAATCTTTTACCTACTCTCGAAAACTTAGATGAACCAAGTGATCTAAATTTCAATACTTTTTCCAAAAAGAAATTTTTTTTTTCCGTTATTGAATGTCCCTTCTCTTCTTTTTTTTTTTTTTTTTTTTTGTATTTCCTAGTGTGACCATTTCCTAGTGTGACCATTTCCTAGTGTTCATGAATAAAGAGATTTTCTTACTTGTAAGGGATGACACATAAATCTATAAGCACTGCAGTGCACAGATAAGTAAATGAATGAATAAGTTAAATTGAACAACAAAAATATTTTCTGCCATAGTTTAGTGTTTTTGCTTTTTACTTCTTGATATATTCCCAAGAAAGTATTAAATTTGAGAAAACATTCTTTTCTTGCTTTGATGGGCTTGGGGCTTATTACGGATTCAGAATTACGAATTCAGGAATAAATTTAAATATTTTTTCAAGCAATTTAAATTACAGTCTGAATAAAATGAGGTTAATAAAAGTATTAACCAATGTTTTTGCATTCCTTCTTTGAAACCGATTAAAAACAGTATGAATCAGAGGGAATACAGTCATCATTTCTTTTTTATGGATTAAGATACACTGCAAATAAATGTTGTGATTTTTCCTACACTTTCTGTTATAATTTTTCAAGCACCGATGCTGTGAAATTGAATTCAAGCAACAAGTAAAGTAAAAGTCGAATTCTTTCTCTCACGTGCACCACGCAGCCAATAGCAACGCGACTTTCCCGAGGCTTGATAAAATTTTACAGCACTCTTAGGGGTCATCCACAAATGATGTCACGCTAGGAGGGGAGGGAGGGTGTTCGTGAAATTGTGACAGTTTGTGACAAGGGAATGTGAGGGGGTAAGAAAAAGTGTAACAACACACATTTTGGTTAAAATAAAAGCATTAAAAATCAACATATTAAATTTTGAAGCTGTTATTTTTAAATGAAAGTATTTTGTGTTCATAAAGTAAAGATAAGATTTAAAGCCAACTATATTATATTCAATTTCAAATTCCAAAATACTACTGTTTTCAGTTGCTCTTTCATATTATATTTTATAACTATTGTATATTAATTATGTTTTTTGTTGTAAATCTTAATCTTATTTCATACAAAATAAGTACACGAACCTTTTTTATTGTTATGCTTACAAACGCATTTAAAACCCATAGTTAAATTTTAAAAATAAAATTTTAAATATTATCTATAATGTAGTGCTTTGCTTCTGAACTGCAAATATATGTTTATGTAATACAGCAGGACACGTGACAAGAGGGGGGTAGAGGGTATAGTGAAGTGTGACACTTTGTGAGAAAGGAGAGGAGGGGTCAGCCCCTTAAAGACAGCAGCAGTAAATTTTACAGCAACTGTGTTGACAGACGCTAACACTTTTAATTGATACACCAATTTTTTCTGCACTTTATGTTATATTTTTTCAAGCACCGTTGCTGTGAAATCGAATTCAAGCACCCATGTTCTAAAAGTGAATTCAAGTAACAATTGAAATCAAAGTTGAATTATTTCTGTCGCACATCCATTCAATTGCAACGCGACTTTCCCAGACTCCAGAAAGTTTACAGCACACTTAAAGACAGAAACTTGTAAATTTTACAGCAACCGTGTTGACGGCCGGGGTACTAGCCCCTTTTGTTTTAAAATGCAGATTTTTTTTTTCAGTCGAGTTTTTATGAGAGGTCACGCTTTTTAATGAAGCAATATTTTAACATAGGACTCACTTCTTCAAAAGAATGATTTCATTATCAATTTGTCTATATTTATATTTGACTAATTTTACACGTATTCTAAAACAAAAATAATCATAATGCCACCAAACCAAACACATTTTCTTGAGTAAAATATTCGAAATAAATGTTTAAATACAATTGATGACTTTGTGGTACATTTTAAATTACTTTCTTTTAAAGAATTTTAATATTCAAAATGCATATAAAAATCTGATAATAAACTTGAAAAACTCTTTCTTTTCTAATAATTTTTAATAAATATAATAAAAAATAATCGTAAAGTTGCAAAAGTTATCTGAAAACTAACAAAGCGCCAGAAAAAGTTGCCAAGCCATCACCGTCTGTCGCTGAAAGATTAATGTAGACATCCATCATCGTAATACTGTTTCATTTTTGAGCTTAAAAATAAACGCAACTACCATCACATTAAATCCCCACTTTTTTATGGATATCTATATAACTGTTAATTCACAAACGCACCATGCTCACGGCTTTGTCGTTTATACCGGGAAAAAATCTTTTATTTCCCAAAACCAAGGAAAAGAAAATTGAGTTTATCAAAAATTCAAGTTCATTTTTCTACACTCCTTGTACTTTTTATCTTTTTCTTTATTTCACTTTTTTCTTCTGATGTTTTATTCTCTCGTATTGGCAAACAACAATTTTTCACGAATTGTATAAAGAAGTCATAAATACGTAAGGTATTCCGATACAATGTTGTAAAAAAAGCTGTGTAAAAGACTTATCACAAAGTTGTGGGTACTTAATAGATAACCTTATTCTAAACTTATTTAGTATGCACAAGATTAACAATTAATTTAAAATGTTTAATTATAAATAAAGTTAGATATATTCATTACTCTCTGATTTGAACATTCTTTCACTTGCCATATGATTGATAAAAATAGTAAGTTTTTTGTAAAGTAAAAGAAATCATACTATAACAACAACAAAAAAAAAAACCCTTAAAAAATTGTTAAATTACATTTTCAATTTGAAAGCAAACTTTATTGGAAAATGTATTATTTATTTCATCTGATGCAGTACGTATATTGATTCTATGACATTTGGAAGAGAAAATATATGCTATCAAATACGAAAGCTGTAGCAAAAATACGATGAAAAAGATTCCTTCAAAATTTAAATTCACTCTAACTAAATCCTTAATATAACTTAAATTAATCGATAGATAAAGTAGACCCCATACTATGTTGGCAATATTATCTCAAATTCAACCTATAAAAGTAGATTTTAATAAATCCAAAATTACCTCTCGTATAAGTAATTACCAGAAAGCTATGATAACAGAATCCTTTGAAATAATTTCCAATCAAGACATAGTTTTTAATAATGCATTGTCGTTGATTTCCATGGAGTTTGGAAAGAAATGCTACATAGTAGATGTAGGCTTGTTTTGTTAAAATTTTAATACTTTTCCATCACCTTGTCTTCCATACCACCCTTAAATTACAATGGTCTCTCCTTGACGAATATACGCAAACAGAATTAACAAATTCAACGTAAAAGTAGATTTAAATAAATTCAATATTATCTTTCGTATAAGTAATTACCAGGAAGCCATGATAACAGAATCCTTTGAAACAATTTCCAATCAAGACATAGTTTGTAATAATGCATTATCGTTGATTTCCATGAAGTTAGGAAAGAAATGCTACATAGTAGTTGAAGGCTTGCTTTGTTAAAGTTTTAATACTTTTCCCTCTCAACTTGTCTTCCACACCACCCTTAAATTACAATGGTCTCTCCTTGACGAATATACGCAAACAGAATTAACAAATTCAACGTAAAAGTAGATTTTAATAAATCCAAAATTACCTTTCGTATAAGTAATTACCAGGAAGCCATGATAACAGAATGCTTTGAAATAATTTCCAATAAAGACATAGTTTGTAACAATGCATTGTCGTCGATTTCCATGGAGTTTGGAAAGAATTGCTACATAGTAGATGAAGGCTTGTTTTTTTTTAATTTTAATACTTTTTCCTCTCAACTTGTCTTTCATACTACCCTTAAATTACAATGGTCTCTCCTTGATGAATATACGCAAACAGAATTAACAAATTCAACGTAAAAGTAGATTTTAATAAATCCAAAATTACCTCTCGTGTAAGTAATTACCAGAATGCCATGATAACAGAATCCTTTGAAATAATTTCCAATAAAGACATAGTTTGTAACAATGCAATGTAGTTGATTTCCATGGAGTTTAGAAATAATTGCTACATAGTAGATGAAAGCTTGTTTTGTTAAAATTTTAATACTTTTTCCTCTCAACTTGTCTTCCATACCACCCTTAAATTACAATGGTCTCTCCTTGACGAATATACGCAAACAGAATTAACAACATTTAAATAATTACTGAAGCCGTAATAATTCATGTGTGTATAAAGTAAAAATAGAGTAAATTAATAAGAGTAAAGTAATAATTCATGAGTTTTTTTCACAACAAATAAATATTCAATAATATAGGGTAAAGTGCCCATATTTCATCCCCTTAACTTCTCCGCTTCTGCGAAATTGGCGCCACTTGTGGCGCAAGGCGCAGGGGACGAGAGGTAAAAGGAGTCAGTGTTGAAAGTTTCGTTCGCCAAGACGCATACATTAATTAAAGACGGCGAATTTCCTATTTTTAGAAGACCCGAGTTCTTAATGCGTCTTTTGTAGTACGTTACTTACTGTACTGTAAGTATTTATTTCTTATTCATTGCATGTAATTTACGTTGGTAAGGTTCTGACAGTAGCATACTTTGAGTTTCAGGACGCTCAGTTCATCTTACGGGAAATGAAGCTCCATCATATTGAGAAGTAGCGAGGTCCCTATTTCGTCCCCTTGCAGTTCTTATTTTCGTTCCGGGTACGAAAATAAGAATGCTTTTTCATGACATTTTTTTCAATTTTTCCCAAATGTTTGGATGGCTAATGTTTCGTTATTTTCCACTGATAATTAGTATATTTCTTTGTGCCTTACTTTAATGTAAATTAAATTACCTACTCATTTAGAAATAAATTTTGATTTAGTTATAAGTTAATCCTCGGCGTATTGAATTTTTTCGGGGGACGAAATTGGGAGAACTTTTTTTCTTTTGCATTTTTTAGATACTTTTGAAAAAACAATTTTTTGCATTGTTAAATTTTTTTTTGTACTTCATTTGCCTATGTTTCTCTGTGCGAGGGTAGTTAGTCTATGTAAAATCCAAATTTGGTAGATTTTCACTGAAAATTATAACTTCCAAGGGCCTAAAAGTGACTGGGGGACGATAATAGGGAACCTTACCTTACTCTCCATTGTGTTTTACCACTTTCTGTCATTATCCAAAGGTCTTTTGATGCCTCTTTGATAGAAATCTTCCAAATTTGCCTCAAAGAATTTGTTCAACCAAGCCCTAAATTCTGCAACATTATTGAAGAATTCACAGCGTAAGGTCTTCGAAAGCGAGGTTGAACGTCTGAATGGTGTCGAAAATGCTCCATTTTTGTCCATTTGACATTCTATTTTAATTACCTGAAAATATACAAAAGTTCATAAAATTAAAAATCAAAATGCACTCACGTGAAACAGGACATCACGCATGATTTCCTGTTTCAAATATTATAAAACATATTTCTAATGCACTTTATTTTGCTATGCATTCGTTAATTAAATTAATGTATAAGGGTAAAAATAGTAAAAATTATTTTAAAAAAAACCCACTCTTTTAAAGATATTCAATGTTCATCTTGGAAATTAGGTCTAATTTTCACGCTAAAATTCATGTGTTTTATTTTTTTAATTTTATGTTTCAAAACATTTATCTAACAACGGAACTCGAGTACAAAAGCATCGCTGCTTTTTTTTGCGCTTTATAATAAGCGCATGCCAGAGAATTTATCAAACCAGTATAATTTTTGGTATGTTTCCTTTTTAAGATAAGGCAACGGGGAAAAGGATAAAGGAAAGTTATGACCCGACGAAGTTTAAAGTACAATTAGAAAAAACTTGTTACAAAATTCATTTAATAAATCGATTAGTTGTAATACAGTTTGGAATGAGTTATACACTATATTGCCATTAATGACCGGCAACTTTCAATTTTAGACATTTTGTCGAATATTTAGAAATATACTTGACAGATTCTTCTGGAATTTCAGGATTGAAAAGAACTGGTATCACCTCATACTTGGCAATGCCGATTTGATAAGGGGGGCAATTAGGGGACCAACAAAAAATCAAAGAAAAAAAATAATAGTTGGGATTACCCTGTAAAATAAAATGCACGAAATGATCTACCGCTACCGAATACAAATAAACAGACATTGTGCAATATGTGTATTCTTTTGTGTAAGAATAGCATCTATATTAATAGAGATATAGCGATTTATTAATAAAAATTAAAAAATTCTTGCATGTTTTTTTGCTTATAACATGCAGGGTTTTCAACCAACTTTAACGCTGGTTTCAGAAAAATTGACAAAATATAGTAGAAACAATATAGTGTAATTGGAATATAAATATATTAAATATTTTAGGAAATATGAGCAGTTGTATGAAATAATTTTTATCTGCGCATGCGCGAACAATAACGAGGATCATTTTACATAATTTAATAGTCAACTATATGGAGCAATTTATTAAAAGAAATCTAGTCAAATATCGTAAAAATTCAGAAAGATATCGGCGTTAAAGTGAGCGAATTTTTAGTTGTTCTCTAAAAGCAGCTGAATGATAAGGGATTTTACACAAATTGTCATTTTTTATTAACTGACTTTCAGAAAAAAGGTAGTTTAGCGAGTATCAACTATTAGATTTGGAAAAAATGCTTCGATTTTGAAACTTCTTTTAATAATGGTATAGGCTCGTTCTGGTGGTTATCGAAGAAGAACTAAAGCATCAATAAAAATGAAAATTTAAAAAAAAAAATTAAAAATGACAATTTGTAGAAAATCCCTTATCATTCAGCCGCTTTTAGAAAACCACTGAAAATTTGCTCACTCTAACGCTGATATCTTTCTGAATTTTTATGATATTTGACTAGATTTTTTTTTATAAGTTGCTCCATAGAGTTGACTATTAAATTATGTAAAATGATTCTTGTTATCGTTCGCGCATGTGCAGATAAAAATTATTTCATACAACTGCTCATATTTCCTAAAATATTTAATATATTTATATTCCAATTACACTATATTGTTTCTACTACATTTTGTCAATTTTTCTGAAACCGACGTTAAATTTGGTTGAAAACCGTGCATGTTATAAGCAGAAAACATGCAAGAATTTTTTATTTTTTTAAATAAAGCGCTATATCTCTATTAATATACATGCTATTCTTACAAAAAAGAATACACATATTGCACAATGTCTGTTTATTTATATTCGGTAGAGATAGATTATTTCTTGCATTTTATTGTACAGGGTGATCCCAAGTATTATTTTTTTTTCTTTGTTTTTTTGTTGGCCCCCTAATTGGCCCCCTTATCAAATCGACATGGCTAAATATGAGGTCATACCTGTTCTTTTCAATCATGAAATTCCAGAAGAATCTGTCAAGTATATTTCAAAATATTCGACAAAATGTCTAAAATTGAAAGTTACGGTCATTAATGGCAATATAGTGTACATTGATGTCTAAAATTTAGGACCAGTCACAAAATGCTAATTTTTAAGTAAGCGAATACTCAAAAGGAAATAATACAATTCAAATAATTACTATCCCTATAGAGCACAACTAATCCATATAGCATCTCATTCATGTCACACATGGTCACAAGTGTCACAGTCGCGCCGGTGAAACAAAATAGGAAATTCCACACGTCTCATTATGAGTCTCAAATGATCACTATATGTGACTCCACTGAGACGTCAGTGTAACTGCTCTTTTGTCACGAGTCACCAGGGGACTTTACATTGTAGGTACATTGTGACTCTCATGTGGCTGTCATCTGTAGACTCAATTTCAAAGTCATCGTGAACGTTGCATTAGGATAAGTCACCAAATAATATCACATAATAGTCACATGGTGACTTTTCACAAAAGGGCACAATGGTCACTTCACAGTAGTCTCTCTGTCACCTGAAAGTTATCATGTGACTTTAATGTGACATTATTTGATAACTTAACACAATCCAGCGTTCACGATGACTTTGAAATTGAGTCTACAGATGACAGTCACATGAGAGTCACAATGTAACTACATTGTAAAGTCATATGGTGACTCGTCACAAAGCAGGAGTCATAGTGACGACTCAGTGGAGTCACATATAGTGATCATTTGAGACTCATAATGAGATGTATGGAATTTCCTATTTTTTGCTTCACCGTAGTGACTGTGACACTTGTGACCATGTGTGACATGAAAGAGATGTTATATGGACTAGCTGTGCTGTAGAGATAGAAATTATTCGAATTATATTATTTCCTTTTGGGTATTCGCGTACTTGAAAATTAGAATTTTGTGATTGGTCCTTAATTTTGGACCCCAGTGTAGATACTGATACTTTAAAATGTTCCAAATCCATTATTGGTTCCAAAAACGTAGACGCTACAACACAACTCGCGGAAACCTTCGCAAATTTAACAACGTCATCAAAAGTCATAAGTCATCCCTTTCAGCACAACTCGAAGGGGTGCACAGCGAAGACACACTCAACTCTTTCACATCTAATTTAATCGAAACCATGCAGACTGCGGCGAAGGCTTCCTTTCGACTGAAAACAGTCCAAAAATCACACACTTTCTCATTCTGGAACAAGGATCTTAGAAAGCGGAGGAACCAGCTGACAGCCCTCAGACGCAAGATTAAAACATTGCGCCTGCTCAATCCTATCCCCCCTGAAGTAAAGACCCTTGCAGCACGTCGTACGAGACTTAAAGCAGTTTACAAACGTGAGATTCTGGCGGCGAGACGGGCGGCGTGGAAGAAATTCTGCAGCAACAATGAGAACCCTTTCGGCATCACTCAAAAATTTCTGACCGGCAAGTTCTTCACTCCGGATTAAATACGTCTAGAAAGACCAACTCACGAAACCTCGCGACAAAATAACCTGGAATTCCTGACACACACTCTCTTTGGCCCCTCGGCTTATCCCCAACAAGACAACCAGGATATCCTTTTCACAGCACACGAAGACAAACGCTTCACAAAGGCAGAAGTAAAAACAGCACTATACACATTGAATGACAAGAAGGCCCCAGGGCCGGATTCAATTGACTTTCGGATACTAAAACTCACTCACAAACAACTTCCACACATATTCACGCGCTGGGCTAACCTCTGCCTCACCATGAGATACTTTCCTTTAGTACTCAGGCAGGGAGAGGTAGTTTACTTTCTGAAGCAAGGCAAGTCTCCTTCCGAACCCAAGTCATACAGACCCATCTGCCTTCTTCCCACTCTGGGAAAGCTTCTGGAAAAACTTCTGGTTATGCGGTTGACACACTTCTTGGAGTCAAACAACCTTCTCCACCCCAGACAATTCGGGTTCCGCGAGGGCCACTCATGCGAGCTCGCACTTCATGCCATAATGACTGCCTGTACTGAAAGCATAGCCCAGGGCAACGCAACATCACTCGTTTCACTAGACATACAAGGCTCATTCGACAACGTAGAATGGCGAGACATTCTCTTACAACTACAAGCACTCAACTGTCCGGGGAACATAGCTGGTCTCATCGGCTCCTACCTCTCACAGAGGAGCGTCCTGATTAACTGGGGTGCTGGCACATCTACCCACCGATTACAGAAGGGTTGCCCCCAGGGCTCGTGCCTTGGCCCAATCCTCTGGTTGCTTGTAGCAAATGTGCTACTAACAGAACTAAATCGGCTGGGATTTAAACTATTTGCCTTCGCCGATGATTTCAGCTTCATTTTCTCCGGTCGTTACAGACGTCATCTGGAGGAACAGTTTGCCGTAGCTCTTCCTATTTTCTGCCGGCTCCTGGATTTACTGCACCTCACACTCTCACCACAAAAGTCTCAAGCACTAGTATTCACCAAACCACACAGATATGATCCAAAACGCCCTCCAGTGATGAGGATCAATAATGTCTCCATTCGACACGTACAATTCATAAAACTCCTAGGTATAACCATTGACGCAAATCTTAACTGGATCCCACACATTAACGACCTAAAACTTAAATTGACAGCATATCATAATAATTCATTAAGACTAACTTCTAAATTGGGAGGGGTAGACAACAAAACACTGAAGATCTGGTACCTAACAATAATCGAAAGAATAATACTTTACGGGGCCTGTATCTGGGGGGGTAATTTATCATCCATAGCACAACCTAAACTAAAATCAATACAACGCACTTTTCTCCTACAAATTTCAAGAGGCTACCGCACAATCTCCACAGATGCACTACATATACTTACAGGTATTCCACCCATCACACTTCAACTAGAATACGAACACGCCAAATCCTCAATCCTACAGCTAAAACGTGACACAGTAATAGATTCTCTTTTTCCAAACACAACATTGCAATACAAAATCAGGAGCTGGCAGCTCCACCCCGCTGAGGAGACTTCACATTTTCAAGTAAACACAACACGCAACAGCTACACACCTGCCCTTAGCACCACACTCTTCACTGATGGTTCAGGCACAGAGACTGGCGTGGGCGCAGCCTTCTGCGCCATGGAGGGCACGGTGGTGGTCCATCAGTGGTCTGCAAGGCTAGATGATAATGACACCGTATTCCAAGCGGAGCTGTTCGCAATACTAAACGCATTAGAGTGGGTGGAATCCCACTCTAGCAATAGTAATCATCTACAGTGACTGCCTCTCTGGCCTGCAGGCAATACAGGCACACAGGACAAAACATCCTCTAGTACTGCAAATCAAACTAAAACTTAAGAATCTCCTACATCGTATCTCACTAGGTCACGTCTCGGCTCACAAAGGTATCTTTGGCAATGAACTAGCAGACAACCTAGCGAAGAAGGCCACACAGAAAGAAACAATAGACACACACCTCCCAGTGCCCCAGTCATACGTCAAAAAGGTCCTTAGAGCAAGGATACTTACGCGATGGCAGGAGCACTGGGATACTTCAAAAAAGGGCAGGCACACATATAAGCTAATTCCTAAAGTTTCTCTCACACTATATAACTTAACACCCTACACCACTAGCTTCTTAACAGGACATGGCCCTTTCATGGCATATCTGGACCGCTTCAAAATAAGATCCACTGCCACTTGCGTCTGCGGTGAAGATGGCACTATAAGTCACCCGTACTACAGTTGTACTCTCACGCAACGCTGGCACTTGAGGCGTCCAGACATACTGCCAGTCAACTGGCTCCAAAACGTCCTTTCCAGCACCCTCCTACTCAACAAATTAAAACACATTCACAATTTCCTTACATACTTAACAAACTTAACTTAAGCCCTGGTTCTGCTTATCCAGTCTCACTGCCACCATATCAATCTTCAAACAGCACCAGAATCCAGTCCTCTTTGTAGGCTCCAGCAAATTCTTCTACTCATCAATGTGTGGTTTCCTACGATCGCAAGAGCCTCTGCTCGTGCTTCTGACCATTCTATCAAGAGATACATCTCCAATGGACGCTTGAGTATCTGCTCGTGCCATCTTACTTGTGCCACACAAAGCATTACATCTCCAATGGACGCTGAGTATTTGCTCGTGCCATCTTATTTGTGCCACGCAAATCATTACATCTCCAATGGACGCTTGAGTATTTGCTCGTGCCATTTTACTTGTGCCACGCATTCCATTCTTTTCCCTTCCTGCCGCCCCTTGTCGCGAGAGGGGTTCCTACCCCGGCGGCCAGGATCAGTGATGTTTATTATTATTATTATTATTATTTATTTTATTTTATTTTTACTTTAAATGTTCTCATACTCCCGCCCTCTGTCGCGAGTAGGCGTTTTCCTGGCGGGAAGGCATTCGTCTAATTTTTGTAATCCCACTTTGTTCTTTTTAAAATAAATTCTGGGTTCTGTGGTCGGTGGTGCATAGACGCCCTTAGCGGGTGAGCGTCGCCCCTTGAGCATTTTGTGTTTCTCCGTCTGCATACGGCCGGACAGGGCTGTACTCACTAACGAGCCCCAACGTGTCGGGGAACATACCGGGAGAGACGTTAAGCTCTAAGGGGCAGGCCTAGCCGGCCCTGAGCAGTCTCTCTTAGGCTGCCTATTGGTTCCAAAAAACAAGAATAGTTTTAAAAGGACGATTTCTTTTTAATTTGAATCTCTTCGTTTTCCTTGACGTAGGAAGATTGTGGGCGAAAAGTTTCAGTTCTTAAGTATTTCTCTTGTAACAGCATTATATGTGTACATTTACTGATTCTGTAAAATACTACATAAATATTTTACATAAAAGATCTGAGTGGACTTATAAATATTGCACAAAATCCCCATAAATTCATATTTAGATCACTAATTTTATTTGGCAAAAATCATCTAAATTATATTATTGTGTATATACTCTAACATAGTTTCAAAAATTCACGAAAAGTACTTTAGAAGGTGAAATTTTTATGAATTCGGAACTTGGGACATAAAGGGTTAAACAATGTTTTTAGGATTTCGGAAATTATCTCCTATAACCATAAAATGAAAATTATTGAATTATTTATTGATAAAAGCGTATATATTTTTAATATTACACTCATCATTTTTAGGTGTGTTCGTAATTATACACATTTCACCTATAGTCCATCCTACCATCTCTCTGTCTGTCCGTCTGACTGCATATAACAGCACAAAAACTACACTGCCGAATCGTTTAAAATTTAATATATATAATCATTGCAGAAATTTGTCAAGTCCTTTCAAATTTTATGAAAATCAAAATGATAATACTAAACGTTTTCTCCATTCTATTAAATCCTATCATAGGTAATTAATTCAATGACATCCCATGATAGGAAATAATTCTGTTCACACTACTTTCTCATCGCCACATATCTATCTATCTATATTATAAAGGACAAACATATCTGTGCGTAACGCATACGTCATTTTGCGAATGGTAACACTTTGAAATTTGAAATGAAATTTCGGTTTAGCAATTTTCGCTACTACAAATTTTTAAATTTCTAAACATCGCACATTTCCAATATTTACACCGATGTATAGGGGGAAAAATGTGTTTTTAAATGCAATTTGTTTGAGAGCTGTATCTCAATTTAATTTTGAGATATTAATTTTTTTTGTAGTTTTTAATACAAATTTTGTAATCGCGGCAACTGAAGTACTCCATTTATTGAAAGTAAAGAGAAAATAGTAGATTACTGTATCTTTTTGTTGCCATTTTCTCATAAAACTGAAAAAAACTGAAATTAAAATGCGTGCTTCGTCCAGAATATCGTCTGTAATTAATCGGGTGAGTTTTGGTTTTATTTCGTTTTTATTTATCAGTTTAATAAATTGTAGTTTATTGCAAACTTACTTTACAAACGATACAAAGCTGAATGAATGCAATTTTATTATTTCGTGTATAATAACATTTTCCGAATTCTGAAAAAATATACACGAATGATTTCTGATAAAACATGAAGCTATTATTGCTTTTTTTCAGAGTTTGTATATTATTTCCCGATAATGACGTTATATGCATAGTTTTCGACAGATGCTGTTTAATACTGGATAGTAAAAGTGGATACAAATGAAGTGATTTGATAAAAAGAGCGTGTGTTTAATTCTTAAAACAGAAATATGTTTTATGGAAGTGCGTCATTTTCACTTGCTGCTTTGAAATTCTACTACACATTCAACTATACTTTTATCATTCTACTATAATTTTATGTAATTATACTATAATTCCTACAATAATTTTATCAAAATAACATTATTTGCTTATTTTCCTTTTTCATAAGTTTCTGTAATCTATATATATTTAAAACACAAGGCTGTTTTTTAATCATCGGACCTGAGCATCTGCAATTTTACCAATTTTTTTTTTTTTTTTTTAACGGAAAGCTGCTTATTTGTAGATGTGCCTGCACTAGCTGTTTTTTTTTTATTTTCCCCATTTTTATATTTTAATTTTAATAGTACTTTATGAAATTTCTTCAAAATGGTTGTAATTAGATAGCTTTCATTATTGCAAGAAAAGAGAGAAATAGCGAAGTTTATTCTTCTTTATTCATGCCAATTTCTGATAAAAATTCAAGATTGTTGAATAGGGTTTAGTGGCGCAAAATCGAAAATGACGCATTGTTTTTGAAAGCACCTATTTTTTTCATAAAGTTTCCATAATTTTTTCCTTCTTTATGTGTAATGATACTAAGTTTCAGACACTAGGCGAAATGCTTAAGTAAGGGAAAATGACGTCATATTTAAAAGTACACGATCATTTTTTTATATAAAGCTAAACAAATTCTAACGCAAATGCTCATAAAAAACATAAATCAGGCAATTTTTACTCTCCCCTTTTACGATTAGAACCACAAGTTAAGGTGAAACTGTTCACATGCATATACGTTGCTGACAATCGTGACTTAGAGTTTTGAGTTAAAATGATTTTAAAATGATCAAACTGAAATACCTTTTTTATTAAAATGATGAAAACGGGGATGAGACATGCATACGTAAACTTTGAGAAGGTGAAAAAGACGTCGGGTTTAAGATTTCATGCGGAAAAAGTTCTATGGTCGTGTCAAAGTGGAATAAATTTTGCTGTTTTTCATTCCGGAATACCAAGAATAAGAGCCTCAATTGATAACTTCATCATAATAACTGATCTTTATTATATTTTACAGATTACGTATCTATCTATATTATAAAAGACAAACGTATAAGCTGACGTCATTTTGCGAATGGCAACACTTCACGATCAAATTTCGATTTTGAAATTTCTGCTATTGCAATTTTTTAATCTAATGTTTATTTTTTAGAACGTCGTTTATGGGAAAAAATCTAGTTTCAAATGCAATTTGTTTAAAAACTGCATCTTAATTGACTGGTTTATTATGTTTTTTAAAATAATTTTCAAGCATGATTTTTTGTAATTTATCTTATCACGAGCTGGCTTCAATGCGTAATAATAATAAACATTTTGCACATAAAGCAATAAAAAATATTCAGAATTTTTTTCTGCTAATTTTCAACAACGAAATTGAGACTTCCTGTATAAATAAATAAAAGAATAATATTAAAAATACACATTTATAATCGAACAATTTAAATTTTTTGACAGCCAAACAGATAAAAAAAACTTTCAAATGGAATTTGTTTGCAAAGTGCTTCTTAGTTTACAGGTTGTTTATGGTTTTAGAAATTTTTTTTTCAAGTATGGAATATTTAGAAATTTATCTCTATTGCATGGAGCTCGATTAAGATTAGTCCGTTTGCCTTTAAAACAACACAAAGAATTCATCATTTTCTTACCGCCAATATTCCATAGAAAAAAATACTCTATGAATAAATGAATAAAATAGTATAAACAAAACACAAATTTAACAGATATGTAATTGAAGAACGCAATTAAAGCTCTGAAATTATCAGAATTCAAATGTATGCCGTAAGTAGTAAAATCTTGGGTTAATAAATCTTAGCATGTAATTAAATATGTAAGTATCGCTTTTAATAAATTTCAAAACTTTATTCGATTGTATAATTCATATTTTTCATATGAAAAATGCTTTTTTATTATAGGTGGACAATCTAAAAAACACATTGCATGTAAAAAAATATTAGTTTTCAATTTTAAAAAAGTCTTTATCTATATATTGTAACCTGGGAAGCACGGGTACGATTCACTAGTATTAATATAAAAGACAAATTAATACGCAATGAAGATATTTTAATTAATTTTTATAATACTAAAACTCTGTTAAAAAAGTTTAACATATAGAGATTTAAGTGTTATATTTTAAGCCATTGTGTTCAAACCGCAGCCCGCGTGGAATCACAACTCATAAATTTAGTGGTGCCACGCAAAAAGCGTTTGGGCCTCTCTGTTCTAAACAAATGTTTCCTTTTTCATCAGATATTAAAAAAATATTACACAGTAAATCCTTTGAGCGATAACAGTTTTAAATATTAAATATCCGGTGTAAACTTTATACAATTAATATTGTTTACACCACTATGCCATATTTAGTTTTCATTACTTCTAAATCTTAATCTGACACTTAAAGATACATCCGCGCAATAATGACAAGTTATAAAAATCATGAAAAGTATTTTATTGTAGTGTATGTAAAAAAACATAGGGTATAAGGATAAAAATTTAGAGTTAGTTTCAAAGATATTTAAAAATGTCAACCATGAAGTTTCAATGTCCTTATCATTAATAATTTATTTATCAGTTTGTATAAACATACAGCAAAAAAGTTTTTCTTTCCAAGTAGATTTTGGCTTTCAAGAAAAGTAGAAAAGCATGCGAGAAAAGCAAGAAAAGCAACATATAAAAGAACTTCTTCTACGACGAACTACATGCCTTGGATAACAAAATTCAATGAACTTCTGGTTTGTATACACTGTTAAAAATTTTGTGGTATGTTGAACCAATTTTTGGAGCTCTAGTAGCTGCCACCATAAGATGGTGAAATCTTGAACCAACATTTGGAGCTAAGGTTCAATCGGAGCTCCAAATCTTGGAGTGAGATTTCACCATCTTATGGTGGCAGCTACTCTAGCACCAAAAGTTGGTTCAACCTACTACAAAATTTTTAACAGTGTAGCTGACTAATGTCATCCAATATTTTACAGCAGAAAGTGAAGGTTCTGATAGATTTTCCAAGATGTAAGGGGTGTACTCATTTGCCAGCCAGAAAGTTCCAGGTAAACTCTGATAATTACGAGGCCACCAGGTAGCTCTTATCATGTGAAGCTGTGCTTCAATCCAGAATTTTACATTTCCTAAGATGACTGGATTGTCAGTCGTCAGCTGCAGATTTTCTTGAATAGTTTCAGCGTACTCGAAACAGGAATCCATCAGCCAGTATAAGGTCTCCGCTCTAGCTTTCTCTGTCTTCAAACTCATCTGTTTGGCAATCACTTTTTTCTTTCTAGAATCGTTATCGCAAGAGAATACGTTCCTAATTCTTCTAGCGAAACTTCTTAGATTTTCCATGTTTGGATGCAATAAGATATGAAATCAAATTCACTCGAATTAAATTAACTCGATCAAACAATCAATCACCTCAATGATCAATCGACTCAATCAACTTCACTCGAATATTGTTTAAAAATCGAGAAAAGATACAAAAATAGATATAAACTCAAATTATCAATAGTTTGTAGATTTATAATAGCATTTCAAGAAATAGTTTCGTGAAAAAACAAGAAAGGAGAAATATAAATAATACAGCATTGTTACATACAACAATGGATCTTCGAAATCAATGTAATAATGTAATGGTCAGAGTGTTTTAATCTTAATAATATTTAATTGTTCAAATAACAACAGATACTTAAAAGAATGTTTAACAGTGTTAAAAATTGGAATACATCCCGTTATTGTTAAAAATTTTTCTGGGAAATTCAGTCATGATGTAGGTGTATCCTGCCTAAAACCTGCCAGCAACAGATGTGGAATAAAATTATAAATTAAATAAGTTTCGATTGAAAATTTCTGAATCTACATATTGTTGTGGATATTAAAATAAAATGAATTAAAAAATTCTTTAAAAATATCATTTACAAAGTTTTTTAATACACCTTTTGAAAATCTCTTAGAAACATGTTCTAATGTAAACACGTACAGTTTTTAGGTGCGTTCGTAAGTATATAAATATGTAGCACTTATAGCCGTCGTCTAGTCCGTCTGTCAGTCTTTCTGTCTGTCTGTCTGTCCGCATATAACAGCACAAAAACTATCCACTTACATTCAAGTACTCCAATAACATTATTACATGTAAATTTTATCTTGGAATTTTCAAAATTATTTTTATTAATTTCATTTTTATTTATTTTTATTTTTATTTTTATTAGAATAGAATAACTTTACTGAACAAGTTTCATTCCTAACTACAGCAGAAAATTACTTCAATATATAGCGTAGTACAGGTATAGGTACATACAAACCACGGTCCAAACCCTTACCTTTATGGGATTAGTGTTAGACAATCTGCCAGTAACAATTCACCAAACATACCAGTGAGACCTAACCCAGGTCGGATTCCAGAAAAACATCTGGGAGGAAAACACTTGTTCTTGAGAAGCAATTTTAAGTTTAATAACATTTGGATATTAAAATGTCGCGCTGCAGCTCATAAAGTTCCTTATTATTACGAGAGACGTATTATTTTTATTTTAAGTTCAATCTTTTTTTTTAGCCACAATCATAAATATTTCAGCACAGAGAAAATAATGTTTGTTGCACAGTTGCAAGTAGTTAGTTTTGCCAGTTCCGCATTTTTTGTTTAATTTGAGAATTCTACAATTTTCTCTAAATAATAACATTCAATTTATTTAATAAAACATGAATTAAATCGAATATTACTTTTTGAAAAAGTATTAGCATTCAGAATAACTAAGTGTACCGGAACGACTGGGAACATTGTCAATGGTCTGAAACTTGAAATTACTCCAGTGCAGGAGAAAATGTTTAAACTGTCTAAATATTGAAATTCGTTCACCTTTTTCATTTTCGTTGCAATGGAGTTATATATACTGTCCTCTTAAAATTAAGGTACAACATTTTTTTTTAAGCTCACCATTAAAATAAAGGCAGCAACAATAAATTCATAGTATATGAATGATAGTACCGAACTTTAGAAAAATTTATGCAAAAAAATATTGGTCATCACTTTTATTTTAAAGATATAATTACTTATGTAGGAGTAAGAAGGAATGTGGAAAAATCAAACTTTCAGAGTTTGTTCGTATGTATTGTGCATGATTGTTTATTTTCAATTTTTGTTGGCAATTTCGCTGACACCCGAAGAATCTAGCGATGTCTTGGAGAAGTCGTTTACCCGATTACTTATGGTAACAGATAATCGGATGGATGAAAATAGTATTGTCACAAGTCGATTCTGCTAGGCGTCTCAATGTGTGACCCAGTGTGGTCCAACGATGTCAGATGATTCTGTGTCTAAAAGACCTGTTCCAAGCCGACCACGAGTTACAACATTTGCGGGAGACCCCTTTCTAGCTCTTTCAGCCCGAAGACGGAGTAAATCCGCTACCTTGATAAATCGGGTTTACTCCGTGTCTGGTCTACGCTTCCCATTTCTTCAGTAACAAAGAAGAAATGTCGGTGCTGACACTGCATTGCAGCTAGTGTGGACATATTCATTATTAGAAACTATTTTTTATGTCTCCATGACGTATTTCCACTGAAAACTTTGATGTACTGTTTTCTCCAACAATGGAGTTTTCTGCCATGAGTCCCTCTTTGTTGTAACTCATGCAAATTATGTAAATTTCTTTGTCGCATTTAATAAAGTAGTGTTTAGGGCACATTTCCTGCAAATTACATGTTTTTCGGTTCATTCATTTTTAAATTAGGTAAATTCCCATTTTGGGTATTTACTCTTCAATTAAATACAGCTGGGAAAAAAAAACTTGTATTTCTGATGGATTATAATATGATGGATTATTGAAAAACAAAGTATAATTAGAGCTTTAGACTTCTTATAAATCCCAAAGTTTAAAGAAACTCAACATTTTACACTTAAATAGTTAATTTAAATGTCTTTTTTAAATTATAATGCAGAATATAATAAAGCTAATGTTTTTATTCAGAATAGTTTTATTAAAAAGATAATTTTAATTAAGTTTTTGTAGGTGCACTTAATATGTGCAATACTACTTCTGTTAATGTATCAGTACTACGCAGTCCACTAAAAGGGGCATATTCTGTAATCCTTCTCACAAGAGATTTCTTTACCGGATACACTCCTTTTCTCTGCAAATAACTACATAAGTTGAGTGTATCTAATTTCATATGATAGCCAATTTCGTAAATAAATAGCATGCATACCTGACGGTTTTAAGAAGCAGCTGACCAAAAGAAAAAATAAATACCCCATGCATTTTAATCACTAAATTTTCACAGAATACAACAAAATAGCCATAGCTTAGAATTTTTCTTTATACTGAAATTTCATCAAGCTCTGAAATACAAATAATAAAAAACTTTAACACAAAACTTTAGGACACAAAATGGGATCATTCAAATAGTTTAAAGATAATGAAGATTTAAAATTTGGAACTTCTAATGTTGGATTAATTTTTAATCATTGCAAAACAGATTGCAGCGCGGGTAGGTTTTTAAGCATAATTTCAGAAATCTTTGCAGAATAAGCTATAATTTTGTAATACACATATTTGAAGCCTATAGAAATCTATTTTTGTTAAAAAGATTCATGGGTTACAATTCAAAATGTTTTCGAAAAAATATATATCTTTTATTAATTTACGAAAAAAAGAATGAAATGAAACTTAGTAATTTGTTAACACAAATATATTTCTAGAAGCTTCAATTATGATAATATTAGAGTTCATTCCGAAAATTAGTTCATGAGTTATGCTTAAAAAAACTAACTTCATTGTAATCTGTTCTAGGATCAGCACACGACTGGGTAGTGAAGACTATTGAAAAGATAACTGCAGCTCGTAAAACAATTGAATTCAAAAACAAAACAAATTTAATTAAAAAAGAAGAAGTAGATAATATACAGTTAAATCAATTACACCAGTTCCCCACACGAGAACTCAACAAACCACAATTCTGGCTTTAGTATAACTTAGCACTTGCCACGCTCACAATTCAAAATATAACTTTCTCTGTCCAGTTTGCAGTTCTTACAGAACAACCTTCACATAGCTCTTCGATGCACTGACCATTTTCTCCACATTTCATCCTGGAGGTGTTTGGACCCAACTCCTTTTCTCTCTGCGTCGGACATTCTGCAGCTTCTCCCATACGGGTGGAAATGCACTCTTTTGTTCTCTCTCAAAAGGAAGGAATTTCCTTTTATGCGAAAAGTGCTATTTTACTTGGCCGTTGTCACACCGCTTTGCAACATTTACAAATGAATTAAATATTAGGAGTTCCAAATTTGAAACCTTCATAATTCCAAAGCTATTTGACCGAATGATTTTCCATTTAGTATTCTAAGATAAAATTTTCAGAAAAGAAACAAATATGATATCAAAATAAGGTACTTGTATTGCAAATTCCAGCATTTGGTACAATTTTAGCATGAAGATGATCCTTAACCTTATTTTTTGTAAACATAATTTTAAAAAGTCATAAATTTCCAGTCGAATGGCTCTTTCATTTTTCCTCTCAACACTTTCAATATTAAAATGTTTCTTTATTTTCTGTCCTACTGTGCTTCCTTGTATTACTAGATTTAAAATATCTTTTGCAAGATGAAGAGTTTATTAGTCCTCGGTATGCTATTTCTTTCTTCCAGCTTATTTTGTGTCGTCTCCAAAAAATAACGTTACGTTGTATAAGCCAGCAGTGAAACAAAGCAAATGTATCATTGTATGATTAAATATTCCACTGTATTTCTTAAAACTTCGAAGCATCAGACATTTTCAATTTTTATAACATCGTGTTGGGAAAAAAGTACTTGTAAATGCAATTTGTTTGAAAACTGCATCTCCATTTATTTTTTAAATATTAATTTTTTGGAGTTTTTAGAGCCATTTGCTTAATATTGGCAACGGAAGTACCCCATTTATGTAGAAAGTAAAGGAAAAATAGTTGTAAAATAATAATTATATATTTTTGTTGCCATTTTCCCATAACAACCGAAAAAAAATGTAATTAAAATACGTGCTATTTTGGAAAAATATAAGCGAATGATTTATGTTAAAACATGGAGCTATTATAAACTATATTTAATTTTAAGTATCTATATTAATATTAAAAACAAATGAAGGCACGTGAATTATTAGATAGGTGTATTTTTTGTCGAGTTTCTTGAATGACGGCATCTTTTTCCTTTATTTGCATATTATTTCGTGATAGTGACGTGATATACATACTTCATTGTAGCTGTTTAAGAGTGGATCGTAAATAAGGAATTCTTAAGCGGATGCGAATGACGTTATTTTACATAAAATAAAAGCGTGTTCTTTAAGTCTTAAAATTGAAATCTTTTTTGTACTATTTATATATACATATAAATTTCTTTTTTCATGGGGGGCCACACTAAATTCTGAAAAAGCAGATTTCCTGTTTTCTAGTATATTAGATTTTTGTTTCCCCTTACAATGTGCTACAGTTTATGCAATGCGCATTCTACTTGTATTACATACTGCCACTACGAGACTAGAAAGAAAACTTATTACTGCTCTCGTACTGCTTCGTAGGACGTCCTTTTTTTGACTGATGACGAAATATTTTTAAAATGTGTTCCATTATCTTCTTTTTTACTTTATTCTATCTTTACAAGAAGAAAGTATTGGATTCATGAAATTTTTCGACTTTCGGTTTTCGGCGGATTTACACGTTTCAGGGGTCAGAGATTCCGAAAAACATGTTTTTACAAAATGTCTGTCTGTGAGTCTGTGGTTCTGTCTATCTGTCTGTATGTGACACAAATTTTGTGGGCGCTCTATCTCAAGAGCTAAGGCATGGAATTTAATAAAAAATTATATTCTAATTAGCTTTTGGTGTAAATCGCCCAACAGGTGGCGCTGCTATGCTGCATTTTTAGTGATTTCTGCAATAGCTCTATCTCAAGAACAAATGCACGGATTTTCATAAAATTTCAGATTTAGTTATTCCTTGATGTGAATTGGTGCTCCTACCGTTTTGGTGTAAATCTTCCAACAGATGGCGCTGCTATGCTGCATTTTGCACGATTTATACGATTTTCGCAATACCTCTATCTATAGTGCACGGATTTTCATCAGTCTTCAGATTCAGTTAGTCCTTGATATGAATTGACGTTTTCTACAGTTTGGTGTAAATCGCTCAACAGGCGGCGCTACTATGCTGCATTTTTCAGAGTTTCCACTATAGCTCTGTTTCAATAAATAATGCAAGAATTTTCATCAAACTTCAGATTCAGGTATACCTTGATATAAATTAGTGCTGTTTATGTTTTGGTGAAAATCGCACAACAGGTGGCGCTGTTATTCTACATTTTTCAGAATTTCCGCTATAGCTCTATTTCAAGAACTAATGCACGAATTTTCATCAAACTTCAAATTCAGATATACTTTGATATGAATTGGTGCTAAATTGATGTAATTTCTTGTACTGTTTAAATGATTTAATTGACGTGATTTATATAGAAGAAAGTTTTGTGATGGCCACAACATACTAGTCATATTGTGCATTTAAGAAGTGTCTTCTTTGGTATTACTTGACAAAACTGTACAAGCCCTTATTTTTTTATGCAAAAAAGTATTTGGAAAAATATATCCATTAAAAATAAACTTTAAAATAGCTTGAACGTTAACAATATAACACAATGCAAATAATTTTACCATTGAGTTTTTCTTGGCGATTTCAAGGAATCATTTTTTAAAAATCTTTTTCATACAGAATTCGACTGAACATGTACTAAATGGTTATTTCATTTGATGGTCCTATATCAGTTACATTTGTTACAAAAAATGCTTAAGTGACTGACATCTTAAAATATTAGAACATAGTAAATGGAAAAGATTTGCAAGGCCTCTCAACCGGACAACATTCAGGCATTTTTCTTTAATTAAAACGAATTTGCTATCATATTTTAAAAATTTCTAACCTATGAATTTTTTCAAGATTATAACATTTCAGATCGAAATATGAAAATGCCTAGTTTTGGGGTATTTACCTGAGGCTTGGGTATATACACGCGTATATACTCAAAAAATAAATACCTACCCACTGGGTATTTACCATTCCCACATCACTGGTCATGATAATTATAAACAGTGAAGTTCATAGCAATAAATAAAGGTTGCCTCATTTGAGTCGATACAGTTGAAATCAATGAGCAATGTTGAAAATTTCCAAAGGAAGATCGAGATTTTTGTAATACAGATAGATAGTTTCGGTCGAGTTTTGGTACGGCCGGATTCTCGGCTGCATTTTCGCCGAAAACGGAACTCAGATTTTGGACCGAAAATGAAAGCAAAATTGAATTCTCGGTCGATCTCTATAATTAACCAATGTTTTAGCATTACCCCTTTGAATCCGATTAAAAACAGCATGAATCAGGGGGATTACAGTCCTCATTTCTTTTTTTTGACGGGTTAACATAGTTTTATGAAAGTTCACCCTTTTTAACTAAGCAATATTTTAACACAAGACTCATTATTTCAAAAGAATGATTACATTACAAATTTTTCTAAGTTTATATTTGACTATTATCATACGAATCCTAAAACAAAAGTAATCATAATGGCAATAAACCAATCATATTTTCTTGAAGTGCAAAAATTTTCGAAAAAAATGTTTAAATAAAATTGTATGACTTTGTGGTACATTTTAAATTAGTTTCATTCAAATAATTCTGATATCCAAAAAATATATAATGAAATCTAATAATAAAACTGAAAAAAAACTTTTCCTTTTCTGATAATCTTTAATAAATATAATAAAAAATAATCATAAAGTTGCACAAATTATCTGAAAACTGACAGAGCGCCAGAAAAAGTTGCCAAGCCGTCTGTCGCTAAAAGATTAATGTAGACATCCATCATCATAATACTATTTCATTTTTGAGCTTAAAAATAACGCAACTACCATCACATTAAATCCCCACTTTTTTATGGATGTCTATATAACTGTTAATTCACAAACGGAGCATGCTCACGGCTTTCTCGTTTCTACACGGAAAAAATCTTTTATTTCTCAAAACCAAGGAAAAGAAAATTGAGTTTATCAAAAATTCAAGTTCATTATTCTACATTCCTTTGTATTTTTTTTTTATCATCGATTATCTTTTTTCTTTATTTCACTTTTTTTCATTTGATGTTTTATTCTCTACTATCGGCAAACAACAAGTTTTCACCTCTGAGGAATTGTATAAAGAAGTCAGAAATACGTATGGTATTCCGATAAAATGTTGTAAAAAAAAAACTAAATAAAAGACATTTTATCACAAAGTTGTTGGTATTTAATAGATAAAGTTATTCTAAACTTTAAAACACACATACTACAATATATAATATCAAACACACAAATTACGCCTGCATTCAACAGTTAACAGTATTTTATCTATAAATATTATACAGACATACATACAATAAATTTCACTCCAGTTGGGTTTATTGTATTTATTGTATATATGTCTGTATAATATTTATATATACTATTATTCTAAACTTATTTAGTATGCACAAGATTAATAATTAATTTAAAATATTTAATTATAAATGAGGCTAGATTATCTTCATGACTGTCTGATTTAAACATTCTTTCACTTGCCATATGATTAACAAAAATAGTAAGTTTTTTGTAAAGTAAAAGAAATCATACTATAACTAAAAAAATTAAAAAAAAAAAAAAGAAAAACTTAAAAACTTGTTAAATTACATTTCCAATTTAAAAAGAAACCTTATTGGAAAGTATATTATTTATTTCATGTAATGCAGTAAGTATTCTGTTCTATGCTATTTGGAAGAGAAAATATATGCTATCAAATATGAAAGCTGTAGCAAAAATCTGGTGAAAAAGATTTTTTCTAAATTTAATTTCACTCTAAGTAAATCCGTAATATAACTTAAAATTATCGATATATAAAGTAGACTCCATACTGCGTTAGTAAGGTTAGCTCAAATTCAACCTATAAAAATATAGCTCTTTTATTTCTAAAAATCAAGGAAAAGAAAATTGAGTTTATCAAAAATTCAAGTTCATTTTTCTTCATTCTTTTGTGTTTTTTATCATCGATTATCTTTTTCTGTATTTCACATTTTTCATTTGATGTTTTATTCTCTACTATTGGCAAACAACAATTTTTCACCCCTGAGGAATTGTATAAAGAAGTCATAAATACGTAAGGTATTCCGATAAAATATTCTAAGTAAAAGCTGAATAAAAAGGCGTTTTATCACAATGTTGTTGCTACTTTATAGAGAAATTTATTCTTTAGTATGTACAAGATTAACAAATAATTTAAAATTTTTAATTATAAGTGATGCTAGTTATCTTCATAACCCTCTAATTTAAAAATTCTTTCATTTGCCGTGATTGACGAAAATAATAAATAAATAGTAAAGTGAAAGAAATCAAACTATAACTAACAAAATTAGAACCTAAAAACTTGTTAAATTACATTTTCAATTTTAAAACAAACTTTATTGTGAAGTATGTTATTTATTTCATCTGATGCAGTAAGTATTCCGATTCTACGATATTTGGAACAGAAAATATATGCTATCAAACACGAAAGCTGTAGCTAAAACCCGGTGAAAAATATTCTTTCTAAATTTAATTTCACTATAACTAAATCCTTTTTGTGAAAAATATCGGGTTGAGTAATTAATTTAATTATTATTTTAATTATTATTTGTCTTAAACAAAAACATTACAAAAAATAATAACTCAATAATATACTCTCAATTAATTGAGCAATTGCGAAAAGTGGTAAAAACTGGTAAAAAAGTGGTAAAAAGCAATTGCTTTTTATCACTGCCTATCATCGTTCAAAGTTTTTTTTCATTACTAATAGAAATCTTCCGACTTTATCTGAAAGAATTTAAGCCAATCTCCCAATTCTGCACTTTTATTAAACAATACACAGCGCAAAGCCTTCGAAACCGAAGATGAACACCTGTCGGAGCTAAGTATGGAGAACAGTGCTTGATTATCCAAAAGGCGCGTGAAGCACAAACTTCCCTTCTAAAATTTACGAGTGCCCCCAAAATGACTCTTAAATGAGAACTTTAATTCATATTGTTATTGTTCTGAATTATAATGGTGGGGGAAATTTATCGAATGCTACAGAAAATCAACATTACTTCAGAAAACGAGAAATCTGAATGTGATCAGTAGACAGTTAACCTGCCATTTGATGTCCTGATGTGCCAGTTAGGATCCATTTGGATAGCTGAGAAAACAAAAAATATATATTAATACAAAGGCACTCAATCTTTAGTATATATAGGGAACATTAAAAAAAATTAATAAAATATATGTGATCTCAGCTAAGGTACTTCGAATAATATTTGCAGCATAGATGACTTCCATATATGTAGAATTTAGAAAACTTTATTCGAATGAAAGGGTTCCCAAAAGGGTATCGTGCTTCCAGTAATTTCAGTCGTTAATCGGACCCTGCTGGAGAGTATAGAGAATGTAAAAAGGAAATGGTGTCGAAAATACTACGATTTTACCCATTTCACAATCTATTTTAATGATCTAAAAATCCATAAAAATCCAAATTAAAGATCAAAATACATTCATGTGTAATATAAGAAATTCTCTCTCAAATATTATAAAATATTTTGGCAATGCATATAATTTCGCCGCGCACTTATATATTATATAATACTTGCATAAAAGAAAAAACCGTTGTTTTAAAAATCACTCAGCTATAAGCATTAAATGTTCATCTTAAAAATCAAGTCTAACTTTTTGACAAACATTTATGCTTTTTATTTTTTTAAATTTCCGTTCCAATGCATTTATCTGGCGACCGAACTCGAACCTTATTTTCCAGGACCGAATCTGATTTGCCACGTTTGACATACAATTTCCGACCTGTCTAAAGTTAATATGTTCTTTTTAACCACAGCATCTGCTGAAGAAGAAAGTTAAAGAACCCTTCTTTAAAAAGAAAATAAAAACAAAAACAAAAGAGGATTATGAACAATGAACATGGCAGATTAAAAAATAATATTACGCAAATAATATTCTACTGATTTAGGAATTTCTAGTGATATCACGTACTGGAAAATTGTAGCATTTGTAGCTAGCTACATTCTTATGAAGGTAGTATAAGGTCGTATGGATTTTTGAGTTTTGTGTGTCAACGCGTTGTCCTGATTCGACTATATCTTCGTGAACGAAACACTATTTTGAGTTTCTTTAATTTTCTCAACGTGATACTGAATCTTCTGGAATCTCATTTTCTCGGTTTCTTCTATGTCAGTTATGTTTCTGTGGTCGTGTAGCTGGTATATTTATCGCGGCAGAAGTTTGATTTGGTAGATTTTGATCAATCTCGTCGCTTGTGGAAAATCAGGACTAGATTTGAGCTTTCACCAAGCCGGAGCCGATAGCCGGTGACGTTCAGTTTTGACTAAGTTTGGAATAAGATTGTTCATCTGAGGGATCTAGATCTATGTGATAAAGTCTTGAGTGTAATATATCAAGTAAAAGTATATGGGAAGCCCCGAGGTTCCCTTCAAATATGGACAATGCCGTATTTTCTAGTAATCTTACGTAATGCTACATTAGAATTGCTAGTGACATTTTCTTAGTGAGCGGATTTGAATCTTCCTTAAGTTCTGGAATACAATAGCAATACCTAGCGATATTGTTTGAAGTTAGTGTTAGAATTTAGAGGATTTCTTGGGTTTAGCATTCCCCTCTCATTATTTTAGTGCTTAAAATTATAATTTGATCATCGTTAATTTAATTGCCCTGTTCCACTGCCAAATCCTTTATTAATGATTTTAAATAAATTGTTTTTACTGTTAATTTCTGTCTTATGGTTACTTACGTAATTGATAGGTCCGAAGGATCCGTGGAAGGGAGGTTGCCAGAACTTTCAGAGAGATGTTAAAAAATCGGAAATCTTAATCTAAATCTCGGAAATCTTAAAATATCTATAATTTGGGTTACAAGAAAGGAGACAGGACTTTCATATACTTTTATATTCCAGTGACTAGCAATTTGTGCTTTGAGACTTTGTATCAACGACGGATTTAACTTGCATTAGCTCAGACATCGCCAACTGCTGGTCCGTGGACCACGAATAGTCGACGCATAAATTGTTGTGGACCGCAGATAAATCTGATAAACATTTATATTTTTTTTAAAAATATTTCATTAATAATAAAACAAAAGTATGTAAGTTAAAAAAAGAATTTCATTGTCCTCCACTGGATTTTAATTTCAAATATTTTAAGATTTAAAAAATTCCAGTATTTATGAAATTCTAGATTTTTAGATCTGAAAATTTAAATTATAGCAGTCATGGATAATTATGATATTAGTTGATATTCATTTTCAAAACAGGTAAATTTTAAGGACAAATTATAAATTCTCGAATATTCGAGGCAATAATTCCCGATAACTAATTCTCGAACGTTTGAGAGACGCTGTGAAGAAATTATTCCTCAATATATTCAGTCTCTCTCAGTCAGGTGATTCACACATTAATTTGCAAGAAATATTGAACTGTTCTTCTGGAATCTTTTTCGATAAAATGTCTCGAATTATTAAATCACACATGTGCTTCAAATTTTAGTAATAATCAGTTATAAATTCATATTTTTTGTTTTCCCAAACTGGATCAAAATTTCAAGTGCAGGGGCGCGCCAGAAGTATCCGGCGCCTGTGTGCAGAACTTCGATTGGCGCCCCATATTCCTAAGCACCCCCCCCCCCCCCAAAAAAAAAAAAAGAAAAAAACATATAATTTTTTTTAATGAGTATAAATGCATAGCTGCCAAGCCAACCTTCCGATGGTTTTCTCCAGATCAAATAAAAGAATTTGAACCAGAAAATTTAATGAAATGTGTCTTGTTTCTACAGGGTTCTTTTTTATTTCATTTATTAAATTAAATTTCTGGTTTCAAATATTGTTGTTTGACTTTAAAAATAAGGAATGTTGGCAGCTATACAAGTAACGGACATCCCTGAAAAGTGGGTGCTTCAGCTGTTTGCTCCCCCTCCCCACAAATGGCATACCTTCTACATAAATCAGCTACTTTTACCCCCATTACTCCCGGAATTTTTAAGATCTGATCTTTATTTATATTTATACTTAAAACAGTTCAAATAAACTTTAATTTGGAAAGTTGAATTAATCAATGGTAGCACTATGACACAAAGAAAGGAGTGCTCGTAATACGGTAAATACACATAAAAGTAGAAAAATATTTTCTCAAATTAATGGTGTTCGTATTACATCGGAACTTGTTATAGTACTTTTATTTCTTTTAAAATAATGTAACATCAATTAAGATGCGCCTTAAACAATTACCACATGTAGATTATAATCAGGGGTGCATTCGAAAATGTTCCAGTCCCGGAACATTTGATTTTATATTAGCAAATACAGAACCCCTATGCTGGCTATACAGGGTGTCCGGTCTCAACGGTGTCCAATGGCTAATGCTTAAACCGTTATAGACATAAACCGTCATAGACATATAGTTCCAATTACAAAAATGTTTAAAATCAGGTAAAGAAATATTTTAAAAGCAATTTGGGTCAATAAAAACATTTCTTAAAAAATTACGAAATTTAAATTTTTATATGATCCCCCGGTTCTATAAGTTATATTTAGTAAAATTTTTCTTTTACACTGACAAGTAATACACAAAAAGTCCCGTTATTCTATGGTTAAAATTGACCAAGTAATAGCTGTTTAAAGTTGGAGCATATTTTTTGCTGCAAATTGGGGGTCATTCACAAATTTAGTCGAAATATAATTTCGTCAGACATATTAAAAAATGGTTGAGAGTAAAATTAACATTGCTAAATTTGAAATCTTTAATCATTCTGACATATTAATGCAAAATATACAATTTGTAATAAACATTTAAGAAGAAAGGAAAACACAATTTTTGTTAAATAAAATGATGCTAAATTAACAGCCTCAATTCTTTACAAAATGATACGTATTTTAAAATATTATTAAATTACACTAGCTTGCGAAAGTTGGGTTATGTCATGTTTTTTAGCTTTTGATAATTGATTCTTATGTATTCTGTACCGCTGAATCTGAAATTGACCTTCATTTTTAACCATCACATCAGGATTTTTCGCAAATTTCAAAGTTAAAAAGTTCAAAGTTAAAATTGAATCTCCTCCCTCATCTCATCGGACCACTCAGCTATTTAGCTGTAAGAATCCCAGGATAAGCAAAAATATCGAATAAATTATTGAATAAAACAAAAAAATTTTACATATGTTTTATAGTATGAGATTTTCGCTATATTTTAACTTACACATTTACGATTTGCAAAAAAATTCTAACGTGATGGTTAAAAATGAAGGTCGTTTTCAGATTCAGTGCTAAAAAGTAAGTAAAAATCAATTATCAAAAGTGATTTTTGTTATTCTTTAAATTTGACCATTTATGATTTCCGAAATATCCTGACATGATAGTTAAAAATTAAGGTAATTTTCGGATTCAGTGCTAAAAAATACATAAAAGTAAAAACAACAACAACAATCGCAGTCTTGTATTATCTAATCTAAAACTTTTTTTTAGACATCTTGGCGGTAATCTATCCGAAATTTTTTGTGTTACCTTGTAAAATAAGTATAAATGGTAACCACCGAAAATCATAATAATATTAGATTGTTATTTGATTTGCGCCAGTATGTAAAATGTAATCTCGATCGGATATTTAAAAGTGAGTTAAAGTTCGAGTACGAATTTTGAACTGGAAAAACATACATACGATTGTTGAAGCAACATAAAAACTTATAAAAATAACACAATTTTTGTTAAAATAAATCATAAAAGAAACAGTCTCAAATCCTGACAAAATAAAACATATGTTATTTTAGCCAATCTGAAACTTAATAAATATTAACTTAATCGTAATACTTGTACGATTTTTTTCAAAGCGCAGATACACATGAAATAAGATCTTCGAATACTTTAAAAACTTGGTATGTGACCGCTCAAAGCCAAGCCGAACTCATTTGTTTTCAGAGCAGAAACGTGGCATAAGTCATGCATTTTTAAAGTTTCATTACTCGCTCAATTTTAGTGTTATAGGAATGGAAATTTTTTTGTCTTACTTGTCAGTGTGATAGGAAAATTTTACTAAATAAATTTTATAGAACCGGGGGACCGTATAAAAATTTAAATTTCGTAATTTTTTAAGAGATGTTTTTATTGACCCAAATCGCTTTTAAAATATTTCTTTACCTGATTTAAAACATTTTTGTAATTTGAACTATATGTCTATGACTAACGGTTTAGGAATTAGCCGTTGAGACCGGACACCCTGTATAACAATTGTTCTGAAAAAGGCATATTCATTTTGACGTTTACATTGCTAAGAAGCTAAGCGTATCTTTACCTTGTCACACTCTTAACCCTTCCTTCTTTGTCAGATTTTTTTATTTTTCGAATTCCCAATTTTCGTGCAATGAATCCAAGTTCTAAATTAAAACGAGGCCCAAAATTTTTGTGAGGATAGTCGAAAGCCTGTCCTGGTGCACCCAGTGATATAAAATAACCACTTTAGGTATTTTTCTGGGTATTTATTTTTCAGTTAAATATAGCTGTGAAAATATTTATAATGGATTGCTGAAAAAGAATGAAAATTTAGAATTTTAGACTTCCTACAACTCTTAAATTTTAAAGAACCTCAACATTTTACATTGAAATATTGAATTTAAATGTCTTTTTTTTATTATAATGAAGAGTAAAAAAATAATGTATTAATTCAGAAGAATTTTATTAAAAAAACAATTTTAATTAAATTTGTGTAACAGGTGCACTTAATATATGTGCAATACTGATTCAGCTAATGTATATTAGTACTACATAGGCCACTTCAAGCACTACCACGGTAATACTATATTACGATGGTAGTTCTCCCTTAAATGGGACACATTCTCTAATTTTTCCTCAGAAAACTTTTCTTTCCCTGATACTCTTTTTCTCTGCAAATAACTACATCAGTCTAAGATGAGTGCTCTCTAATTTCATAGGATGGCCAATTTCATGAATAAATATCATTTGTATCTGAAAGGTTTTAAGGTGCAGTCGGTCAAATGAAATAATGACCCCATGCATTTTACTCACCAAAATTTTCCTGAAAACAATTAAATAAACATTCTATAGAAAATTATGTATTCTTTCAAGTTATATAAAAAAAAATCTTAAGGCTCATCTTCATACTTCTAAAATTGTACCGAACTCTAAAATTTTCAATACAAACGCAATAATTTTTACATCATATTTGGCTTTGTCATTAAATTTTACTTAAGAAAACTAAACAGAAAGGCATTTAGTCAAGTAGTTTAGAAACTGTGGAGATTTAAAATTTGAATCTCCAAATGTTAAATTCATTTTTAATCATTGCAAAACAGATTGCGATTGCTAATGTTCTATAAATCTTGATACTTCTAACTTTGACAACTACTGTGTGATAGACAAGAAGGTAGAGGTCTGCACGGGCCGAAATTTCTGGTCCCGGGCCCGGCCCGGCCCGGTGTAAAAATTGAAAGTTCGGCCCGTACAAAAATTAGTGAAAAAAGGCCCGGCCCGGCCCGGCCCGATTCAATTTCTACAAAAAAATCCGTTTTTTCTCGATATACAATTAAGATTCTTTTAATGGATACTAGGTACATATTTATGGGAAAATTTTACAGTATATTTTATATTACTATGTGTTCGCAAAGCAGAAAACACACAATAGTAAACATTAACGATTACACAGTGTTTTAGTCATCGTCTCTACAGACATTTCGAAATTCCAATAAGGATTCATTAAAAAGTTAATGTAGTTCAGAATAAAGGATTAAAAACATGATACCTTTTGAAGCTGTATGATAAAAAGTAAATTTGGGAAAATATTTCTCTCATTTTTAATGCTTTTCTCAAATCGAAAGAAGTTACATTTCGACACATTTGAGAATTCATTTCTTTTCGGAAACGCGTAAGATTGGCAGGTATTCTTATTCACACTGTAAAAAAAAATTTGTAAGGTTACTAAGAATTTTGTTGGAAACTGGGATTCCTAGAACTTTTTATGTAACCACAACGAAAGATAATCATGTAAAATTACAAAAGTTTCTTCAGTAACTGTTACTAAATATTGCTTAGTAAACGTACTAGTGATTTTTTAGGGCGTTTCCCAAAAACACTCTTGTAAATTTACTAAATATTGTTTAGTGAAGTTACTAATGCTTGTTTAGGGAGTTTACTAAATAAGTTTTAGTAAATTTATCAGTGAATATGTTGTAAACGTACTATCCATTTTTAGGGTGTTTTCTAAAATTTTTTTCGTAAATTTACTAAATATTGTTCTGTAAATTTACTAACGGTTTTTCAAGAGTTTCTCTAATTAGTTTTTGTAAATTTACTAAATATTTCTTAGTAAACTTACTAGCGATTTTTTAGGGAGTTTACTAAAGAATTTGTGGTAATTTTTCGAAAGATACTTTAGTAAACGTACTAAGGATTGTTTAGAGAGTTTTCCAAAGAATTCCTTGTAAGTTTACTAAATATTGTTCAGTAAACTTACTAACGATTTTTTAGGGAGTTTACTAAAGAATTTTTCGTAAATTTACTTAGGATTATTTAGTCAAGGTACTAACGTTTTTTTAGGTAGTTTCCTAAAGAATACTTTGTGAATTTTCTAATGATTTTTTAGTACACTTACAAAGGAATTTTTAGTACATTGACTAAGAATTTTTTTTGTAAATTTGCGAAGGATTTCATAGTACATTTACTATGAATTTTTTTAGTATTGCACCCAAAACTTTACATATACATTAGCAAAAAATTGTTGGTAACTTTATTAAAGTACCGTCAGAAAAATTACCAATGATTTTTTAGTATTGTGTCTAAAACAGTTTTTGTATTCTCGCCAGAAAGTTTTTTGTAATCGTGCAAGAGATATTGCAGTAAAATCAAAATCCTTCGATCAAAATAAGTAATATGGCCTGACGTGTTTTTCAGTAATACCACAGCAATTGCCAGAAATATTTGTATGTTATGCATTAAAAAACTGACTGAAGCTTCACTGTAGATATTCAAATAGGTACAAAATCATTTCCATATTAAATGAGCATTATAACAACAGCAGTAAATAAGCAGATAAGCAGAAGCAGATCTTATGGTTTTTAGTTAAATTAAAAAAGCGAATAGAAACAATAATAAAAGTAAAGTATCACTACTGAGTTTATAAAATATGCCTAAATTTTTAAAAAAATGTTATCGATACACTGTTAAAAATAAAGTGTGATGTTTTACCAAGAAAATGGTGAAAAGTCGCTGAAATTTAGCTGCAAACAAGATATTGGCGATAAGTTTTACCAGTTTATTGGTGCTTTCTCAAATACCATTATATTAGTGAAATGTTAAACAATGATTCAGGCTTTTGATAAATCCAATTTTCTGGTGAAAGGTTGAACCATAAATCAAGATTTTTTTTAAATCCAATTTTCTGATAAAAGGTTTAACTATAAATCAGGTTTTTTTTAAATCCAATTTTCTGGTAACAGTTTGAACCATAATTTAGTTTTTTTTAATCAAATTTTCTGGTAAAAGGTAGGACCACGAATCAGGATTGTTTTTAAATCCAATTTTCTGGTGAAAGGTTAAATCATAATTCAAGGTTTTCTCTATTCCAATTTTTTGCTAAAAGTTTGAATCACGATTCAGGATTTTCTCTCATCTTTATGGGGAATGGTTACACCGGATTGTAGCTCTCTTTTTTCCCCCTCACTTTGGTTTTCAATTTATCATTTTATGGTGTAATAATAAACAAAATTTCAGATTATGCGAGATTATCTTGCAGTAGGAAAGCTTTTTTTTATTTTCATTAAACCGAAAATTATTTAAGTTTTAATTATTGATTCTATTGTCTTTGAAATATATTTAAAAAACAAATGTAAACCATTTTGATCTAATTTAACAAAATAATTACATTTTTTCCCCACAAATATTACCATTCTGTCCTTTTACATTTTGGAATATTTCTTCGCACTCAGTTACACTTATAGTCCATTTAGTGTTTGCTTATTCACAAAGAAAAATAATAATAATAATAATTTTCTTTAGATTTAAATACATACCCTGTTTTTATTATTGTTTTAATTAAAAAGACAGCTATAAGTAGCAGAATCCATTTAACCTCTAATATCAGCTAATACAAAAGTATTACTTTAAACTTTAAAGCTTTTTTTTAAATACACAATGCATTTCTACAACATATTAAATACTTACTTTGAAGGGTTAATTTAATAACAGCAGTGTCGCCACCAAGCGACTAATTATTCTTACATATAAGTATTTTTTCAGTATTCCTAAATGATAATCTATGACGACGATTTATTTATTTTTTAACTATACTCGTAAAAAAGAAAAATATTCATCATCAGCAGCCTTGCAATAGCTGGAAAAGAAATGGTTACAGACACTATTAAATAGCAACACATTTAAGTTGGTTTGCGGTATGCCGCTCCATTTATTGAAAATACAAATTATATAATCATTAAATTATATGTATAGTATGTCAGACTAATATTTACTGTAATATAATATCATTTTACATACAGTTTCTCTCATACAGTTTTAAGAGGGTGCTGCACCCCCTCTCTGATCATTCAGGTCATCAAATAAAAAGAATTCTTGAAGCTTAGTATGTTCTAAATCAGGATTTCAAGTCTGGTAAAATGGAATAGATCCAAGCATCAGGTTGAATTCTCCACCTGTTTTAAATAAAAGAGTAAATATTTTAAGACATAAAATATTTCTTGTGCAAACATAACAATAATCAAATTTCACACAGGGGAATTAATAAAAAAATTAAACAGTATATCAATTCAAATCTCTTTTACAAGGAAATCTTCAGCATTTAAAAAATCAATCAGTGTTCGAAATCATTGGTGGTCCGCTGGCCCAAGAACACCAAAAATTCATTTGAACCACTAATTTGAAAATTTAATGGTCAGCAGGAACAGTAACCACCCCCCCCCCCCTCTCTAAAAGGTCATAGGTAAACTTAAATTTTCCCGTCTCGGAGAAAACGGCAACCTAACACAAATCACACAATTTTATTTATTTTAAAAAATAAATAAAACTGCATTAAACCTTAGTCAATTGAAATATTGGAATTAAAATATCTAAATAATTTTATAGTTTTTCTTTATGTGCTGTTTATTTAATTTTCAGTTATAATTTTATATTTTATTAGGCTAAAAATTTTGGATAACTGCAAAGAAAGTTTGTAAGAAAAAGCTGCAAAATTCTCCATTTGTTAGGTAAAAGAAAATTATTGTGAAATTCTTAAATGTAAAAAAATATTGCAAAAAAGCGTCAGTTGGTTGAGGGAAAAAATTCGTCAATCAATCGTGATTAACAAAAACTAATGCTTGCCATTTGGCTGCAATAGGGTGTTAACGATTTTAATCAACGATTAAATCATGATTTTAATCAACTGATTTTTTTTTTTGGAAAATTTGTTATTTTAATCAATGACTTTTTATGGTCTATTTCAATGGTATGTAGGGAAAAATCATTTGTAGTATATTGGAATGATATTACACTATTTCAAGCATATAGAAATTGATACACATCACTGAAATGTACAAAAAGATGCTTACTATAGAACATGATGAGCATAGCATTAATCGTTTATTTATGGAGGGAAACAAAAGGATTCGCTTATAGTATTGTATAAATAAACAATAATTGCTGGAAGTTCGTTATTTGTTGTGGTAAGAGTTTTTTTTTATTTAACTAATTTATTTACTTCGTATGTATAAAATCTGTAAATCATATACAGGCTGCAAAAAAGATGTATATATTTCCGTTTATTGACGAAATATGTTGAAGGGGAATTTTCAACTGTGAAAATGCGTTTCTTAAATGAACTAATGTTAAGCATACTATTTGGTATATATTCAAATGTATAGATCATATATAGCGTTGCACAAAGGAATTCGGATATTTTTTCGATGACTGATAATAATTGCTGAACTTTAATTTTCAAATGTGTTACGTGTTTTGTAATTTGCTTACTTAGCCATCATATTTAACTTTATTAAACTTTTTTTTTTTTTTTTTTTTTTTTTTTTTTTTTACATAATTCTGAATGTGTTGGAAAATTATAATCTGTCGTTGAAGCTTGATTATTTTACGTTCTTGTTTAAAAAAATTTTTATTTTATATGTGTGTATATATATACATATGGGCGAGTTGTAAAAAACAGGGTAGGTGGGTTAAACCGGGTAGCGCAGATCCCTCCTTCAGTTGTACTTCTGTCTATCAGCCAACACGAGAAATAACTTGTCGGTAACCATTATGGCATTTATAGCTGATTGAAACGTTACTGTGTGCGGTTTTTTTAGTGTGAAGGAATTAGTTTCAATTACTCTTAAAAAATTGTTTTATTTGATTCTAGATTTTACGCGTATAACCATGTTTTTTCAGCATATTAAATATTCCTGAGTACTATGTCTAATTATTTCCTTTCCTGATAATATTTTAAAATTTTTACTGATCTTTTGCTTATAGGATTAAGAGTAGTGACGCTATGTTTAAACTCTGTTATGTTGAAGTAATACCGGGTACTTAAGAGTGGGTCAGAACTGGGTATACCCGATTTTGTCCGACACTCATAGAATGTATTTTTAGTAACGTTAATAAATTAGCATGGAATTTTAAATTGCATTCTTAATGCTGTTAAGTTATAATATAATTCTAAATCTATCTAGTTATAATGAAAAAACTTTAATTTTGATTTTGTTTTATATTAAAAAGTGGGTCTAATTTTTAACTTACATTTATGAAATTAAATAATTTGCAATTATTAATGAACAAAATAATGGTACTAATTAAGGCATAATTTTATATTATGCTTATTACATTTTAATAAATAACTTTCTAATCTGAGGTGTAATAACTTGCGTTATGGGTCCACTTAAAATGCAAATATATTTCGTGACTTGTTTCTCTAAAAAAAATAATCTGCCCAAATTGACAAATAATCCAAAAAATCCCAATCCTATATAACTAGGCTATATAATCTATAGCAGAATTTTTTTTTTATCAAATATTAAACAGGCAAAAAAACCCCCTCTTGATGAATGAAACTTTCCCCAGACTCATTTGCTGTATATAATAGGAGTGGATGGATTACAAAAGAGGTCTTCATTTTATTTGGTTAAAAAATGTACAGATTTTTTCCAATCCTTGTCCTGAAAAGTCCGTTCTTTAAATCCTTAATAGGTGTTCAATTCATATAAAAGAATCCAGTTAATATAGTAAGAGAAAGCAATGTATTTATATATGCTTCTTTCCTTACGCAACGCATCGATTTCAACCCCTTGATGTGTCTTTTAAGCATCTCTAAGCTCATACTAAGAACAAGAGGTGAAAAAGTGGTTATTTTCCAACTCTGCGCGATCTATAACAATTTACCAAGTTGGAAAATTATTTAAAACTGCATTTTCGAGAGCAGCAATTGTAAGTACTGCAATCAGAAGGTTCGAGAAAACAGGGATTTTCCCCTACAATAATGTTTTCCCAGACCATCTTTTTGCTCCTTCGGAAGTGACAGAGAAACCCATGAAAGTCATCACAGGATAATGGAGCTCAACCTTCCGAACATAAACGAGTTGACAACATCCAGCAGCTTTCACGTCGAGCTGCTTCCAGATGCAGCAGCTAACATCACAATCACAGGCGTCATCACTCATTCAAAATGTTACATCAACAGAATACATTATTAAAATTATCCATTCGACATCTTCAGACTATGTAGCCCAGCAAACTGTATTTCCAATTTCGCCTAAAATGTTATTATCCCCTTCTAAGGAAGGCTTTAGAATTGAGTAAAGAAAGGGGAAAAACTTATTTTGATTTCTTCTCCCTATAAATTACAGATCGAAGCAGATATTAAGGAGAAATAAGCCAAACAAACTGCAAGACGAAAAAAGAAGTTTCTTTAAAAGAAAAAAAGAAACCAAAAAAGATTGCGGACACATCTTCAAAAGAAGAGGATAATGAAACCTGTAAGTTTTGCTATAAACTTTACTCAAATTCTAAATCCAAATACGATGTTTAAAATTCCACGATTATGCACACGAAGCATGTAGTAATGCAGAAGAATATGATGACAAATTCATCTGTGATTTTTGAAGCTAAAAGAACTCGAAAACGTACAGTGTAAAGTAAGCAAGCCTATACAACGTAGAAAATTTGCCAACGAATTATTTTTTTTACACATGGAAGAACACATGTGCAATTTCGTTTTGTTAAAAATAATTAAAATGTATTTTTTACTATATTAAGCAAGATCTTTTTGACCAAAATGAGTTTCCAGTAGTTTTAAATGAATACCCAATTTTACCCAACCAGCGAGGTAAAACCAGATTTTTGCATACGTTTGAAAAAAGCTATTTTTTAATATAAATAATTATATATATATTTTTTTTGTTTCAAAAGAACGTTTTATTATAGCCAAGGATTCATTTTACATTAAAAACAGTGTTCAAAGTTTGTTTTCCCATTTCACAGCATTTGAGACTAACAACTTTTATGGTACCCGATTTTGCCCCACCTTCCCTACATATATTTAAAGGGTGCTGTAGAAGAAAATGGCATGAAACATTTATTAGCTCCTTTCTACATCTGTTTCTACCAAAATTTTTGGTAACATGCCATTTATCTTTTAAAATAAGCAATTTTTCTATTCGCATACACTTTACGGTAGTTATAGCGATATATCACCAATATTAACACGTTGATGTATTCCGATATTAAATTTACGATATTCTCCCCACCTAGCAGTTAAAGTTCTGAAAAAAAGATCAAAAAAGTTTTCCGAAAGCTTGTAGCAATTTATTCCAGGATGATATTTTAGAAGTATCGGCAAATATGTATATATATATGCTCTAAAAGTTAAAATCTTCTAACTGATGATGCAATTGATTTTTAAAAACATGAGTTTTAACTCTTTCAAATACATTGGTGAGCGTAGGTCACTTCGTGCCTCCCAAAGACTATATTTTTTCTACCATAAAACTAACTAAACGTCCGTATTTTAACACAATCTTTTTAGAGCAAATCAACAGGCGAGATTTAGATTTACCTACGAAAATTTAACATTCGGACAAATATAAATATTTTTTACTAAATAAAATGAGCAAAAACTTCGACAAAATAAGCAAAAACCTGAGTTACATCGTGGTAAAAATCTTACCAGCCTTTTTCCCCACAAAATATTAATATTTTTTCACTCGGAATACGAAAGCATTATGTTTTTACCATCTAAAAATTTCAAAGAGTCTAGATGATAACGACAAACTTTAAGAATTTAAAATACTGGAAGAACCTTGTCCCTACCCCACATCCCTTTCCAGGCATATTTCAAAATTACATATAAGACTCCAAAAATCAAATTATGCAGAATATTAATACCAAATAATAACAACAATACCAAAAAGCATATACTTTCAATTCTCTTTGAAATACTGCAATACATTTAAAAAAATAGAAAATTAATCTTTTAAAAAAATTCATTGTCCGAAGTCACTTTTCTGTTTTTCTGCGCATTTTACTGTACGACTCACATTACGTATATATTATTTAAAAATACACACTTAATGTTATACAGTAGCTTTGAAATGATCGAGTATTGATTTGGCTCAGATGTAAATGGATTTAAGGGTGAAAAAAATTAGTTTGAAAAGAAAAAAAAAACACCAAGATTTTGATATGAAAATAAAATCTATATCTATCAATATTATAAAAAACAAATATATCTGCGCGTAACGCTGATGTCATTTTGCAAATGGCAGCACTTTGAAATCTGGAATGAAATTTAGGTTTTGCAATTTCCGTGTTCAGCTTGTCGTCAGCTTAAAATTCCGAGTAAAATGAGAACTCCATTTAATATTTTTGTTGAACATTGTCACAATTCTATTTCAAAGACCCGTGATCGGGGGATGTAACTCACAATTATGTGGGTGGGAAACTGGACATTGTTTTAATCCCTTCCGTTTAGGTCTAAAATGAAAGTACCAAGTTTTATCCCACGTACTAGATGAACATTAGAAAATATGTACATATTTATAGTCGAAAAACTTTTTTAAATTATCTTAACAATATCTCAGAACAATTAATGCTTCCAAAAACATTGTCAATACAAATGTTGTAGAATTTGAAATTCTGAATAAAATGAGTACCCATATTAATATTTTTGCTGAACATTAAGGTCGCAATTCTATTTCTAAATTTTGCCTTAACCGCTAATCAGGAGAGAGACAGAGTTATCAATCCACCCTGCCTCCGTTTATTACATACATGTATTTTCTTTAAGTTGTTGAGGCCCTTGAGATGTTTCTGTAAATATGTTAATGCTTTATTTTGTATATTTTGAGGATTATAATTTAGTAGTTATCGAGAAAGAGGTACATAATTGACAGCCGTTTTACATGCCATTTCTCAACTGATATCGTCAGCCTTAAACCTTAGTTTTAAAAAAACGTAAAGCTAACTTTAAGCTAACTAATAATACTTTTTTTCAATATTCCGAAGGTTTTAAAATTTTATGAATTTAACTTAAGATGCTCGTATACTAGTCGAATATAATTTTTATTAAAACCATCTTCGTCCTTTTCGTAAAATATCGAAGTTTAAAATTGTGCTATTGGTTGACCTATTCCTCTAGCGACAAGAATCCTGCACACTCATTTGTTCCCTCGCTCCTCCCCACTATTTTCGACCTCCTTAAATGTGATGCATACGCACTGTTATTCACTATATATGTCAAATTAAATACGACACATAATTCAAATACAATATCAGAGATCATAAACAATATTTTCCATCATTTACAAATCATTTTTGAAATATGCTAAAAATCATGAAATAGTGCACTTTTTAAGTTATCTATTTGTTCGTAGCGGCAAAGCCGCACCTAGTAGGGCGGGAAAACTTAGTAAGTACGTTTATTTCTGACCTATGTTGAAGGGATTAAAACAATTTCCAGCTTTCCCGTATTTAATTCCGAATTCGGCCTTTTTTTTTCATTTCCTACCACTGGGCTATATTCCGTAATCAAGAGTTTAAGCCATAACTCTGAAAATATCCAAAATAAAGCCTAAAATAATTACAAAATCCTCAATAAATTAAAATATATATATAAATTAGAAACAGGGTGAACTGATAACCTCGTCTGTTCTGGCTTCAATCACTTGATTAACGAATTAGGCAAAACTTTGCATTATAATTGTAAAAATTCAACAAAAATATTAAGTACACATTTCAATCAGAATTTTAACCTCTACAACATCTGTATTGACAATGTTTTTGATAGAGTTAGTTTTTTTTAGATATTGTTATGGTAATTAATAAAAATGTGTTTTTTGACTATAAATCTGTACATATCTTCAACCACTCACCTAGTAAGAGGGGGAAAACTTAGTACATTCATTCTAGGCTTTAAGTAAAATGATTAAAACAATTTCCAGTTTTCCCCTAATTAATTCCAAATGCGGCCCTTTTTTCCTCCCCTAAAACTGGTCTATAAAGAGTTTTAAAGACTTTAAAATTCTATGTGCTCTAAGTTTTTTTTTAGTTTTTTTTTGGGGGGGGGTGGGGGGTGGGGGGGGGTGATGCCAATTTCGAGTGGGAAGAAAAATCTTGATTATTTATTGTGACAATAAAATGGAACAGAACAGCTTTTTTTTTTTTTTTTTTTTTTTTTTAATTTAAGCAGTTTTAAAGAGTTTTGAAACTTTAAGTATTATTACTGTGAGATGTGAAGAAAACGGGGAAACGAAATTTTGAAGGTGAAATTCAGATAAAATTTTAATGAAATGGATATGATGGAATAAATAGTTAATGAAATTTAGGACTGATTATTTTTTCACTTAAAGTAACAAATACAGTAGAGCAATTTTTTTTTAACCTTTAACTGATGTCAAAGAAATTGTCACATAACTAGTGTGAAGCGGTCTGTGAGACCGCTCCAACGAAAGATGAATAAAATCCGCGATAAATTCATAGGATGTTGTTTTTGTACTAAAACTTTTTGCACAGGAGTGTTATAATTAAAATTCACCTATTCAAAAGTCTGTGGTGTTAGTACTAAAGTGAAACAAAATTTCAGTAGTGTTTGTAATAAACTGAAATTTGCAAGTTAAACTATGAAAATTGAAAAAAGCACTGGTTTGTGAGACCGGTAACATCAGTTAAAGAATAAAAAAAAAGTTTTAAACAGTTTAAACTTTGGTATTGTGGAGAAGGGGGTAAAAGGGGGAGGTGAAATTTCAGAAGAAAGGTTAGCAATGGCGGTTTTATCTTTATTTTTTAAATCAGAAATGAAAAGAAATGCAGAAGAGTTCCACCCCCCGATTAAGAAATAATACGACAGTAAAGCACTTTAAAGGGCTTTTAAAAAAATTTGTATGAAAATAAACACTTTCAAGCACAAAAAGAAAAAAAAAAAACCTTTTGAAAAATGAAAGTACTTTTAAGGACCGTACGAATCCTGATATATTGAAAATTTTCCGACTACAGAGTAGTCCTGCACGGGTCAAGTTGCACCAGACACAAAACCGAATATTATACTTAAGTCAACCCGCAACTCGACCTGAACCCTCCAAAAATATTTCCTCGATCCGCAACCTGACCAGAATCAGCCAAAATAATTTCCGGCAACCTGCAACTCAACCCAGGCCTATTTCAACACGAACCCGAAATAAAAGGAAAGGAAATCCGGTTTTATTGATATTATAAAATGTAATCTACAATTACATCTCTAATAACAATGTTTTATGTAGGAAAATGGACAAATGTATATGCTTTAATATTCAAACATATGTGGGTATCATGCCCACAAGTATTTGAAGTGAGGACAGCTTGTTAAAAAGCGCCATCGATATTCACCATCATGGTTGATCTCAATGGCGCTTGCTGACAAGTTGTCCACAACATGGCTCACAATCACATGACACACCTAAGTGATGTAGGATAGGTGGGGGCTAAAGTTACGCACTTATCATTAATTTTGATTTTTAACGAGCACATTGATCTAAACTTATGTGAAGACTGATTAAAATGTTGTATTAAAACCTTAGGCACGTTCCACTATCAAACGACCACTATCAAACGACATTCTGTCAAATTATAATTCCGTGAGAAATTGTAATTAAAAAAAAAATTGCTCTGCGTATCTTTGCCCTATTCGTTGGGCTAAAAGTACGCAGTGATGAGGCAAAATATTCGCAGTGCGCATTTCCCCCCCCCCCCCCATTACGGCCGGATTTTGCCCCTATTTTCACTAAAATGAATGAGTAATGTAAAAGCATTAGTAAATTTTGATAATATTTAAACTGAAAATTCTAAACTAGCCCATGAAAAAAACAGCGGTCTGCGAGATCGCAAATAGCAGTTAACCTCCAACTGTTGTGACAAAAATCGTTTCATAAATACTGTAAGCGGTCTCCGAGACCGCTTAATCGTTGATTGAATGAAATGGTTGACTGACTCATAAGAGGCGGTTTCTGCGCTAAACTTTATGCAAAGGGCTATTATAGTAAAATTTCCCGCATTCAGAAGTCTTCAGCTATACTTCTAATTTACCAAACGAATCAAAATTAAACTAACATAACTACTTAAATTGAAAATTACAAGTTAAACTGTAAAAACTGAATATTGCAGCAATCGGCGAGACCGTTAACAGGAGTTAAGGATTAAGGTTTAAGACAAAAGCGATTCATGAAACAATATTGATTTTTAAAAGTAGGTAGGTAGATACCTACGTTCTATATTTAAAAAAAAAAAAAAAAAAAAAAAAACTTAACTAGAAAAAGGAAAATGTAGTTTACTAACTTATATTAGTTAAGCAGCTATTATATTTTATATAATATAAATTTAGAAATTGTGAAAAGCTTTGAATCTAGCTAAAATGATAGGGCAAAGTCCCATATCTTAAACATGTTCGTATCTTTGTCCCAAGAAGGATGCGTACTTTTACCCTATTCTGCAGTATTTTGCTTAACCGGCTACCTATAAGTATAAACAAATGTGATCGAGGTAAACTACGGCATTTAGAAGCTAAAAATATTTCGATCTCCACTAAAATTTTGGATTTGTAAAAATTCCAGGTACTATCAGCTAAAAAATAAAGTGAAATTTAAAAAATATTAGATCAAAATTCGAAAATTTAAACTTACCTCATTTTCTTAGCACAAATTGCTACTTTTAATCAAAGGTTTAAACAAATGACTAGTACACTTGAAACAAAACTGCCACCTATTAGTCATGAGAGCCGAAATGTTGCTTCATATGAAATCAGCCGGTGCGTATTTTTGCCCCGCTTATATCTTTACCCCTACCTACCCTATATCTCTCTTTGCATGAGAAAGTAAAAACTCGGCATTTTATCGCTCAGAAACTCACGTAAAATTAAAATGCAGTTGTTTATATTTAAGTTTTTTCCAAGTCTAAGATTTTCACAAAAAGTTTGAGCAGAACAATTTTTCAGATAAAATAAATACATATTTCAATATGAATGAGCTATTATTAAATTTACTCCTTAACCTTTAACTGATGTCACAGAAATTGTCACAACTAGTGTGAAGTCAACTAATGTGAAGTTGTCTGTGAGACCGCTTTATCGAAAGATGAATAAAAGGCACGATTAACTCATAGGATGGGGTTTTTGTACTGAACTTTTTGTACAGGACTGTTATAATTAAAATTCACCTATTCAAAAGTGTCTGGTGATAGTACTAAAGTTCACAACGGAACAAAATTTCGGTAGTGTTTGTAGTTAAACTGAAAATTCCAAGTACATAAAAAATTGCAAAACTATAAAAATTAAAAAAAAGCTGAGGTCTGAGAGGCCGGTAACATGAGTTAAAAGTTAAGAAAAAATATATATATATAAGAAATGTGATAAATTCTTTTTATTTAAGGCACAGTTAAGAACCATTTATCCTTCTCTAGGAATAGAAAAATTTTACCAACATTTCATTTTTCATATACACGCAAACATATGTATAATATTTCTGATAGTTTTAAAACACATACCCATGATACGTGTGTATAGATAGAAAAGTGCCCAATATTCAGAGTTAGAAGCATAGGAGAGAGTATGGAGGAATGGGACACATTTTACAAAAATAAGAAATGAACTTTGTTTGACACAAAAACAATATTTCAGTTTATAGAATACCAAATGAAACACTTTCTAATGTCCCTGAACAATATAGAAACATAATTTTCAGAAACAATTTTATAATTAAAGAAATTGCAAGTTTCAAAATTTGTCCCATGCTTAGTTTAATCCATGCTTGAAGGCTTAGTTTATATTATGGATAACATACAGTATAATGTTCCATAAATAGGGAAACTATTACATCTATGCATAAACAAGTCATTAATATTCAGAAAGCATAAAAAGTATATGAAGCAAAATCACTTCTGATCTTGAAATAATCTTTTACTTTATACAATTGAAATCTTATGCAACTTTTTTCAACTGGAGATTGGGCTACCATTGCTTCATCTAGTGTGCGATTGATGAAATGTCTAGAATGATCATATCCAAAAATTTTTATTACTACCAAAACAAAAACAAAATTTTGCAGGAAATTTTGCAGGAAAGTAAAAGAATAATATAAAATTTATTAAGTTAAACCAGCTCTTTGCATGTTCGCCAACATAAATGAAAAATAGTGGGACTTCGAAGGATCACTTTTTGGCTTCCTAATTGGTTTGATTAAGAGTATCAACAATAACACAGATTATAAAACATGTAAGCGTGAGGGGGGGGGGGGGTGTTATGAAGAAAATTTTTAAAGTAAAATTTTTATTGTATAAATTTTTTATAAACAAAAAACTTTGAATTTTATCCATTGCTGGCACATCTGCCCTATACCTAGATTTTTAACCTGAAAAAAAATTATTTTGGACATTCTTTTGAAAAATCAATCAACCCGAACCCGACACACAAGATTCAAAACCCAAACCGACACGATCCGAACCAAAAAAGTAAGGTAAACTCGACCCGATGCCGGAATCTAGTACAATAAATACCGATTACACGGCACGACTCTAATATTAAGAAAGATAAATTTGGTATACATTTTAAGTACTCTGCAGAAGAATAGTGGAATATTTAGCCTTCATTATCAGTCAAAGGGGGGTTACTATTCATTGCATCACTAATTAAAAATAAAATATTTAATCTGCTAACCATATTGCAATAAAATATTATTTTTTACATAAAACATTGGAAATTGCACGCATGCAGTAAACACTGATGTAAAGAATAGTCATTTGACTGAACGATAAATATTTAACAATAAAATAATAGGATGATTACGCATTAATACCTGCTAAAATCATGTTACATTATAATTCGAAATCAAACGGTCTTACTGTGTAGTTCATTTTTACTTATTAGGAATCAAGGAGAATGGAAATATAACAAAATTTAACTCATAAAGACGAAATATTTACTTACATCCTAATTTGAAATCATAATCAAGATGGATACCTTGAACACCTCTGTGGCTGCGTGAATAGTCATTACGTCATCATTGAAGTCCTTTCTCATTGGCTGACATGGGAGACTAAGATATTTCATGTATTTCTACTATGCGAGTGGTAAATATTATACCCGGTTACAGATAAAATTCTAGTAAACATGCAGATTTCTGTAGTTTTACAAAAACTAGTTTTGTAGGATTACAGATTTTTTTTTACAGTGCAGAAACTATGTAAATGCCGTCTTTTTCATAGATAAAAGCAATATATCTTTCTCTGAAAATACTGCCAAAGTTAGCGTTATGAATCCAATTTCCGGAAGCGATAGCACAGGAAAGGAGAAAAACGTACAGTCACATGACAAGGATCTCTGTTATCTCTGTAAGTAATTTATCAAATATGGAAAAAGCTATTCGTTTTCAAATGCCTTCAATAGTCAGGCCTGTGAATTTTATGCCTTTATAATTAAAAATGAGTCAGAAAATGTGTTTGAAAGTTTCGCATTGTTGAGCAGTGAATATGAGAACCCCTTAAGGTTTATTTCCAAAGATACTGTTAACAGAAGTTCATTATCACTATTAATACTTTTACAAAACATAATGCCTGTCCTACACATCCTGAGATCGATTAAGACCAGTTCCGTCCCGGCACGAGTCTGCTGAAAAAAAATTAAACCCGTAATCAGACATCTTGTAACTGTACGATGCCGATCTCTACGATGGACATGTTACATATCTGTATTGATGTTAAACTCGCATCAGCTCGTGACGCACATTTATACTTCTCGACAAAATCATATTCATTGAAAATGGCTCGTATTTTATCTGCTTCGCTTGAATTCTTAAGGCCCGATTAATTTTTTTTTATCGGCCCGGCCCTGCAGACCCGTTCAATTTTTTTGCCGGCCCGGCCCGGCCCGGCCCGTTTATTTTGTCTGTCTGCCCGGCCCGTTGAAAAAATTGTCCTAATTCTGCCGGCCCGGCCCGTTGGAAAATTCGCCTTCATTCCGCCGGCCCGTGCAGACCTCTACAAGAAGGACCATTTAGCATTTTGTTGCGTATTGTATTTTTAAAATACGATAAAAATATAATGCAATTTGTTATTTCGAAGACTCGTGAAAGGGCGACTAAAGACAAAACAGACAGGCACGCATTTCTCTTTTGTGAAACTTTGATCTGCGTTTTTATAAAGGCTTTTAACGCGAAAAAATATTTCCCACATTCTTTTAAAAAATCGGATCAACCCGATCCCGACCCGCAAGAGTCAAAAAGCCAACCCGAACCCGAAACAATGAAAGCCAACCCGACCCGCAAACAAAAATAGTTAAACTCAACCCAACCCGACCCGACCAGCAACGCGAAAATATAGCGCCGAGTGCGGGTCGGGTTCGGGTAAACCGACCCGATGCAGGACTTTACCCCAGACTATTAGGTGGCATTTCCCCTCGTGGGGGAGAAAATTAATTTTTTCATGTGATATTGTTTTAAAGATTTTGGCCTAGATATTTCTAAGCACTCACTCACCCCCCCCCCCCCTCTTAACTCAATTTTTTATCAGTAGAGGTTATTTTAAAGTTTTCATTTGTTCATTACTACCCCATACAGTTTTCCAAAAATTAAGAAAAACATTTACATGAGCGGGTACGTACGTACAAGAACTCAAAAATGTATACAATAATAGATACAATTATGCTTTCAGAAATTCGTCGAAAACGTATGGCAAAATTATGTCTCCCCTACTTTTTGCAAATCTACAAAAAATAAAATTACGAAAAAATTAGAAGTAGTAGGAATTTATTTAAACCTTTCAGGAAAACTATAGAGATTATCCTAGGTCATACAATTTTTCCGAAAATCGCAGTTTTCCTTCATACATAAACTTTCTCTTACTGGCGCTCAGCGGGGGAGTTGGGGAGACTTCGAGGTACCTATCGACGCGAAATCATCCAAGGACTGTTGATAATGATTTTCCAAAAGCATTGTCGGTAATTAGCTGAGATATTAATTAAAAACCTATCTAAAAAGACGTGGCACAGACCAAAGTGGCCATGCAACTTTGTAACCTCCGTTCAAAGCGTACTTGGCACAATGGCAATATTAAACTTTGTACAAGGCCTTTGTTTTAGGTAAGGCGGATCACAATGATAAATAGTCAGCGTTTTTCATTCCAATTGAATTCAATTATTGAAGGCAATTATTGAAAAATATTTAATAAAATAATTCCGAGTTATTTGAAAAGTCTTATTATCCGTTTAACAACTATATTTTGTAATATTGTAGTTAGAAATTAATAAATTTCTTGTATGAACTCTCTGTGCGCGAGTGAAAATAGCGCTTGATCTATTATAATTTGTTCGAAGCAAATCTATAAAATATCCAATTAAAGTTTCAATAAAACGCAATTCATTTTGAGGTTGTTCTCAAAAACATGTATCCCTACTGTAAATGACATGAAACTTCCTTACATGCTCATGGGCTCGTTTTTATGCGCAAAAGCATACAATGTTAGGCATGGCTATTAAATTGAATTGGAATCGAATGGAATTTTTCATTTCTTTTTTTTAAATGCATTGCATTTTGAGCTCCATCCTGTTTTTATTTATTTATTGTTTTTGTTATAATGTAGGCCATTGCTGTGATTGATTTGTGCTTTTTTCGGCAATTTACTTTTACATGGAAACCGTGCATAACCTGGTGGCTTATGCTGCTTTACCATTGTGCCATTTAATATACTACTCGTTTTTATGTCTTCAGTATGTGTATCACCACCAATACTACAGTAAGATAGAAGTGTTATATATTTTCAATCATTTGAATAATGGAGCTTTCCATGTTTGCACCCAACTGTAGTGCGCCCTGTTTTCTGAAAAGTTGGACAGGTCTGATCTAGAGCAGGGATGTCAAAAGGGCATTCGCGGTCGCCCTTCCGATTTTTTTTTATGCTTCTAGCACTTTTTTTAAAATTTATTTTAGGCGCATGACGGCGCCCTTAAGCCTTCCGTGGCGCCTTACGACCGTGACCTTTCGACACCATGGCACCTTTCGGTTTGAGACTCCCCCCTACCCTAAAGCTACGTCGCTGACGAACATCTGCAAATTTCATATATCTTAAAAGTAAAAATGAACTCATAAATGTGTCATCAGAAATGACACACTTTCGATTTTAAATACCGCTTTAATAAATTTAAATTGGATAAAAGTTTTTCAAATTTTTCAGCTTCGCCTAAACTATTTGGCGCCTTTACTATTCTGGCGCCTGTGTGCGGTGTACACTTTGCACACTGGGTCGGCGCGCCCCTGTTCAAGTGGTTTTTGATTGCACTTTGTTTCGTTTACTGTGAAAAGGGTTGTCCAGATTAAGCAGGTTAAATGAATTCCTATGAATGATGGTTTGATAAATAAAATTTATCTGTTTACGAAATTTGAATGTGTTTCATTAAACTCAATCTTATACTATATTATCAGCTGTTGAATTATCATTTCTTTGTTGGATCTGAATGTTTTTACACTCGATTTAATTAATTTTTAAAATAAAATCTTATCAAAATCTAAAACCGCATTATAAATACCAGGCTCTCTTTATGTCAATTGTTGTTTTAAATCAAAACAACAACCAAGATAAAAGTTCCATGTAACAATACTATTGAAGATCTACAGAAGACATCCATTGAAATGATGCTTAAAAGAAATGTAGTATGTAATGATAACATCTCATTTATTATCAGGGATGTAGTGGGGGGTATACGGAGGTATACGCCGTATACCCTCTGGATTTTTTAAAGTAACACCGTATACCCTCTGTTTCTCAAGAAAGCTATAGTATATATATACACTAGGGTATACCCTCTGCCTTGAGCGTATACCCTCTGCTTAGAACGTATACCCTCTGTTTTTTTTAGGACTACACCACTGTTTATTATCCCTAAACTTTGGATGTGCGTCTTAAAATGCACAATCAACCATATGCAACTATTTTTAAATTCATCCTATAATTTTAACGTTAGACAATGCACTGCTATTTATATTTCTATCAAAGTTTGTCCCTTTCTATTCTATTTTTTTCTGTTCTGCATTTATTTTTGTGATTTTATACTGGATGTCGCCACATCATGCCATATTTTTTATTCGATTTCTCTTTATTCGTCTGATAGATGACGCCATTGCATACTCACCGTCAAATAGTTTTAAACTTTTATTCTGCTCTTGTCCGACAGATGGTGCCACTGCATATTCTCTTCCTTAAGGTTGGTTAAAGCGATAATTCATTGGAAAACTAACGAACTTTTCAAATTCAAGACGGTTTGGCTTTGTTCTTTAAAATTTTAAAAGCAATGTAACAACCCGAAGATGGTCATAGATGCTGACCGAAACATCGATTGCTATAATTTTATTTTAATGTTTGTTTATTTTTAGGGTTCCGTTTAAAAAAGTAAAAACGGAACCATTATAAGATCACTCTTGTGTCTGTCTGTCCGTCTGTCACAGCCATATTACTCGTAAATTATGGAACGTGGAAAGTTCAAATTGGGGGCAATTAATAGAGACTATCAACCCACATATTTACCGATTATTAAACATTAACAAATATATTTAGGAAAAATGGAGAGGGGTTAATTAAGTTACTTGAAAAAATCTTTTCTTTGTATATCATGTGGTGGTGGTGGGGGGGGGGGGTCGTGTGAAGGATTCCGTAGCGCTGAACTCAAAAATACATATCTTTTAAATTTAGGTATTATATTTTCAGAGATATCATCCAAATGTAGTGCAAAATTATGTCCCCCTCCCCCACCTATTTCCGAATCTACTGAAACTAAAATTATGAAAAAATCAGATGTAGTAGGCGTTAATTTAAACCTTGCAGGAAAATTATAGCGAATACCCTAGGTCACATAGTTTCTGAGAAAAGCGCATTTTCCTGTTACACACAAATTTCGATTTGCAGGCATTCAGGAAAGGCGTTGAGGAGTGCTGGAGGTACCTGTCGTAGCAGAAGTATCACAGCATTGTTGATAATGATTTTCGAAAAATATCGTCCGTAATTAGCCGAGATATTAACCCTTAAATACACGTATGTTTTGGACTTACATAATGGCAGGGGAGGCGTACTCTATGTACTATAGGTTTTTAAAGCCTAGATAACACCTTTTAAGGAAATATTTGTGCAAAGCAATGCCCAGTAGTAGTATAAATGCAATAAACGTCAAATTGTTAAAAACATACTAAGTGAATTAGAATTAATTACATAAGTACTATGGTAATTCGCGACTAGTTTGCATTGAGTGGATCTCTCAATACGCCTCCCGTGTCTTTAAAAGGTAATTAAAAACCTATCGGTAAAAACGCGGCACGGACCAAGGCAACGTAGCAACTTTGCGAGTTCCTTTCGAAGCGCTATTAAGACAATGCCAAGTTTAAACTTTGAACAAGAGTTTTGTTTTAGCTGCACTGTAAAAAGAAAAGATTATTACTACGCTTAATTTTGTTTATGAAATGCCGAATTAAGTTTAAATATGCACTACTTATATTGTCAGTACCGAATTAAGTTCATCATAAACAGATTAGGATAAAAAAAGAGTTATACAGAATAGCAATATTTTATATTATTTCGGCTTCATATCTCTTTGAACTTTTATGGTATACCCATTCGTACATTTCTAGTATATACAGCTATGCATAGTTTTTTACAAAGTCTTAAAAATTCTTTTAGCAACGATTTTTTTTAATAATACAATTAATAATTCATATATTTATTGTACGGAACCCTCTGAGCGCGAGTGTTACTCGCACTTGGCCGTTTATTTTCTCTTTACAACATTTTGTATACACCATTTAGGAAATTTAAATTTTTTTTAATTTTCACGTTAATATTGAACTTTTCATAGTGTAAATATCCAGCTTTTTTATTATCAAAATTACTGTTGAAGAGATTTTAAATGAAATGTTTTTCACATGATTTAAAAAGTTTTTTTTTTTAATTCTCGCAATTATTATATAACATAGATAAAATCGAATATTTTTCAAACTAGTTATATTTCCATAAAATGCATCAGATTTTAGCTAACTTTCAAAAGAAGAAAAAAAAGGTAAATAAAAGAAACGGGACAAAAAAAAATTTAACCAATGTTTGTGTTTTTTACACATGCGTGATTAAACGAAGGTAATTTTTATTAAATATTTAAGGTATTATATTTTATGGTTTTCTAATTACTTTTTTACACACTAAATTCACATCACGCATTACTTAAGGAATTTTTTTGTTTTTAGTTCCAAGATTTACTTTTGAAAAAAACTTAACTTTTAGAAAAAAAAGATTTTCCAATTTTACTCAAACCAGTATTATATAGCTATTAAATTACCTTTTTAAATAGAAAATTTTTGTCGTTTGGCAGATTGTATTAAAATCCTTTTCTAAGACTAAATACCATTAAAGAAATCGTTGAACAAAAGAAGAAAAGATAAAATCCTTTCAAGTGACTTTTCAAATTAAAATCCAGTGGGGAACAGTAAAATTCTTTTTTTTTAAACATCTGGTTTCTTTTTACCCTCCAGAGTACTATTTCTTTGATTTCTAAAACAATCAGTATAGATGATGTAAACTTAATTAAATTACTATTTCTACAGAAAAAAAAATCCAGTTTTTTCTACTTAAGGGCTGTTGAAAGTCCCTATATCTACCATGGTAAATTAATTTACCTTTTCTCAGAAACTACCAAAGATATTCACTTGAAATTTTTTATATACATAATATGAATGATTCCTAATAAAGTGAAGTCAAATCTATAAACAGATATGCTTTAGTTATTTTTAAAAAAATGTGTAATAAAAACCACATTTAAATAACAAAAAACTTGCATTTTTCTAAAGAAAATCTTTTTTATAAAAAATTTGTACAAATGTTTGTAATAAAAGTTCACTTCAGATTGATCAGGGATAAGTGAGAAATACTTTGTCAAGATTGCAAATAATAATGTGTAGTAGTTTCTATAAAAAGGTACATCGAAGTTCAAAAAGCAACATTTTGAGAATATTCAATTTAAAGTTATTCATGTAATGTTTATGTATGATGTTAATAAACTGAATTACTTAAATTTCTTTAACTTCTTGTTGTCACAGAAACAAAATTAATATACTTTTCAAAAGGGGGAAAATAAAGGACTCAAAATATTAAAAGAATAAGAAAACGACTTTTTTCAAAAATTTTACTTCCAACTGCCTTGATATATCGTGTAAACCGCAGATAAATATTCATGTTTCACTTTTGATTTGAACAAGGACTAAAAGAAATAAAGTCCTGAAAATAAGAAAAATTCCTTTGATGAATATTTTTACAGTTAATTAAAGCATGTGTATTGTATGTTAAAATATATTATTAAAAACTTTTTAATACCAAATTTGTAAACAGTAAAATCTCGTTACATCGAATCTGTGGAGAGCATTGATTAAATTCGCTATACTGAAAAATTCCTTAAAATGAATATTTTTATAAGGAAACGGGATAATAGAATTTATTTTAACAATGCAAATTATATTCCTTTAATTGAAAAATTCGTTAAGGTGACGTTCGTTGTAACGAGATTTTACTGTACGTCTTATATTCTACTGAACTGATTTCTTCTTAAACTTAATATTAACACTATACAGGCCGCTAACAGTGTTCCCAAATCTGCCGGTTCTTTTATTTAGAAATTTTGAGTTCACACCAGAAAATTTTTAATGCAGTAAAACCTCGATTATCCGAAGTAATTGGGACCGACCATCTTTCGGAAAATCGAAATTTTCGGATAATCAAGAAAATTTCAAATTTAAGATTAAGGACAAATATGCGCGCTACTTCTTATCATGGCAACAAGTGCTTAATAAAAATAAAGCAATAGCAAAATAGAAACAAGAATAAATTACCTGAATTTTAATTTTTAAATTAACTATCTTTTACATATTTCATAAAAGTTTGAAACAAAGTTTTGTTTGTCGCAATTTCGGTTGCCTTTGCTTTGCAGCTCTATCACGAAGCTTTTTTTAATACAATTAGTTCACAAATATCACAGTCGTTCTGCTGCTTCAATTATGAGAAACCTTTTGCAAAACACTTAAGAGCTTGAGAATTGCTACTTTGTTAGTTTTCTTCGCCTTCTATACCAAATTAATACATTCCGGTTCTCCCCCATCTTTGTGTTCTAGTTCACATCGCAATTTACGGGAGCTCAAGATAAATTCAAAGGAATTCTAAGAAAGGGGATCCAAAATATTTATCTGTACTTGTGGTTCGAAAAGGACCGCTTGCACACAAGGAATGTGACAGTAAAAAAAAAAAAAAAAAAAAAAAAAAAAAAAAAAAATTGCATCAAGCTACCGCCTCCTGAATACTTGGCCTGAGCGCTGAGAGAAAAATGGCGTCTGTCGCAGGCGGATATTTTAAGTATTTCTACGATCTCCTAAAATTAGACACAGATATTTTTTAAAAGTTTTCTTTGACTTATTTAGTCTCAGAAAAGTAAGGCCGAAAAAACTTTTAGAAATTATTGGTATTCAAATTCAAGGGACCATACAAACGATGAAATAAATCTGACTACGACGTCAAACCACGATCTAAATTGAGTAGGCGAGTGAATGCAGCTTCTATTTCACAAGGCGATACGGGGACGAATGACTGTCTTTAAACTTCACACTGCAAATTTGTGAAACACTTCTGCAACACTAACTGACCATAATAACTAACACTCTAACTAAAATCTTTTTCGATTGTGTTGTGCCAAATAAAAAGATTGTGCAAAAAGTGTTGTTAAAATTTACTATAGGAGAAAATGCGTTTTCAAAACATTATTCATTTTTAAAATTGTGTTATAAATGTTTAATAAATAGTATATTTTAAGTGCGTGTGTGTGTTATTTTAAAGGCATCATGTAGAAAGTGTTTCACATGTGTTGTTTTATAGTGTTATAAATTGTATGGTGTTTACAATGTGTTGTTAATTTGGTGAAAAGTGTTGTGCAGCACAATACTATTGTAAGAAAGTATTTTCATCAACACGATTTCAACACATTTAACATCACTATTCTTAGAACACATTTTTAGATAGCAACACTTTTGCAACATATTAAAACACATTTCTAGACAGCAACACTTTTGTAACATATTAAGAACACAATCAAAACACAAAAAATGTTTCGTAATGAAGTTTTCTAATTCATAACATTGTTAATTTGGTGACAAAAAGTGTTGTAAAATGTTTTTATTTTTGTGTTTGAGAATTTGCAGTGCAGAGTTTGATCCCAAAGGAAACGGAAATCTGCAGGCTTAGTATACATTTTCCATTTACCAATTTCTCAACGAACAGACACTCAATACCACTGAATTTATGTTCACATATATACATGGCAGCAATACTGTCAGTGCCACATACTCTAACAGCCACTAACATAATTACTGACATGCTATATGTTGCTTGGCTTTTCTATTGGCGTATGAACCGGTGTTTTGCAAGCCTGACTAGCTACCCACCCTCCTCCTCAGAAGATTTAAAAACAGATGCTGCCATAAATGAAGAAAACTGTTTGTCACTTGAATAAAAACGATTTGCCTCAATGGGATTTTAATGGTACACCTATGATATGATTTGAATTTGTTTTTCCATGAGAGGAAAACACTCTTATGTATATCTATTAGGTTGAGCAAAAAGTTCTGGGAAATTTTTAATCTAATAGTTACCAGACAGTAATCTAATAGTTACCAGATTAATTCCACACCCCGCCTCCATTTCAAACGTGGCTCCATCCGATTATGGGCTCTTTCGATCAGTGCAACACATTTCCAAGGGCCGCCGATTTGAATACTTTAATGAAGTTGAAGAAGCATGTCAAGGGTTTTCAATTCCAAGGAGCCACCATGGTACTTCCAGCAAATCTGGAATCTGGCAGAAAGTCGTGGACTACGATGTTCTCTACTTTAAAGAATAGTCCTTGTTGCTTTTGTTGTTAATTTGCGCATAACAGTGCAACTTTCACAAATTTCCCAGAACTTTTTGCTCAACCTAGTATTTTTCATTTAAAATATCTCGGAACTTTTATATTTCTTATTATTATTACACTTCATATTAATTCTTGATATTATTCATTAGTCCTTCATATTATTCCTCAATTTTTAAATTCATATTAGTAAGTTTGAAACGTCACATTACACTTGATAGAATCGCCAATAAATAATGTAACCCGATTAATGATAATCATACTTCGAAATAAAACATACTCAAAACAGGACATTATACAATGTATATTATTCAAAATATGATTCTAAGTCAAAAAATAAAAGTTCGAATTTTATAGAAACAATGTGATATTCTACAAAATAAAAGAAGGAAATGTTAAAAAAGTTTCTACACAATGGAAATAGCCATAAGTTAGGATAAGAAAAAGACGCTAATGAATATCCTCTGTTGTTTAGCTGAAAATAACTGCTGTTGTTTTGAGAAATAATCCTCCGAGGATATCTCGAGAATTCACAGCTATCTAATGCTATAAATCTGCTAGTTCATCTCTTCATAAAAAAGAAAAAAAAAAAAAAAACAAGAACGAAAAACCATGCGTCCAGCATAGATTATGAAAAAATTTCCAACATATTCAGAATACTGTAACAAAATTTTACATTTTATTAAGTTGAACGAAGCCTAAATAAACAACTTAAAAAATGCATAATGCATTTGAAAGCCCAATTCCTGCAATTACAGTGAAACCTCCCTGTGCGACCACCTCTCTGAACGATCACTTTTTCCTGGAACGAAATTTATTCCAAAAGGCCAAATACTAATTTTACCTCCATTCAGAGACCATCCCAGTTGAACTCCCTCTATGAGCGACACATTTCTTGGAAGAAAATGAAACAAATTCCAGGTCACTGGAAGAAAATTTTATTAGAAAAATAATGCCAGAGAGCGCATTGTTCATCAAACTTCTAAACTATTTAGATTTTTTTTAATATTATTATTCCGGTAGCTTTTAAGTATTTAAACCCCTTTGTGCCTTTTTAGGCAATGAATTTAATTCTGATGAGAAATTAAAAATGACGACCAATAAACTCCCCTGCCCTATTCTGTCAGGAAATAGATAAATTCAAAGAAATAGATAAATTAATGAAATTGTCATTATTTATTCCCGGCCAAAAAAAAGCATTTATTTACTGAACTTCGAAATAAAAATTATAAAAGATAAAACCATAAAATCAAAGCAAACATCAGTGTATAATTTTTTTTTCTTTTACTCTGCAGTAATTAACTTATGTAATTAACTTTTGTTTTGATGCTTATATTTTATTATTTTTTCCTAATGTGAAAAGCAAATTTTTGTAACATTAGTTGTTACCCTTTTTCAACAATTAAAATATAGATTTAAACATGGCCTCCATTAAGAGGCCACCTCTCGGACCGAGCCATTTTTATTAGAATGGAACGTGGTCGCTTTAGGGAGGTTTTACTATACTATCAATAGTCGGGATTTTTTTAACCATTTGGAAAAATGGTTATTGTCCTCTTCCAGGGTACGAAATCAAAAACATATCTGAAGCTTTTTATTATTTGAATCCGCATTTTATTCGTTTTCTGATTGGTCTATACAGTAATCTGTATTTTGCTTTTACTTTCAACACAGATGGATACTTCTGTTGCCACTATAACAAAAAAGTAATAAAAACTACAAAAAAATTAATAACTCAGAAACAAATTGAGATACTGCCTTCAAACAAACTGCATTTGAAAGTACATTTTTTTCTCTATACGACGGTGCAAAAAGTAATACTGTGGGATGCTTAGAAGTTCAAGAATGAAATTTCATTTAAAATTGGTTCAGAAATATTAATGTTTAATCCATGGCGTACGTAATGTATGACCAGCTCCGTAGAAATTTAAAAATTTACAGTACCGAAAATTGTAAAACTGAAATTTCTTTTAAAATTTGTTCTTGATGGATCCAGGAATTTTAATGTTTAATTCATGGCGTACGTAATGTATGATCAATTCCGTGCGATTTTTTATGTCTTAAATTTTAGTCTTCCAAAAAATCATTTTCCAAATGGTCGTTGTAATTTGTTAAATTGCTTTATTTATTTATTTATTTATTTTATTTTTTATTTTTATTTTCTAATTTCTAATTTTTCTATTTTCTAATTTTTCTATTTTTATTTTTATTTTTATTTTCTATTCTAGATTTGCATTTATACTGCATGGTAATGCTGGAAGTTAATACAATAAAGCGCATAGCACATTTGAAAACTCTTACTCAGCAATTTCCTTCAATAAACAGATAAGTATTTTATAAATTTTCTGTAACTTTGTATATCATGTATGGAATTTATACGCACGAAGCAATAGGAAAAAAATAGTTAAATTTTAAAACGAGTACTACAACTAAAAACGCACTTCCAGCAATTATTCTTCATAGGCAGTATTGTAGCCAAATACTTTTGTGTAATCCTGTTAATGAAAGATAAATTATATGCAAACCAGGTTATACTGTAAGCATCTTATTGTACACTTCAGTGATATATATAAATTTCAATATATTTAAAATAATGTAATATCATTAGAATACACCGCAACCGATTTTAACTCATAGGCAATTCTTTTGAGTTTCCCTGTAAATGTACCCTAAAGCCTAAACACACTTTATTTTCAACACCGAACATGCCATAATAAACCTCAATAACATACATAAATTTCATGGAAATCTGACTATATTTACGCAAGTTAGAGGACAGACAAACCGAATTCATAAACACTTTTCAACTATTCTGAAAAATGATAAACCCGGGGTTTCCGGGTTAGAGAATACAGGTAAAAACTAGTTTTTTTTTTTTTAGTTGTAATTGATTTTTTTTTAATTTAATATATTTTCTTAGAATGCCCACTAACAATACCAAAAATCATTTTTATATGAAAAGTAGCATTTATACATTCAAATAACGTTTTGAAATTTATTAAAAGCTATAGTTTCGTGCTGACTTCCTGTCAGGAGTTAACCAGAGAAGAAGTAACCACTTAATGAAGATTACCCTAAATACATTAAAGTTTACATCAGTATTTTTTATTCTGATCATTTCAGTGGTTTAAGTGAGTAGTTCGATTACATGTCTCAAATTTGCGCTTTATTTATATTTTATTATTTTATATAATTATTGATGAAGTTTCGATTTCGTTATAGAATACAAGCTGGACACAAATACTGAGATATTTATATTCATTTAAGGGCAAACGGATTTATTTTTCGTAGACATCTCCACACGACAGAGATAATTTTAAAAAATCACGCTTGAAAACTATTTTTAAACCTTTAAAAATGTAAAATTTAGGATACATTTTTGAAACAAATTGTAATGTAGTTTCCTAACAAATTACATTTGAAAATACATTTTTATCCCTATTTGACGGTGTACCATTTCAATATATGTGATGTTTAGAAATTTAAAAAATTGCAGTAAAAGCTAAATTTAATCGTCCGATGTTGCCACCTTCAAAATGACCTCAGCGTTACGCAAGGACGCGTTTGTCCCTTAGACTAATGTCAGACGAACATCTTTTTGCACGCTTTTTTACTTACGTATTATCCCTTCACAATGCTAGCGGCATTGGGTAGTGATAATACGTCAGTAAAAAAGCGAGCAAAAAGACGTCCGTCTGACATTAGCCTTATAAAATAGATAGATGATTTGCAAGATGTGAAAAATTGTAAGTTACATATAATAAAGAAAACACTTTTTGTGTGTGTGTGGTGGTTGGGGGGGGGGGTATAACAAATATGTAAACGATATAAATTTCCTATTCCCTTTTGCTCAGGAATTATATTTAATCTCAAAAGTTTTTTTTCTTAAAAAAATGTCAGAAGATAAAACCTTCCTGAAGAAAAAAATATAAAAAATCAAATTTGAGTCCATATTTTTTTTCTATTTGATTTCATATATATAATATTCTTCTAAATGCGAAAAATATCAAATTTAGTTCCATATTTTTTACATTGATTTTTATTTTTTATTTTACCTCACAAATATAATGAAAGAATTTTTGGAGGGAATTATTTGAATCAATGAAATTCTTTGGCACGACTACGTTATACATAGCTTTTTTATCAGTATTTATAAAAAGATAGTTTTTAGAATTATTGATTTCGATGTCGCTTTCTTTTTGTGAAATTTCAGATCAGTTTTTTCTTATCTTAAGTTGTCAGTAGTTTAATTTAATGAAATGTCGGCAGCGTATTTCATAAAGTAAAGTATCTTAATCAATTTCGAATCTTAAATATTATGTTAAGCAATTATTTTTAATTTCTTGAAAATAACCTATACAAGAATTTTCTTAATTTCTGTAACTTTAAAAGAAATCGAATTAAAATATCTTTTAATACTTTCAATTAAATCGTGTAATTTCATATCTTTCCTAATAAAATTCAAAATGTACACAAATTTAATGAGTTCTTTCTTTTTTATAATAAACTTTTATCAAAATAATTTACATTTATCAAATAATATCGATAGCAATCTAGAACAACTACCATGCTTTCAAAATTAACATCTCTAGTACCGGGGGGACTAAGCCTGACTCGGTATTTTTTTTTTTTTTTATTTACAACAGAATGTCAGTAACCGTGCTATTGATCAATGACAGGTATTATTAGCAAGATTTCCGATTACGGAAGATTAACTACACAGAATTTTTTTAACATAAAAATGAATTTTTTTTTTTTTCCCTTAAGTTCGATGGTTTTCTTGTACACAGCTTCTCAAAATGCTACAAAGGCTTATTAAATGACATTGTTCGAAACGTTTTTGCTTTTTCTTTCAGCATTTTAAGTGTTGAGTTTAATATTTTACCGCATTTCCCCTCTTATTATGTGCATAGATGACGGATGGCATGATTAAACACTACTATGTAAAACACGAACAATATGCCGCCTATTTTATTTGTTCATGGAAAAAAATATGCTTAATTGTGTGTCCAGTTTTAATTGGAAAAATATTATGCTATTTTTGAACAACATATTCAATATTTTTTTACTAATATGAGTCCTTCCATAGAAACAAAACATTAGAATAAATATTAAAGACGCTAAATTACTAAAAGACCAAATTAAAAAGATTACTATTATCTTATTTGATTTGTTCATGGAAAAAGAAAAATATGCTTAATTGTATGTCCAGTTTTAATTGAAAAAAGTATTATACTATTTTTGAACAACACATTATTTTTTTTTTACTAATATGAGTTCTTTTATAGAAGCAAAACATTAGAATAAATATTAAAGACGCGAATTACTAAAAGACCAAATTAAAAAGATTAATAAGTACAGAACTTGTGTGAAAATATAAATTATTTCAAAACAACGTTTAAACACACAATAAAAACAAGCAGATTTGACCATACGTATACTAATTTTAATAATTCGTAATTAAAAATAATTTTAATTTTGACTCAGCTACCATTATCAAGAAATGCATTACTCCTCTGGATTTAGACTTTTTTTGAGGCTATTCATATCCATAAATTTAAAGACACCTTGGTTAATGATTTATCTAGTACACCATACATCTCAACTTTCTGGATGGATTTGTTGTGTCACGACACTTCACTTCCGCATTAATTTCATTGGCTGTTAGAACTTGATGGTCTTTTGGTATTATGTTTTGACATTTGGGTTTTTTTCACCGTACATGTAGTTGGGGGGATATTGTTTTTAAAGTTTTTATAGTTTTTACACTGAGGATGTGAGTCCTAGTACTCACGAAACGTATGGTCAAATCTGCTTGTTTTTATTGTGTGTTTAAACGTTGTTTTGAAATAATTTATATTTTCACACAAGTTCTGTACTTATTATATTTGGTTGCAACGGACCTATTTGGGGTTTTTTATCATGTCTGATCTTAATCGTTTTTACAAACTTAGATTAAGACGTGAAAGAGTTTTAAATCATTTGAACTTTTTATGTAGTTGTAAACGTCGTGGTGTTGTTCCTGGTTTTATTCACTTGGGCTTTAAACTTCAATTAACTAAACGTCTTTCGAAATCTTTATACACTTGCAAGTTAGTGTTACCTCGCGCCATTATTCAGGATACTCGTAGTAAGCTCGCTTTTATTGAAAAAGAACTTTTTCATTTACATCTTTCTCTTGGAAACTCAGTGTCAAATTTTGACACACTTGATCGGTTATCATGGTACCGGTCTGTCAAGTTCTCTGCTTTTCATAAACTTTCGTTAGTAAAAAAACTTTCAAATTTACTCCCTCTTACTGCTACACCCCCTCCTTGGCTTCCAGAGGTGAATAATAATGCTATTGTAAACCTTTCAACTTCACAACTGTCACCTACACAGGAGAAAGCTCTCAAACTTAATTATAATTTTTCTTTTAGCAAACGTCCAGATTTACCTAATCTTATTGCTCCAGTTGAAAGAAGTTTCAAATTTAGTAAACTATCTAGTTCTCAAAAGGATTCCATTAGGGTTCTCATTAAAAACACAGTTGATCCCAATTCTAAGAATTTCAAACCAAACATAACAAAGAATCTTAAAGAAGCTTTATCCTCTGTAAAATCTAATGATGACATTGTTATCTCTAAAGCTGATAAGGGAGGTCAAATAGTGGTACAGGATAAAACAGCTTATTTGGATAAAGTGCAAAATCTTTTACAATGCGGCCCATACATGGAATTAAATCGGGATCCTTCTGACAGTGATTTAACAAGTACCAGAGAACTTATAAAAACCTCTCCCTGTATTGATGACAGTATTAAAATGTCATTAATTCCGTCTATTGCTAACTGCAGTCGCTTTTACGCTCTGCCTAAAGTTCATAAAATTTGTGTTTCTTTCCGGCCTATCGTATCCAATATCGGTTCTGCTTCATACCCTCTTGCTAAATATTTAGTTAAACGCTTTTCATTCCTTTCAAGTTCTAATATTTATACTATCAGGAATTCTAGTTCTTTTGTTAATCGGATTAAAAACTTCACCCTTTCCCCCTCTTTACACATGGTTTCATTTGATGTTACTTCTCTGTTCACCCATGTTCCAGTTCAAGGTGCACTACAAAGTCTCACTACTAGATTAAAAGAATTTCATTACACAGATTATGAAATCAACCACATTATTGAGTTATTCAGTACTTGTTTAAAACAAAATTCATTTCAATTTTATAATCAATATTATTCTATGACGGATGGTTTAGCAATGCGTAATCCCCTTAGCCCTTTTTTAGCAGATTTATATATGCATTATTTTGAGGTTAAAATGTTTAACCTTATCAACTTCCCATTTTATTGTAGATACGTAGACGATTCTTTTGCACTCTTGGACCTTTCTCTATTTTCTGTTGACAATATATTAACGATTTTAAACTCAATAGATTCAGTCATTCAATTCACTTATGAAGTTGAAATAGATAATAGATTGCCATTTCTGGATGTGTTAGTTACACGTCAGCCTAACACCTTTGACACTTGCGTTTACCGTAAACCTTTTGCTGTCACACTCCTTCCCCCCCCCCCATTTCAATTCATGTCACCCCCCTTCCCAAAAAGCTTCGGCTTTTCATTATTTGATTAATAGAGCTCGCTTAATTTGTTCAGATAATAATTCACTTATTACAGAATTAAATTACATTAAATCTGCGGCTATTGATCGAGGTTTTAGTTTATCTTATATCAATAATTTAATTTCTCATAGTCTTAATAAATATGTTAATAATCTTGATTCTCCTGTTACTGCGGTTTCCATTTCCAACCTTATCATTTTACCATTTTATAATAGTGTTAGCTTTAAGATGGCTAATATCTTAAGACATTATGATTTTAATGTGGTTTTTAAGCCGGTTAATAAATTATCTTTTTCGCAACTTAAGGACCAAATTCCTCCACATAATTATTGGGGCATTTACAACATTCAATGCCAATGTGGTTTGTCCTACATTGGACAAACTAAAAGAAAACTCCGTTACAGAATCAATGAACACAGAAACTATGTAAAGAAAAAACAATTACAGAAATCCTCTATCGCCTCTCATTGCTGGGGGGAGGGACATAATTTTAATTTTGACTCAGCTACCATTATCATGAAATGCATTACTCCTCTGGATTTAGACTTTTTTGAGGCTATTCATATCCATAAATTTAAAGACTTCTTGGTTAATGATTTATCTAGTACACCATACATCTCAACTTTCTGGATGGATTTGTTGTGTCACGACACTTCACTTCCGCATTAATTTCATTGGCTGTTAGAACTTGGTGGTCTTTTGGTATTATGTTTTGACATTTGGGTTTTTTTCACCGTACATGTAGTTGGGGGGATATTGTTTTTAAAGTTTTTATAGTTTTTACACTGAGGATGTGAGTCCTAGTACTCACGAAACGTATACGTATGGTCAAATCTGCTTGTTTTTATTGTGTGTTTAAACGTTGTTTTGAAATAATTTAAAAAGATTACTATTATCTTATTTGACTTGTTCATGGAAAAAGAAAAATATGCTTAATTGTATGTCCGGTTTTAATTGAAAAAAGTATTATACTATTTTTGAACAATATATTAATTTTTTTTACTAATATGAGTCCTTTTATAGAAGCAAAACATTAGAATAAATATTAAAGACGCTGAATTACTAAAAGACCAAATTAAAAAGATTACTATTATCTTATTTGATTTGTTCATGGAAAAAGAAAAAATTGCTTAATTGTATGTCCAGTTTTAATTGAAAAAAGTATTATACTATTTTTGAACAACATATTAATTTTTTTTACTAATATGAGTCCTTTTATAGAAGCAAAACATTACAATAAATATTAAAAACGCTGAATTACTAAAAGACCAAATTAAAAAGATTACTATTATCTTATTTGATTTGTTCATGGAAAAAGAAAAATATGCTTAATTGTATGTCCAGTTTTAATTGAAAAAAGTATTGTGCTATTTTTGAACAACATATTAATTTTTTTTTCTAATATGAGTCCTTTTATAGAAGCAAAACATTAGAATAAATATTAAAGACGCTGAATTACTAAAAGACCAAATTAAAAAGATTACTATTATCTTATTTGATTTGTTCATGGAAAAAGAAAAATATGCTTAATTGTATGTTCAGTTTTAATTGAAAAAAGTATTATACTATTTTTGAACAACATATAAATTTTTTTTACTAATATGAATCCTTTTATAGAAGCAAAACATTAGAATAAATATTAAAGACGCTGAATTACTAAAAGACCAAATTAAAAAGATTACTATTATCTTATTTGATTTGTTCATGGAAAAAGAAAAATATGCTTAATTGTATGTCCAGTTTTAATTGAAAAAAAATATTGTATTATTTTTTAACAACATATTAATTTTTTTTACTAATATGAGTCCTTTTATAGAAGCAAAACATTAGAATAAATATTAAAAACGCTGAATTACTAAAAGATCAAATTAAAAAGATTACTATTATCTTATTTGATTTGTTCATGGAAAAAAAAATGTTTAATTGTATGTCCAGTTTTAATTGAAAAAAGTATTATACTATTTTTGAACAACATATTAATCTTTTTTACTAATGAGTCCTTTTATAGAAGTTAGAATAAATATTAAAGACGCTGAATTACTAAAAGACCAAATTAAAAAGATTACTATTATATTATTTGATTTGTTCATGGAAAAAGAAAAGTATGCTTAATTGTATATCCAGTTTTAATTAAAAAAAGTATTATACTATTTTTGAACAACATATTAATTTTTTTTACTAATATGAGTCATTTTATAGAAACAAAACATTAGAATAAATATTAAAGACGCTGAATTACTAAAAGACAAAATTACAAAGAATACTAAATTTTAAAATACACCTTTAAAAATAAAATTAGAACCATCACAAAACCACAAATTATGATTTTTTAAAGTATTCTTGTTTATCGTAACATTTTACAGTATCGTCGTAAATTTTGTTTAAATTTCAGTGAAAAATTATAGCTCTGAGGAAGAGCAATTAGAAAGACGAACAAAAAATCCAATCTTTGCCCCCGAATAAAATTTACATGAGGCTATCGGGGTCATTCCAATAAAATGAAATATTAAAATCAGAATATCTATTCGGAAACTATGTGTAAACATGCGTAAAAAAATATACTGTCGGTTTGAGTAAAAAAATGTTTGTCGAAAAAGTGTTAAAGAACGTCCCAGTTTCAATGGTCTATTACAACAGTTTAATTTAGACTATTTACAACAAATCATACATCAAATTGAAGGTAAACTAAGCTAAGTAACCAAGTTAATCTTACAAATGTTCAATAGGTGCACCTTTAGATATACCGCACACATCTAACCTAAAGTCCAATTCTTCCCACACTTCGGTTAACAATTCCGGAGTAACGGAATAAATAGTCTCTTTAGTTCTGTGTCTCAACTCTGGCAAATAATTAGGTAGGGTAGACCGGGGCACGTTTACGAAGTGCACTTTTTCTGAAACGAGTTATAACTGGCGCGCCACCAGTCATGACAGATTGATGCTACTCCCTAGCGGGTATTCTCACACGTTTTTGAGCGTCAGTCTAGCATTGGTCTAGCATGTGGAAAGGTAAACCTGTTTTCTGTCAAGGTGAGTAAATTTTATGTTCAACTTACTGAAACTTATTGTGAACTAATAATACGTAGTTAAGGATAAACAAATATATGAACATTAGCAGAATTTTATTCTTTTTTGAGAACTGTATTTGTAGGAACAGAAATGTTATTCATTTTCTTTGCACGTTAAAAATAAAACCAAACATGGCGACAGGGCACGTTTACGCATTGGCATCGGGGCATCTTTACGCACGTTCTTACTGCGTAAACGTGCTCCTGAAGCTTTTTGCCTTCGTGCAAATCTCAAACTTTTTTAGTATTTTCAGGCTATTTAATTTTGCAAATCATCATCTAATGTTTAATTGAGTAACAGATTCGTCTCTTATAGCTTACAATCATATAGTTCTGTTCTGTCTTCCTGCCTGTTCAGTTTTAATTTTATAGACTATTCAGCCAGTAATAAATTTTCTTTATTTTACCGATGGTAAGACATTATGTTAAAAAAACTAACAGAACCAAGTTAGATGTCAAAATAATGAAAAAGGCCGTTCTACAAGTGAGACTTGTCAAAACACTATTCGAGGGGTTGTCAAACTTTATAGATTGAATCTCAAGACTAGTCCATTTGAAAAGGCAAGACCAAAGCTCGGCACCAAGAAAGGGAAGAAAAAGAGGAAGTCCGCAATCCTAACTGATACTCCGGTTAAGCCCTCAGACAAGAGCAGTTAGAAGCGAAGAAGGAAAAAATAATGGCACAACAAAACAAAAAGAACAAAATTACTAGTTTCTATGGAAGCAGAACAAGAGGACAGCAAAGGAAAAGTATGATAGATAGACGAAGATAAAAATTGTGTGTGTATTTATTGTTTGAAATCATACAACCAATCCAAAAAAGGACAAGACTGGGTTCAATTTCTTATATGCAAAAAGTGGTCCCATGACAAGCGTGCAAAAGGAAATACTTTATTTTTTGTATTGCTTTGTTTGTTACTTATAATATGCGTAAACGTGTCCCACTTGATGTGTAAACTTGTCCCGTTCCCGGGACAAGTTTACGCAAAAAAAAAATGGACCTTTTTCTTTTTTTTTACAGTTAAAAAAACAAATAGGGCAACAACTGAATACACAAATTTTGACTTTATCAACTGCTTTATAAAACCACGATGTCTAAAATATCCCAAGTTAAAACATAAAAATTAGAAAATTCATTGAAAAAAAAAAAACGCGTAAACGCGCCCCGGTCTACCCTACTCTGTAAAAAAAAATCTGCAAAGCTACTAAAACTTTTCTATGAAACTGGGATTCCTCGAACTTTTTATGTAACGGCAACAACAAAAATTCATGTAACAAATACACTTTTGAGCCGTAAATCAAAAAATCAGCAAAGTTAGTAAGAATTTTTTAGGAAACTGAGATGCCTAGAACATTTTTATGTAATTGCAACCAGGTTACAGATAAAATTTTAATACGATTACTGTAATTTTAGTAGTTCCTTTCGTAAAGCTACATAAATTTGTTTCTTTACAACTAGTTTATTTGTACTCTTTTTTTGTACAGTGTACAGATAAAATCTTAATAAGCATACAGATTTCTGTAACTCTACATCTGTATAATTATTATTATTATTTTTTTTTTTTTGTTAACAGTGTAGCGGCGGAACGTAGGCACGATCTTTTATAAAGCTCAAAAAAAAAAAAAAAAAAAAAAAAAAAAAAAAAGAAAGAAAAGAAAAACGCATGGCTGTAACGGCTTTTAAATCTTCAGCCAAGCAATAACGCTTTAAGGGGGTCCGGGACACAAAAATCTTCAAATTTTGCAAAAACATTTTATTTCATAAAAAATTTCTCTGTTTTTTCCTCCTTAAAATGACATTTAAATCATGTTTCTATCTGAATTAGAACAAAAAGTATTCATTTTTTCGTTTTGGTTTGTTTTCAAAATCTAGCTTTCAAGCAATGGCTGTCATAGAAATGACTTCTCGTAAAAATGCGTTTTTCTTCATAATAGGTTTTTTCACCATTTCTCATATTTAAATTCTTATAACTCGAGAACCGTTAAAGATACAGGGTTCAAACTAGGTACTTGTCTATTTCAATTGTTTTACTTTAATTTTGATTCAGCATATTTGAAAAAAAATATTCACTTTTGAAAATATGATTTTTTTTAAAAAAAGTTGCACCACTTTTTTTGAAATTTTTTCGTTAAATATTTTTAATTTTTTTTTATAAATTAATATTTTTAAAAGTGCTGAATAAAAATTAAAACTCATATATTTCTGTTTATTTAAATGAAAAAAAATTGAAATTCTATACATAACATCTCGAGTTACAACGATTTTAAATTACCTCACTTTTTGAATAAATTTTAATTTTTTTTTTTTTTTTTTTTTTTTTTTTTTTTTTTTTTTTTTTTTTTTTTTTACAAAAATTCTGAGAAGTTTTATCATGTGACTTTGTTTACAAATGATAAGGTTAATCATCACAAAAAAAAATCAGAATTTTAACTCAATAAATAAAAATTATTTTAAAATGTGTATCCGACCCCCTTAAGCTCAGGAGTCGCCCTTTTGAGTATGCGGCACTGAAAGCCAATAAATAACAAAGCAGCATGCGGTTATCTAAAATTGTTTGTGTAACTACCCTGAACCAACACTCTACAATACTTACAGTTGATACTATTAAAATTTATAACTGGGACATTCATTTATAAACAACCTGCATATCTATGCCACTGGTTCTCAACCGGTGTGCCGCGAAAAGATCTCAGGTATGCCGCTCAACTTTTAAGCAAGTTGCTTAAATTTTTTTTTATAATTCGAATCTGTAATGTTTCATGTTATATGATTTACTTTGAAATAAGGTTTAGTATCACAAATTTGCTTTATGTATAGGAGATTTTTCTTCTGTTACTCATTATAAAGAATATAGGGGGAAACCCTAAAAATGGTCGTACGTTTCTTTAGGTAAATTCTTTCCGAAAAAAAAAATGTTTCCCGAAAGAAGAAGGTTACAATATAAAATGCAGTAGAAAAGATCGTTGAAAAATGATTTAAGAGTTTACCTATCCGAAGATTTTATCCTACACAGAAAGTCTTCTAATTTTTAAAAATGTCAAACTCGGATATCTCTTTAAATGCTAATGTGTCAAATTACTGAGAAATTAAGATATGTTCCATATTACCAGTTCTTTTCTCAGAACAATTTTCTATAGGCTGTTGCTTGTAATTTCCTGCACTGCTATTGATCAATAAGTCTATACCTCGAAACCGCTTCTCCTCCATATATATGGGAAAATTGCATTACTTTTTCCACTGATGATGGTATGCTGAATAATACCGAAACTAGTATTAAAAGATGCTTAAAACAATGATCGTCTGCTTGTAAATGTTAATGCATATTAAAGAGAAGTATATAAAAGCAGGTTATAAGAATTGTATTTAAAATATTTTTTTTCCTTTATTCGGCTAGGATGGCCTATTTTGTTTGTGATAGTAAATAAATTAAAAATTAATGTAATCATTTCTTATATAATGATAGATAATCTTTCCCTTTTTTAAGTCGTTATAATATTAGTGTGCCGCACAAATTTAATTCTAGGTTTAAGTGCGCCGTGTAGTAAAAAAGATTGAGAAACACTGATCTATGGAGTAATAAAATCTTGCAATCGTTATAAGGAGCAAGAGGCTTTTCTAATTAAATGGCATATTTTCTTTTTCCTCGAGAACTTCAATGAACCAAGTTATAAAAATTTCAATACTTTTTTTCTAAAAGAAATGTTTTTGTATTTTCCATTATTGAGTGTCCTTTATCTTCTTCTTCTTCTTTTTTTTTTTTTTTTTTTTTTTTTTTTTTGTATTTCCTAGTGTGCTATTCACGAAGAAAAACTTATTTGGCCCGTAGGGGTTGATGCATAAATCTATAAACACTGCAGTTTGCCGATAAGTGAATGAACGAATAAATTAAATCTTTCCTGTGATACTTTTATTGTTTTTGCTTTTTATTTTATATTCACAAGAAATTTTTTTCTTGCTGTTTTTCACGGGCCAATGAGTTTTGAGATGTCCTGAATAGGATTTGAAAATTTTTGGATTTTAAATCGAATTTTAACGTGTAGAACAATGAAACTGTTTGTTATGTCAATAAATGAAAGTTAAAATTCTAGTGTTAAATTCTTCTTGAGTACATAATTAAAATTCCAATAAAATAGCACAAATAAATCTACTAAATTTGATTAGTCCAAGTCTGTCCAACCGGTTCGAAGCCGGTTTCAAAACTGAAAGTACCTTTTTAAAAAAATCTGCAACCAAAATCGAAAAAGTAAAAAAAGAGTTATATTAAAGATTGAGCTCAGCTATCTCATGCAAAAAAAAAAAAAAAAAAAAAAAAAAATAGTCTTAAAATATACAAATTTAAACGAGAAATTCGAAAACAACCTTCCCATTAGTTTAATATACGGAGCGGGTGTTTTCAAGTGAGTGAAGGCTCCCTTAATTGAGAATGGATAACATTCTAAAAATTTATGGTGTGTGTTTAGAAAACTAACTCGGAATTTTTTTCCGAAAATCATCGACAGTAAAAGGAACTTCGTTTTTTAAATATTTCTTTAAATCTCGAAAATATATTGCTTTTTGAGCTTTCTAAACGTAAAGATCGCTTTTCAGAATCGTGGGTAACTTGGAAGAGGTTATTTTATATATTCGTACGTGATTAAATTATATTTTTGTAGATTTTAAGCATATGTCTTTTTTTTTATAGGCTAAGTCTAATGAGTTCTTTCTTTGAAGCCCATTAAAAATAACATGATTAAAGAAGGATAAAGTTCTCATTGGGATTATAATACTTCTTATAGATATCCAAATTTTTGTAACTGAAGTAATATTTTAAAAAATGACTCCTTTCATCAAAGGAAGTATTAACTTTTTTACAATAGTAACTTTTTTACATTCACTGTAAAAAAAATTAAAAAAAAAATACGGAAATACTACTGGCAATCGAGACGCCAGTACTATTTTCGTATTTTAATGGAAGTTTTTCCCCGTAAATGCCAAAAAAAAAAAAAATGGAAATTTTTCTGTAATTTACCGGGAAGATGTTCCGTTAAAACACGGAAATAGTACTGGCGTCTCGATTGCCAGTAGTGTTTCCGTATTTTTTTTTTTTTTTTTTTTTGTGTGTGTGTGTGTGTGTGTGTGTGTGTGTGTGTGTGTGTGTATCTTTATTGCAGCAATTCTAAAACTAAGATGATCACAAGATCATCAAACAAAATATATTTGTTTAGATAAGCAGCTTCAAAATATTTAGAAAACTATACATGCAAAACAATAATGCATAAAGCATAATACAGTCTAACCATAAAAGAATGTCCCAGTTTCAATGGTATATTATAATGGTTTAATTTAGACTACTCACAACAAATCATACATCAAACTGAAGGTAAACTAACGTAGTTGTTCTTAGAGATGTACAGTCGTGGAAAAAAAGTGAACACCCCCTACTAAATCCTCAACAAATTATCGTAGAAGAATGTTACTGGTACCGAACGATTGGATATAAAGTCTACTTTTAAATGATGTATATAAAATTTGCTTAGAATGCCATCTATATAGGGCAATTCCACAGAAAATCATCAGTTTTTTTTTTGTTTTTTTTTTGGGGGGGGGGAGATCACATTTATAATATGTTTAATTTAAGTGTATGATTGGAAAACTTGATATTTTTATATTCTATAGAAAAATCCTAATAAAAAGGCTTGTAAATTAATGTTTACAAATTAAGTTAAGTACCATTATCGTCTTTGTAAAGTTATAATCTTGCGTCCGTTACACAATAAAAGTTATGTCAGTTACACGTGTAAATGGCATTTTTTTTTCTTTTTTATTATTCAGAAATTAATTAAACAAGTTACTGTTATAATTTGGCGTTACTTAGAGTTGTTGAGAATATTAAATCACTTTTTTTAACTGGATAGTTTTGATAATTTTTAGACATTAATGAAGTCAGAAAAAGGTGTTTGTATATTTTATGTTACGGAGTTATGTACAGAGTTTTGAATTGCAATTTTTGGAACTCAAAGAGAGATTGAAGTAATCTGCAGGTATTTGGGTATTAAGACCTTAGTAAGAAATATTTTAAATTGTAAAAATTTGTTCTAGCTTTATTAGTAAATTTTGTACATAGATTTGAAAACAAAATTCGATGATCAAATGTTCGTCAGTTACGATGGAATTGCTTCATATCAAAACAAACCCAAACGTTATTTTTTTTTTCAATCGCAATACCCCATTTTAACAAGATATTTCAAATTTTCGGTTCAAACTATGCGTAGACACCAAATTTCAAATCATTTGAGAATGATATGTTTTTGAATTATAAACATTCAAAATTCAGTGCTTCTAATATTAAAATACATTTTCATATTTTTATTAAAATCTCCTGAAATATTACTCCTAATGTGCTAATTTTTTGTGTAGCAATAATACTAAACTACCCAAACATAAATACGTTGAATTTGCAATTTTTATAATTTTAGGATATGAATTATGAAATTAATATTCGAAAAAATTATGAATTGCAACCTACAATTTTTTTTATTTATTTAGATTTATTAAGTCTGCTTTATGAAATTCCAAAATTTCACATTTTTTATCCAAATAGTTTTCAAATAATGCCCCCAAAAAGGCAAAATGATGGTTTGGTCTATGATAGAAGTGACTAGATATTTTAAAATTTCTTATGCTATCCTGTAATCTAGTAGTCTTCAATGACTGCTTGAGAGGCGCTTGAGAGGCGCTTAAGATGCCTTGTTCAAGAAGGAGGCTCTCTCGGTCAACAATCGAGTACAGAACTTCAATTTGGATAAAGCCCCTAAAATATGCTCGTTTTAAAATAATTAATTTCTCGGAACCTTATCGTACGAATTGCGTAAAAATTTGCTTTTAGGCTAATTGAAGAGTGTAGACTACATTTATGCCGTCAGAATTGTGTACTGCTATTGAAGAAACAGAGTTGTGGTTAGTTTTATCATGTAGATGGCCCCTAAGCAAATTTTATATACATAATTTAAAAGTAGACTTTATTACCAATCGGGTGGTACCAGTAACATTCTTCTACGATAATTTTTTGTAGAGTTAGTAAGGGTTGTTTACTTTTTTCCACGACTGTGCAATATGTGCACCTTTAGTTATACAGCACACATCCAACCTAAAGTACGATTCTTTCCACACTTCATTTAACAAGTCCGGAGTAACGGCAGCAATAACCTCTTCAATTATGAGCCCCAATTCTGGCAAATCATTAGATAGCGGCGGAACGTAGACACGATCTTGTATGAAGCGCCAAAGGAAAAAATCGCATGGTTCTAACAGCATTTAAATCTCCAGCTCAGCAATAACGCTTTACGTCCAGGAGTCACCATTTTGCCTATGTGGCACTACAAGCGAGTCAAATAACAAAGCAGTACTCGCTCATGCGCTTATCTAAAACTGTTTGAGTGACTCTTTATTTGGGACCTTGAACCAACACTCTACAACGTTTACAATTGATATTATTAAATTTTTAACTGGGAATTTTTTTATGGACACCCTGTATATGTATCATAATATATACTTCACCAATAAATGAAAATGCAATTGCAATATAAATTTATAAAGGAGATGTGTATCAAAAATATTTATAACGATTAACTATGAAAATTCAAATCTATCAAATTTTAACTACACAAGCAAAAGAACGTCTGTTTCTATTCAGTGGGTGGAGAAACAGAACTAACTCCCCCCCCCCCCCCCAACTCACTATTAAAAACTTGTATGTTTCGAAACACATTTCTATCCTGCATCCGAAACCAATACAAAGCAAAGTTATTTAGACCTTTTTTTTTTTACTTTAAAGATTGTAACTTAAATTATATAAAAAGTAAACAAAACAATAAAATTATAGCATAAAATAGCACAAAATTATTTAAATACAAAGCATAATTATAGTTTAATGTCTATGAATGCAGAACGACGAGCTTCCAACCATACCTACAAGAAAAAGACATAAAATGTCAATCTTTAAAGTAAAAAAAAAAAAAATCTTAATAATTTAGCTTTTGTATTGGTTTTGAATGCAGGATAGACTTGTGTTTCGAAACCTACAGTTTTTAACAGTGGGGGAGTTAGTTCTGTTTATCCACCCGTTGCCGATGAGGAAAAACAGACAGTCTTTTGCCTGTGTACTTTTAATTTGATAGTTTCTGAATTTTCATAGTTAATTGTCATAAATTTTTTTGACATACATATTCTTTCTAAATTTATATTGTAATTGCATTTTCATTTACTGATGAAGTGCAGTTTGTTACATTTCATATGAGCTGCTTTTGCGCCTATTATGCAATAATTTTCATTAATTGTATTTGAAATATCATAATATACACATACGAGTATATACATATATATATAATGTATATATATAATGTATACATATATATATATATATATATATATATATATATATGTATATATATATATGTTACGGGTCAATTTGATAAATTCGGTAATTATTAATTATAACCACGTCTTTCGGTAAATATGATAAATATTGCATATTAATCATATTTACCGGTTATTATTAATAAATACCAATGAAGTTCGGTCAATATGATTCATTTAGCTTAGTAACGAATATGTCTTTTACTGAAACATGTGCTATTATAACTTTGAAGCTAATAGCAAAAATAATTGTTAAGACATATTAACACTCATTCAAAAATTGGGTCCTATTAATTGGATGCCAAATCTGAAGAGGTTAAATATAATTATTTTTATAATTATTGAAAAAATTAGGTAAACATCTTAAACACTAAAATAATGAAAGAATAAATAATTAAATATATATATTACAATTCATCAGACATACAAGTAAAAATTACATAAATACATTAAATACAGTTAAAAAGCAAGCGTTTCAACCTAAATTTTAGCCCCTCATCAGTACAATAAATAACATTCAAATGACAGAAAACTATATATCATGTTCACAGTTAAAAATTACTAGCAGTTAGAATTAAATAAAGAATAAAAATTTCAAAACAATGCTGAGTTTGGCTATCTATTCTTACTGATGAGGGGCTAAAATTTAGCACGAAACTTTTGCTTTTTAATTGTATTAAATGTATTTATATAATTTTTACTTGTATGTCTGATGAATTGTAATATATTTTTTATTTTTAAATGGTATATCAGACGTTAAACAATGATTATTTATTTTAATAAATAATTCAGTTTTAAAGTGCATAGTTTTAGCAATATTAAGATAATTGTAGCATAAAAAAGAAGTTTTAAATTTAGACTTAAATTAATTTTAATATATCAAATATAGTAAGAGAAGTTACTGTCAGAATGAAACAATTCTTACACAAATAAAACTGAACAACAAAAGAAGAATAAATCCTTGAAGAGTCCAGGAAAATATATCTTATCAATACGAAAGATGGATTGAGTTTTCCAAAAACAATATTATTATTTTTATAACAAATAGTAAATTGCAATTTAAATTAGAAATTCAATATTAGTACATTTATAACACATTATTTTTTTTTGGCAGGAAGGGATATTGCGGTGTTTGGAATCACAAAAGTTTTTTGATTTTTTATTACATTTCTTACATATCATTGATTTTGGCAGAAAAAGCTTTCAGGGCATTTGGAGTTACAAAGGGTTTTTGTTTTTTCATTACATTTTTAATTATATAACCTTTTTAACAAATTATTTATCTTGACGGGAATAGTTATTGTGGCACTAGGAGTTACAAAGTGTTTTTGATTTTTTACATTTGCATGAACTTGAGTTACAATTGCCTTTACAATTGTAGTATATAAATCCTTTACAACCTAGGTTGGAATTTTTTTAAGAGTATAGATTTATTTCATTCACTGGGACTTCATTAACTAAATTAAAGCTTTCTTTTGAAGACCGTAACATCTTTCATTGTGTACAGTTGTTACAATGCAATGTTTTGTACTGAGTTTATGAAAGTTTTCTTTTCCTTAGAATCAACAGCTATAATATTTTGGCTATCAGCCTCACCCATGTCTACCTCTGATATTCTTATTCGAATGGTTTCTTCTACATTTGCACGTACAAACATTAACTTCAAAAGCAGTAACTTTTTTCTACTTGCTTATTTAATGACTGTTTAGCAGAGTGTCGAACTTCTAGAATATTTTTCGAGACTTCATCAAGTAAAAAAGCAGAGTCTTCGTTTTTTTCTTGAAAATCTTCCATTTAAACATAATTGATTCCCCCCCCCCTTCATTTTGGCAAACATTCTTATGACCATTTTTTGGAACAGTTACAGCAATCATTCGAATTATCCAGTTCGACGTCCATTTTATCATCAATCATTGCGTCTATAACCTCATCCTCTTCCTCAGTTGAGATTGCTGTCTGAAGTTGGATATCGTTACTAGATTGCTTTCTTATACATATCTTCGTTACTAGTAATTCTTGAGAAAGTACAGACGGGTAAACAATTATTAAACCTACAGTCGTTTCATAGCGAAATAAGCCGCACATGGACTGCGATCTATTTCCGAGTAATGTTCTTTCACTGTAAAAAAAAAAAAAAAAAAAAAAAAAAAAAGGACTAAAAAACGGAAATACTACAGGCAATCTAGACGCCAGTACTATTTCCGTATTTTTATGGAAATTTTCCACATAAAATTTTCCGTTTTTAGGGTTCCGTACTTAAAAAGTAAAAATGGAACCATGATAAGATCACTCCTGTGTCTGTCCGTCTGTCTGTCTGTCTGTCACAGCCCTTTTACTCGTAAACTATGGAAGTGGAAAGTTCAAATTCGGGGAAGTAATAGAGACCATTGACCCACATATTTTCAGATTAATAAACATTCATAAATATATTTAGTAAAAAAAGTAGAGAGGCTAATTATGCTACTTGAAAAAAAATCTTTTCTTTGTATATCATGTGGGGTATCCTGTGAAAGCTTTCGTAACGCTGAACTCAAAAATACATTCCTTTTAATTTTAGGTATTATATTTTCAAAGAAATTGTTGAAAATGTAGCACAAAAATATGTCCCCCCCCCATCTAATTCCGAATCTACTTAAACTAAAATTATGAAAAAATTAGAGGTAGTATACGTTAATATAAACCTTGCCAGAAAATTATAGCGATTACCCTAGGTCACATAGTTTTTGAGTAATTAGCATTTTTCTGTTATACACAAATTTCGATTTACGGGCATTCAGAAAAATTGTTGAGCATCGCTGAATATACCTATCGTTGCAGAAGAATAAAAGCATTGTTGATAATAATTTTCGAAAAAAATAATCGGTAATTAGCCGAGATATTAACCCTTAAAGGTACGGCCAGTTTGGACATACACAAGGACAGGGGCGGCGTACTCTATGCCTAGTTAACAACTTTTAATGATATATATGTGTAATGTAACGTCCAGTAACAGTATAAAAGCAATAAATGTCAAATTGTTAAAAACATACTAATTTAAGGGGTCTCGGGACTCTAAAAAGTGGAAAAAATTAAAAAAAGAACATTTTCAACATTTAATGTCTTAAAATGTATATGATTTTTAAACAACAATTTTAATTGGGATGAAAGATATAAGAATGAAAATGTTGGTGCTTACTTATACTTCAGATTGTAATAATTTCCCTGAACTTAAATAAATTTGTATTTAAAGCACTTTTATATTTTTAATGCTATGTTGCATTTAGCTAATACAAAATTTTGAAAATTTCAACAGTAAAATCACCTAAAAAAATATTTTTTTGAACAATAAAAAGGAATTTTTTGCTTCAGTTTATACAGACTAACATGTTTTGAAAATTTCATGAAAAAATATTCAGAAGTTTTTGAGGTATCCTGCGCATTATGCCCAAAAAACACCATTTGGAAAATAATGACTTTAAAGTTTCGGAAACGCCGCTTCAGCTATTGAACGGGTATTCTAAAAGCCAAAACTTCTGTTCTAATCGGAATTTCGAGGAAACAATTATATCAAAATATAAAAAAAAAGATAGGAGTTTATCATCTAAAAAAATTTAAATTTCTTAAATTTTGAAGCTTTAAGAGTCCTGCGACCATTTAATCCTTTCCGGCACGGAGTAATCCTATTTATAAACTTATAAAATAATGAACTGACACCAGAATTTATAAACGAATTTATTAGAAAATGCGAACTTGCTTAGTTTCACGTACATGATAAAAGGGAAATTTTAATTAAATATTCTTGGTGCCGTTTGTCTGTTTTGCAATTAAAATTGGGTGTCCGTTTTTTAAGGGCATCGCCCTCGAAAGATTTAATTAGAATGAATCGCATAAATACCGTGGGATTCGCGATAGTTTGTATTGATTGTATCTCTCAATACGCATCGAGTTAATTTAAAAGTTAATTAAACACCTATCTGGAAAAACGCGGCACTGACCAAGGCGGCGTTGCAGCTTTGAGACCTCAATTCGAAGCGCGCTTAGCACAATGCCAAATTTAAACTTTGAACAAAGGTTTTGTTTTAGCTACACTGCAGAAATAAAGGTTATTACTACGCTGAATTTAGTTTCATGAAATGCCATATGAAGTTTAACTAGGCACTGCTTTTATTGTCAGTACCGAATTAAGTTCATCATAAACAAATTAGGATAATGTTAAAAAAAGAGTTATACGAATAGCTATATTTGATATTATTTAGGTTCCATATCTCTTTGAACTTTCATGGTATACCCATTTACACTTTTCTAATATATACAGTTATACCCAACTCTACGTTGTATAGTTTTTTTACAAAGTCTTAGTATTCTTTTAGCAACGTTTTTTTTTTTTAAATAATACAATTACAAATACATATATTTATTCTACGGAACCCTCTGTGGGCGAGTAATGCTCGCACTTGACCGTTTATTCTGATTAAAAACGGAAGTTTTTCTGTAATTTATGGGGGAAAATTCCCGTAAAAAAACGGAAATAGTATTGGTGTCTAGATTGCCAGTAGTATTTCCGTTTTTTAGTCAGTTTTTTTTTTTTTTTTTTTTTACAGTGTATTTTTCATAAATTGAATGAATTTTATTCTTTAATGAATCTTATTCACTTTGTTATATTGTTAGTTTCTATCCATGTGTATAATGTCTTTTGAATGTCTTGGTTTGCTCTTTCAACTGAGCCTTACGATTGACTGTATCTTGGTCTTCGAAGAAAAAGTGTGAGTAAATTCTACATTCCACAAACTTCTTCAATAACTTTAATTGCAAATTCTCGCCCATTATTGCTTTTCAAGATACACGGTGCACCAAATATTGTGAGTACACCTATTAGCTGATAAACAACGTCTTCGCCTCGTCTTGCATTTAAAGCTCTTCATTGAATAAATTACGAGCTCACAACAAAAATAACACTAAATTGACACTACTTAACATATAAAAAATTCGAAACTGACAAAAAAACAAATATTTGTTTGCGTCCCGAAAAATTCGGCCACCTGCAGCTAAAATAAACTACACTGTAATTTTTTTTTTTTTTTTTTTTTTTTTTTTTTTTTTTTTTTTGGTAAAGCTACTAAAATTTTTCTGGGAAACTGGGATTCCTAGAACTTTTCATGTAACGGCAACGATAAAAATTCATGTAACAGGTACTCTTTTGCACCGTAAATCAAAAAATCTCTAAGCTCAATAAGAATTTTTTAGGAAACTGGGATGTCTAGAACTTTTTATGGAACTTCAATCCCGGTTACAGATAAAATTTTAGTAAGATTACTGTAATTTTAGTAGCTTCTTTTGTAAAGCTACAGATTTCTGTAGTTTTTCGAAAACTAGTTTTGTAGATTTAAATCTTTTTTGTACAGTGTATAGATAAAATTTTAGTAAGCATACAGATTTCTGTAACTTTACATTTGTAGAATTATAGATTTTTTTTTCCTTTACAGTGTATCAATTGATATCTTCAAGTTGTTGCCAATAGATAAAAACAAACTTGCGCGCCCACAAAAAATGTTACACGATTGCACAATAGTGAGGCGCTGACAATGAGTAAATATACGCACACGTAATGAAAATCTCAGACTAAAAAGTGAAATTTATTATATTGACCAACCTTGATTGATAATTATTAATAATAACTGGTTAATTTGATAAATTCTCATAAATTAATCATATTAACCGGTTTGTTTGGATATTTTTGGTAATTATTAATAATAACCGATTAATCAAATTGACCGTAGCATATATAATATAATACATAAAATTAACATGTCTGTTGAATATCATAAAATTAGTATCACTTAAAGATTTCTCATATCAGAAACGTAAAATAAATAAATAAATAAATAAATAAATAAATAAAACAAAATTCTAAGAATATATATGGAAAATCTTTTTCTTTTCTAATAGCCTTTAAGAAACTTACTATATTAAAAATAAGCATGAAGTTTAAAAAATTATCTAAAAACTGACAGAGTGCCAGAAAAAGTTGCCAAGCTATCGCCATCTGTCTCTTAAAGATTAATGGACACATACATCATCGTAATACTGTTTCATTTTTGGTCTTAAAAATAAACGCAACTACCATCATATAAAATTCCCGCTTTCTTTTAGATGTCTATATAACCATTAATTCACAAACGCATCATCGTGCTCATGACTTTTCTCATTTCTACCCGGAAAAAACCGTTTACATCTTAAAACCAAGTGAAAGAAAATTGAGTTTATCAAAAATTCAAGTTCATTTTTCTACATTTTTTTCATTTATTTATCATCGATTATCTTTTCCTTTATTTCACTTTTTTCTTTTCATGTTTTATGAACTGATATTGGAAAAAACCAAGTTTTTACCTCTGGGGAATTATCCGTCGTAAATAAAGAAGTCGTAAATGCGTAAGCCATGTCGATAAAATGTTATAAAAAAGGCTGAGTAAAAAAGACGTTTTATCGCAATGCTGTTGGTATCTTATGGAAAAGGTGTAGTAAATTTTTTTCGTATAAAATTCTAGAAATAACTACAAAAAGATACAATATATTATAGACTTTTGAACAAAAGTCGACTTTATTACATAGTCCAATGGTATTCTGTTTCGCTACACAGGTATAGGCAAATTCGATAAAAGTTTTCCTTACGGAAAGTGTCATTAAGAAAGCACAGGATGGATTGAGAAAATGGCGTTTAATTGGGAGAATGGAAGGAGGAGAGGAAGCATGTCTAGCTTTAAAGCTTGTATCAGTGTGTCTGTCTGTATGTAACACAAATTTCGATTTTGCTCTATTTCAAGAATTAATGTACGGAATTTAATCAAAGTTATATTCAGATAGACCTTGACATAAATTGTTTCTGGTTAGATTTTGGTGTAAATCGCGGAACAGTGGCACTGCTACGCTGCACGTTTCACAATTTAGGCGATAGTTATACGTTCGGGCCTAATTCACAGAATTTCAACAAATTTCGGTGACCTTAACATAAAAAAAAATCCTAATTAGGTTTTGGTGTATAACACCCAACAGATGCAGTTCACAGAACAGGCTACTGTTTATTTTTTTTTTTTTTTACGATTTCCGCGATAGATATATATCAGGAACGAATATATATTGTCACTTAATTTTTGTGTCAGACGATTTGATTTATAAAGAAGAAAGTTTTTTTGTGGCAACAACATACCAGTTAATTATTATTGATATAAAATTATCTGAATTGATTTTATTTGTTAAAGCAAATTGCATATGAGAACACAAAAGGTGAAGATAGCACGACCATGTTTATAAAAATGCCATTTTAAATGCAACAAGAACGAAAAATCCTGCACTCAGCATAGATTATGAAACACATTACAAGGCATTCAGAATACTGTAACAAAACTTATGATACAATATATGATCGAAATTAATGATTGAATTATGATTGGTGAATTTTTTTTAAATAAACAATTTAGAAAATGCATAACCCAATTTCTGCAATTACCCTGAATAGTACGATCCACATTTTTTCGTGCAGCTCTGTATATGATCTACAGATTCCTATTACATAGTATGCTAAAAGTTAGTTCAATTAAACGACTAGTACAGTTGAAATTTACCATTCAGAAATTTCCGCTAATAAACGGAATTGCACTTGAGATTATTTCTGTAACCCTGTAAATGATCTATAGAATTTATATACACCAAGTAATATGCAAAAACGTAATTAAATTTTAAAACGTGTATTAGAACTGAAAAGACATTTCCAACAATTATTCTTCATAAGGCAGGTCTGAAGCCGAATACTTTAGTGTGTCCCTGTAAATGACCGAAAAATTATATGATGCACACCAGATTCTACAGTAAGCGTTTCGTAGTACACCTGAATGTTATATACAAATAACAATATAATTAAATTAGTGTAATATCATTAAAATACATCGCAAACGATTTTTTCCCATAGGCCGTAATGAAACGGAATTCTTTTGAGTGTCCCTATAGTAAATGATCCGTTAATGCTATAGAATTCATTTTAAATACCGACTATGCCACCGTAAACACCAATAAAATGTATCAATTCGATGGCAATCTGACTATATTTACGAGAGTTAGGACACAGACGGAATAACAGAAGACAGACAGACCTAATTCATAAATACTTTTAAACTAGGTTGGAAGGTGTTAAAAATGGGATATTTCGCCCAAATAATCATTGTTGTGCACTTCAAAAATCACAGAATATTGCTTGATGAGAACGAAAAGTCTGGTGGCATCTTCATTTTCGTATCTCAAAGGCTATTTTTTTAACACTTTCCAACAAAGTTGAAAAGTGTTTATGACTTCGGTTTGTCTGTCCGTATGGCCGTCTGTCCGCGCTCTAACTCCCGTAAATATACTCGGATTGCCCTGTAATTTTTGGTCGTTATTGAAGTTTATCATAGCACGTTCCCTATTTCATATGAAGTTTGTAGCATGTTTAGTTGATTTACAGGGACAGTCAAAAGTTTTCCGTTACATTAGGGCCTATGGGAAGAAATCGTTTAAAAAGATTTTTAATGATGTTACACGCATCCAAACATACCAAAATTGATATGCATTTATGGAGTGCACTAAAACATGCCTTCTGTATAATATGCGGTGCAAAGAATAGTTATTATTCTTTTACAGGACCACACAAAAGAATTCCGTTACATAATGATATTGGGAGGGAGGGGGGGGGGGAATTATTTGCGGCGTATTTTAATTATGTTAAACTATTTCACATATAATGAAATGGATATACGTCACTGAGGTTTACTATAAGTTATTTCATGTATATTAGGAAGTGCATAGCATTTACAGGGACACACAAAAGTTTTCAGATAGTATATTGTATCAGGAGTACTGTACATTAGCGGTGATTGCTGGAAATGCATTTTTAATTATGATATGCGAATTTATGTTCCACTATATTTATGCATACTATATGGTGTATATAAGTTCTATAATTCATATACAGGGCTATACAAAATAATTCGTAAGGGTTACTGGGTATTAGCGCAAATTGGTTAAAGGTGGTTTTTAAATGAGTTATGCATTTTTACGCTGAACTGCATTTAGTTTATTTAAAAAAGCTTGTAGAATATAGATAAAATTATATACAGGGTCACACAAAGAATTGGATACCTATCGTCAATGGATGATAATTTCTGGAAATGTGGCTTCAGTAGTTTTAAGAGTGTTTTAGTTCGAATTAAATTTTAGCTAAATAGTGGCGTGTAATAAAGGGACTAAGTAAATTACAGGGCTGTGCAAAAGTATTCAAGTATTTTTTCAATTAATTGTATAAATTGCTGAAAGAGAAATTTCAACCTGTTATACGTTTTCTTGCTAAACTAAATTTTTTCATTATATGGAATATATATCAACATACAGATCAAATGCAGTGCTGTTCAAAAGAATTGGAATACATATTTGGCTATGGGCGGTAACTACTGGAATCAGATTTTTAAATGTTTACTTAGTTATCTTATTTACCTTATTTCCCTAACTAAAGAAGTTTCGTTAAAGCTTTCAGGGAGTGTTGGAAAGTATTTCATAATCTATGCTGTACGCATGATTTTTCTTACTTGTTTCATTTTTATATTACAATTTGTATCTTAAAATCTATGATAAAATCTTCTGAAGAGCACATGCGTTTAAGTGGAATGTGTAATAAATATTTGTTGAAAAAAGTGACTTTTAAATCTGATAAGGATGTTGAAATTTAAGTTTCTTTGTTTTTGAAAAAAGTGTATTCGTGAGAAATTACCCTTCTCCCACGTATTGCTGTACAAACATGCTAAAAATAGGTAATTGCAAAAATCGTATTATTTTTTTCTGAACTAATAGATTTTTATGGATGTTTACCGTAAATTTTAGCGTAGTGACTTTGTTGAAATTTTAAAGAAATAAAAACCTCCACATATACTTTGTAGAGGCACATTTGTTAAAAGAATTGCTTACAGAAAACATTTTTATCGTGATTTTTTTTCTTCAGTTTTTATCTTTTTTCCTTTTTTAATGACACACGTTAAAATTCTACTGTCAGCCTGTTCCCGATTGCGAATTTCTAGTACCATTAGTTATATATTTTGAAAATAATATTTCTAATTTGAAATTCGTGTATGCATAATTTTCTTTACTCTTTAAAATATCATCAAGTTGAAATAAAACAGGAAAAGAAAACTTTTACCTGTATGCTCGGTAACGCTCTGAGACGCAAATCCCGTCAAATTCCTTTTGGCCGAGATATCCGCAACTGCACTGCTGAAACATATTTCAGAGTTGTAATCTAAAGTGTAGAATGTAAAATGATATTATTTTTAACGTTTGTATTATGATTATTTTGTGTTTTTATGGTGGAAGTGATGATTCATATGTTCATTTAATAATTTAATAAAATCTTCTTGTATATAATATAATGGTGAACATATATAAGCACAGGGAGATAAACTTCTGGGTTCTGATTTGGGTTCGCTGCGTTACTGAGAACAGGTAAGCGATAATTTTTCCTGTTTTATTGCCTTTTGATGATAATCCTAAAATAGTAAACAAAATTATGCACACTGCTATATGAAATAGAACTATTATTTGCAAGAATATAACGATTACATAAAATAATTTAAAAGATCCATAGTACATAACTTTTTTCAGTCGTGTAAGCTAAATCAATGGCTAGATTATATTCATGTCCTTTAGACCAAACGATAATCGAAGTCTCCAAAATGTAAACAAATATTTATATAACTAGCCAAACTTGGCGACCAGTTTAGTCTACCTTAAAATTTATGTTTGGGAAAGCATGCTAAACATTGTATCATGTTACTTTTATTTATAAATAGACTGACTTGGACTCCCTTAAATAATATCAATATAGCACTCCCTTAAGATAATATCAGTTTTTGTTTCATTAAAATATCTCAATTTGTTGATTTTCTGTAAGCTGGTAAACCCTGTTGGTTTACAATGGAAGTCTATGGGAATTAAGTGGAAAGGTCTTGTTTTAGGTAGCTTTCATTACAAAAAGCTACCTATTGTGGAAAGCGGAGGAAAGCGATTTCAAAAAATTTTGGTATATTTTCATCGATCATGACCCCCAGACCCCGAAACCACCCTCAGTTCAAAAGTTGATATATATATATATATCCATATATATATCCATATATATATATATATATATATATATATCTGACCTTTGTCATACTGTAACTCTCGAATATATGAACCGATTTTGATGTAATTCGGTATGTACATAGTACATACCAATGTCTCTACCGAGTTCGTTGGCCAGCTTCATCCGCCATTTTGTTTCAAAATGGCGGCCATTTAAATTTTTTTAAAAAATTTGAAATTTGAAATGTGGTACCAAAGAATTGAAAATAGAAAAATATTTTTTCTTATGTATTTGATCTTTATAAAAAGATTCCGGAGCAGTTTTTGTTTCGTCTATATCTTAAAAAATGGCTGAGTTATAGCATTTTGAATTTCTAGCGTGGCTGACATTTTGAAACGTCCTGAATTTTGTCACGCGATAACAGGCGTATTTATGAACCGATTTGGATGTACCTTGGAGTGTACATAGTACATACAAATATCTCGACCGAGTTCATTGGCCAACTTCATCCGCCATCTTGTTTCAAAATGGCGGCCATTTAAAAAATTTTTTAAAAATTAAAATTTTAAATGAGATACCAAAAAATTAGAAAATGAAAATGATTTTTTTCGTATGTGTTTGACCTTAATACAAAAATTCCGGAACAGTTCTTGTTTCGTCTATATTTAAGAAAATGGCTGATTTATAGCATTTTGAATTTCTATTGTGGCTGACATTTTAAAACGACCTGATTTTTGTCACCCGATAACAAGCGTATTTATGAACCGATTTGGATGTTACTTGGTCTGTACATAGTACATACCAATGTCTCGATCGAGTTCGTTGGCCAGCTTCATTCGCCATCTTGTTTCAAAAGGATTACCATTTTAAAAAATATTAAATTTAAAATTTAAAATGAGGTATTAAAAAATTGGAAAATGAAAAAGATTTTTTTTTATGTGTTTGGCCTTTATACAAAGATTCCGGAACAGATTTTGTTTTTGAAAATTTGTTCTTTTGTTTATATCTTAAAAAATGGTTGAATTATAGCACTTTGAATTTCTAGTATGGCTAACATTTTGAAACGATCTTGTATTTGTCACGCGATAACACACGTATTCGCCTATTACCATGTAAAAAGGCATGTGGATAGTATACATCAACATCTCAGCCAAATATAAGTTACTTTAAATAAAAGCACCTTGGATAAAGCTGACTAATTTCGCGAAATTCTCATTCAGAATGATTTAGTATTGATAAAAATTAGTATTGAATCTCCTATATTCGGTTTCCACTAAATTGAGCTTCTTGTGTTTGAATAATATAAGTTGGCTTTTTTAAAATAAGGAATTTGAAAGCTACCTCTTCCTCCCGGCACTGGCCGAAAGGACTTTTTTAGGTTGCTTTCATTACAAAAAGCTACCTATTGCAGGCGTTCGGAGGAAAGCGATTTCAAAAAAATTTGGTGTATTTTCATCGATCATGACCCCCAGACCCCGAAACCACCCTCCGTTCAAAAGTTGATATATATATATATATATCTGATCTTTGTCACACTGTAATTCTCGTATTTATGAACCGATTTGGATGAAACTCGGTGTGTACATAGTATATACAAATGTCTCGACCGAGTTCGTTGGCCAGCTTCAACCGCCATCTCGTTTCAAAATGGCGGCCATTTAAAATTTTTTTAAAAATTTAAAATTTGAAATGTGGTACCAAAAAATTCAAAATTGAAAAGTATTTTTTTCTTTTGTGTTTGACCTTGATACAAAGATTCCGGAGCATTTTTTGTTTCGTCTATATCTTAAAAAATGGCTGAGTACTGATGCACTTTGAATTTCTAGCTTGGCTGACATTTTGAAACGACCTGATTTTTGTCACACGATAACAGGCGTATTTATGGATCGATTTGGATGTACCTTGGTGTATACATAATACATACCAATTTCTCGACCGAGTTCGTTCGCCAGCTTCATCCGCCATCTTGTTTCAAAATGGCGGCCATTTAAATTTTTTTTTTATTTAAAATTTAAAATGAGGTATCAAAAAAATTTGAAAATGAAAAAGATTTTTTGTATGTGTTTGACCTTAATACAAAGATTCCGGAACAGTTTTTGTTTATTCTATATCTAAAAAAATGGCTGAGATATAGCATTTTGAATTTTTATTGTGGCTGACATTTTGAAACAACCTGATTTTTGTCACGCGATAACAAGCGTATTTATGAACTGATTTGGATGTAACTTGGTGTGTACATAGTACATACCAATGTCTCGACCGAGTTCGTTGGTCAGCTTCATTCGCCATCTTGTTTCAAAAGGGCTGCCATTTAAAAAAAAATTAAATTTTAAATTTAAAATGAGTTATCAAAAGATTGAAAAATGAAAAAGATTTTTTTTATGTGTTTGACCTTGTTACAAAGATTCCGGACCAGTTTTTGTTTCGTATATATCTTAAAAATGGTTGAATTATAGCACTTTGAATTTCTAGCATGGCTGACATTTTGAAACGATCTGATATTTTTCACGTGATAACACGCGTATTTATTAACCTATTTCGATGTAAGAAGGCATGTGGATAGTATATCGTAATATCTCGACGAAGTTCGCTGGCCAGCTTCATCAGCCATCTTGTTTCAAAATGGAGGCCATTAAATTAAATAAAAAATTATATTTAAAGTGAGGTGCAAAATAATTAGAAAATGGAAAATGTTTCTTTCTTAAGTATTTGACCATAATATAAGGATTCCGGAGCATTTTTTGTTTTGTCTTTATCTTAGAAAATGGCTCAGATATAGCAGTTTGAATTTCTAATGTGGGTGACATTTTGAAAAATCTGATATTTTGCCAGCGTCAGAACTCGTATATATCAACCGATTCCGATGTGAGTGAGCATGTGCACAGGAATTACTAAGGTCTCGACCAAGTTCACTCGTTAGCCTCATCCATCCTGTTGTCTTAAAATGGCAGGAACTTCAAGATATCGCCGAATTTGGCAACCAAATATAAGTTATTTTAAATAAAAGCAGCTTGGATAAAGCTGACTAATTTCGCGAAATTCTCATTCATAATGATTTAGTATTGATAAAGATTAGGATTAAATCTCCTATAATCGGGTTCCACTAAATGGAGCTTCGTGTGTTTGAATAATGTAAGCTTGCTTTTTAAAAATAAGGAATATGAAAGCTACCTCTTCCTCCCGGCACTGGCCGGAAGGACTTTTTTTTATTAAGCTGGGAAATATATTTTCTGCCTAGGAAAATGGCGAATTAATGAATCCTTTTTCTAAGCCTTTCTGTAATCCCTGATCTTAGATGAGAAAAATTTTAAACAACTTTATTTTAGGTAACGGGAAATAAAACGCATGAAAAATCGCAAATCTCTTTAGAATCATTGTAAAATATTTATAGTTATTTTTTGGTTTGATGAAATGTGAATATGACTGGCATTTCCGAATTAAGTCCAACTCTGTTCATCAATAGCAGTTGAGTTACAATGAAAATTTTTAGCCATTTTCCCCTTTTAATTAAATTGTAAGTTCAATGAACTCGGAACAGACTTTTTTTCTATATTTTTTTGCCTAGAGATTGGGGAATTAATTAATCCTTTTCCTAAGCCTTTCCGTAACCTCTGATCTTAGATGAGAGAGCTTTTAAACAACTTTGTTTTATGTAATGAGAAATAAAATACACGAAAAATCGCAAAAATAATAAATGATAAAATATTTATATATATATTTTTTTTTTTGGTTGTATGAAATATGGATATGACTAACATTTCCACATTACGTCCAGCTCGGTTCATCAATAGCGATTGAGTTACAAGTGAAATTTTTTAGTTATTTGGCTCTTTAATTAAATTCTATTCGAAGAACCCGGAAAGAACCTGTTTTTTTTTTATTAAGTTAAGAAATATATTTTCTGCCTAGAGAATTGGCGAACTAAGTAATCCTTTTTCTAAGCCGTCTCTGTTTCCTGATCTTAGATGAGATCATTTTTAAAGAACTTTATTTAGGTAACGAGAAATAAAACACATGGAAAAGTGCAAATGTCATTCGAATAATTATAAAATATTTATAGTTTTTATCTTTTGATTGTATGAAACATGGATAGGACTGGAATTTCCGCATTAAGTCCAGCTCCATCCATCAATAGCGGTTGAGTTACAATCGAAAATTTTTTTGCCATTTTGGATCTTTAATTACATTCTAAATTCGATGAACCAAGAAAAGATTTTTTTCTCATTAAGCAGACAGTTTCCCTTAAAATTGGTCAAAAAATCGATTTTTCCTTTTTAATATTAAATGAAAGCCCGTTTAATTGTGAATATTTTGGTACCACATTTTTACCGATACGATAATTATACCGCGAGATATTGTAAATTTTATTAATACACTAAGCGCAATTATCCACACAAATTAAAACTTTCAATGGCTTTTTCTCCATGTTCACATTTTCTTCGCTTTCATGTTTTAAAAATGCTAAGTCTTTTTTTGTGTTTGAGATAGAGTATTAAGCTTTTTTATACGTGTTCTTTATTATATAAATTGTGATAAATCTGCACATGGAATTAGCCTTCAGATTTTTCGTTACTTTTTTAAAAATAAAAGTATATGAACTTGTGTTAGATTTCATCGTTTTACACTATATATAAAACATTACATTAAATGTAATATTAGATGTAAACTCCATGCTCATATCTGCAACACACCTTTGAAAATCTTTTTAAAAAAATTGGGCAAAAATATAAATTTATAAAACGTGGTAGGGATTTAACTCAGGAGAACTCGCTGCATGAGATTTTCTCTCATAGTCGTACTTTTTTAAGACTCTTATTTAAATCATTTTTCATTTTAATTAAAATTTCAAAATATTTTTCAATTGATTTACCTATTTTGAGAATAAAAGTACTAAGCCAACCAAAAAAAGTTGATATTATATGAATGTAAAGTAAAAGAAAAGCAATTGGGCATTCTCACTAGCGAGTTCTCCCGGGTTAAAAAAAAAAAAAATCAAATTTTTATAAACTTTTTAAAAATCTTAATTAAATGTGCAGTTAAAAACAATTGTTTTTTCAAATTGTACTTATACTTGAACTTTGAAATGCAGTAAGTTCACGGTTTGAACCATATTTTTAAGCTCACAGGCTATCAAAGTCTGAGAGCTAATGTGCCCGCAGGTTCTCTATGTACGTATGTACGTATGTACGTATGTACGTATGTATGTATGCATGTATGTACGTAACGCGATAACTCTTGATAGAAACATCCGATTTGCTTCAAATATTTTTTCTAAGTTCACTCTGATAAGGCGCTTCCCTGATTAGTTTTGGGGATTTATTGGTTAAGGAAAAAAAGGGGGCTAGTCCCCCCTTAATTTAGATAAATGGTTTTTTCATGCAGAATTATTCGATTTGCTCCAAATTTGTTATACCTGGTTTATTATGTTAAGGAGCTGCTTTTATTAGATTTGGAGGTTCGTTAGTTAAGTATAAAGGGGAGCTAGAACCCCACCCTTAATTTAGATAAATGGGTTTTTCATGCAGAGTTATTCGATTTGCTCCAAATTTGGTATACCGGTTTATTATGTTAAGAAGCTGCCTTGATTAGATTTGGAGGTTTATTGGTTAAGTATAAAGGGGGGACGGGGGCTAGTCCCCCCCTTTTAGATAAATGGGTTTTTCATGCAGAATTACTCGATTTGCTTCAAATTTGATATACCGGTTTATTCCGATATGGCTGCCCCTTCATTAGATTTGGAGGTTCATTGGTTAAGTATAAAAGAAGGAAAGGGGGCAAGTCTCCTCCCCTTAATTTAGATATAATGGTTTTCATGCAAAATTATCCAATTTACTTTTTTTTTTATCTAAGTTCATTCTTAAGATAAGGAGCTTCCCTGATTAGATTTGAAGGTTCATTGGTTAAACATAAAGAGGAAATGGAGGAGCTAATATCCCCCTTAATTTAGCGAAATGGTTTTTTCGTGTTGAATTATTTGATTTGCTTCAAATTTGGTATACCAGTTTATTATGTTAAGGAGCTTCCCTGATTAGATTTGGAGGCTCTTTGGTTAAGTATAAAGGGGGGGGGGGTAACGAGGGCTAATCTCCTTCATTTATTTTTTGAGGGGCATTATTCTTTGAAATAAGAGTATAATATACAATTAGTGTGAATAACCTGTGAGCTCAATGCCATCAGCTTAACTGGACACTTTTCTTTTTTGTTTAAAATAAACAAAATTGTTGAAAAGGTAAACTGTCCCCATAAGGGGACCGGGAAAACCCTATCTCCGCCATGTTAAATTCACCAACTTTATGTACCTTTTTTCTCAGAAATGGTGAAAGATAGAGGTCTAGATTTTTTAGAGTAGTTAAAATAACATGTTTTACTTACTTTAACAGACCATTTTCTTTCTAAGTGAAACTGAAAATTAATTATGAATTATTCATTGAAAGTCATTTTTAAATTAGTATTTTTGGTAAGATTTCACTGCCTAAAATAAATAATTATCATAAAATCATTAAATCCTTGTGTTAAAATATACAATATAACATAATATAAGTATTAAAAAAATCTGAGTGTTTAAGTTTAATAGATATTGTAAAAAAGGAAAATATAAGTTTAACATGAAAAATCCAAGTTTTGAGAAAAAGTCAATTAAAGATTTAAATGGCCATTAAGCTGTGAAGTACTCTTAGAAAGAATGAATAATTTCAACAATTATTTTTTTTTAATTTAAAAACATGTGTGACACATCGTTCGAAAGATAAAAGTTTAAACTATTTAATTATATAAAAAAATAAAAATCGATTTTTTGGTTGAATTTTGTTTTCCCAGTCGCCTTAAGCTAGGAAATATATTTTCAGCCTAGAGAATTGGCGAATTAATTAATCTTTTTTCTAAGTATTATCTGTATCTGTACCCTGATCTTAAATGATAGAATTTTTAAAGAACTTGTTTTAGATAACGAGAAATAAAAATTTTATCAAAAATCGCAAATCTCATTAGAATTATTGTAAAATATTTATTATTTTTTATTTTTTGGTTATATGAAATTTGGATATGGCATTTATCCATTAATTATAGCTCAGTTGTCACACACAAAAAATGATTCGTGTTTTCTAATATATTTTCTGCTTACCTTAATTTTCAGCCATTATAAATCAGCGAAATTTTACGCTAAAACGAAGCTTCTGTGAAATTATTTAATAAATTTATCGCCCATAAAACCTATTTGGCCAATTTCCAAAGTTATTGGTTTCGTTTGCAAAATAACGAAATTTGTAATTAAAAAGTTAATCTCTAATGAATTTCCCTTATAAACATTTTAGCTGAACTCTATTAAAAATTCTTAAATATTTATTTTGTAGATTTTTTTAGCATAGGTTAGTGAATAGTACATGAAAAATGCCTGCTGAATCACAACCAGTTTTATTTCATTGCCATTACAAAGAACTTTTTAATTAATGTGATGATTATGTGTGCCACAAAAATTTATTTTAGCTTTATCAAATAATGTTACAGCTTATTTAAAAATATCTTTGTTTGGTGAAATCACTAGAATTGGTTACAGAATAGCAACAAGGCGGAAATTGTAAGTCAAACGTGGCAAATGTTATAAATATTCAGATCCTGGTGAAATAGCTGTTGTAGTCTTATGCATAAATGCAAAATTCAATATTATGGAAATAATATGACTCCATCTTAAATAGGACTTGATCACCATGGCAACATATAATCATTACCTATCATGGGATATCAGCGAATTAATTACGTATCATACGATATAACAGAATGAAGAAAACCTTTATTAATATCTTTTTAAGTTTTGATTCGATTTTTATAAAATTTGAAATGACTCGACAAAATTCTGCAACGATAATCTTATATGTATTAAATTTCAAACCATTCGGTTGGGTAGTTTTTGAGCTGTTATGTGCGAACAGACGGACAGACAGATGGGCGGACCAGACGAGGACGACTGCATGTTTATATAATTACGAATGGGCCTAAAAATAAGAAAGAAATTAATCAAGAAACTTTTTAAGTATCAATAGAATGAACCTATATAGCGAACTTGAAGCAAATCGGATATTTTTATCAAGAGTTATCGCGTTACGTACATACATACACACATATGTACGTACATACGTACATACATACAGTACATACGGGAACATTAGCTCTGAGGCTTTGATAGCCTGTGAGCTAAAAAGGTAGATAATTAGATCTTAACTTCATGTGAAAAGCATAAATGGTGTCATAACAAAAGAAGTAAAAGTTATTTAACTTATCTTTAAAAAAGGAAAAAGAAAATATAAGTACATATTTCATAATTTCCTGCTTAAAACATATATCCCTGAGTAAAATATGCAATTTTTTAACACTTTCCATTATAGGTGAAAAGTGTTCATGACTTTGGTTTGTCTGTCTCTCGTCTGTTTGATATTCTGTCACGTCTAACTCGGGTAAATATGCTCGACCTGACATACGATTGATATATGTTATTAAAGTACACTATAGCACGTTCAGTATTACAAATGAAGCGTGTAGTTTTTGTACTTCGTTTACAGGGAGACTGAAAATAATTCCGTTACATTACGGTCAATGGGCAACATCGCCTGCGGTGTATCTCAATGACGTTACACTATTTCAAGCATACTGAAATTTATATATGTCGTAGGCTAATTGAGAAATCCGGCTCTTTGCAAACAGCCTAGACTCTTTGCAAAGAGCCGGGCTAATTGGAGAATCCATCTCCCTTTTTTCAATTAGCCTGATATTTTTCAGGCTTATTGCAAAGAGCCTAGAAAGCGTTAGGCTAATTGAAAAATGACCGCTTATTATCCGATCAGGGTGATATTTTTATCTCACAGGCTATCAAAGCCTGAGAACTTATGTGCCCGCCGATACTGTATGTACGTGTGTAAGTACGTACGTACTATGTACGTAACGCGATAACTCTTGATAGAAGTATCCGGTTTACTTCAATTTTTTTTTCTAGGTTCATTCTGATAAGGTGCTTCCCTGATTAGTTTTTGGGGTTCATTGGTTAAGGATAAAAAGGGAAAAGGGGGGCTAGTCCCCCCCCCTTAATTTATATAAATGGGTTTTTCATGCAGAAATATTCGATTTGCTCCAAATTTGGTATACCGGTTTATTGTGTTAAGGAGCTTCTCTGATTAGATTTGGAAGCTCATTATTTAAGTATAAAGGGGGGCTACCCCCCCTTAATTTAGATAAATCGGTTTTTCATGATGAATTATTCGATTTGCTCCAAATTTGGTATACCGGTTTATTAAGTTAAGGAGCTGCCTTGATTAGATTTGGAGGTTCATTAGTTACATATAAAGAGAGGAAAGGGGGGGGGGGGGGCTACACCCCCCCGTAATTTAAATAAATGGGTTTTTCATGCAGAAATATGCGATTTGCAATAAATTTGGTATACCGGTTTATTATGTTAAGCAGCTTCCCTGATTACATTTGGAAGATCATTATTATGTATAAAGGGGGGAAAGGGGGGGCAATTGCCTCTCCCCTTAATTTAGGTAAATGGGTTTTTAATGCAAAATTATTCGATTTGCTCCAAATTTGGTATACCGGTTTATTATGTTAAGGAGCTTCCCTGATTAGATTTGGAAGTTCGTTAGTTAAGTATAAAGGGAAGAAAGGGGGGCCAGACCGCCCCCCTTAATTTAGATAAATGGGTTTTCCATGCATAGTTATTCTATCTGCTCCAAATTTCGTATACCGGTTTATTATGTTAAGGAGCTTCCCTGATTAGATTTGGAGGTTTATTAGTTAAGTATAAAGGGAGGAAAGGGGAGCTAGATCCCCCCCCCCTTAATTTAGAAAAATGGGTTTTTCATGGGGTGTTATTCGATTTGCTCCAAATTTCGTATACCGGTTTATTGTGTTAAGGAGCTGCCTTGATTAGATTTGGAGATTTATTGGTTAAGTATAAAGGAGGGACAGGGGCTAGTGTCCCCTTAATTTAGATAAATGGGTTTTTCATACAGAATTATTCAATTTGCTTCAAATTTGATATACCAGTTTATTACGATATGGCTTCCTTCATTTGATTTGGAGGTTCATTGGTTAAGTATAAAAGGGGAGAAAGGGGGTCAATTGCCCCTCCCCTTAATTTAGATAAATGGGTTTTCATGCAGAATTATCTAATTTAGTTTAATTTTTTTTCTAGGTTCATTCTAATAAGGAGCTTTTCTGATTAGATTTGAAAGTTCATTGGTTCAACATAAAGTGAGAAATGGGGGAGCTAATACCCCCCTTAATTTAGTGAAATGGTTTTTTCATGCAGAATTATCTGATTTGCTTCAAATTTGGTATACCAGTTTATTATGTTAAGTAGCTTCCCTGATTAGATTTGGAGGTTCTTTGGTTAAGTAGAAAGGGGGGCAACGGGGACTAATCCCTTCATTTATTTTTCGAGGGGCATTATTCTTTGTAATAAGAGTATAATATACAATTAGTGTGAATAGCCTGTGAGCTCAATGCCATCAGTTTAACTGGGAATTTTTCTTTTTATTAGGTTTATTAACGCATAACCCTACCCAAACCCGAAAAATAAATTACAACAGACCGTACGCCGATCCGAGCAAGACAAAATAATTTCAGTCTACATGCAACCCGAACCGAACCTGAGAGTTCCATTTGAAAAAACCCGAAATAAAACCAAATATGATAACCGACAAAAATATTCCAAAGATCCATAACCGGATCCGAACAAGACAAATTATTTTCCGTGGATACGCAACGCTACCAGAACATAAAAATTCCATTCGAAGTCAATCTGAAACCAGTCCCGAACCAAATCTTAACCGACAAAAATATTCCAAAGAACTATAACCCGATGCAAGTCAGACAAAATAATCTCCGTCCACCGGCAACCCGATCCAAACCTGAAAGTTCTAATTGAACCCAGTCCGAAACCTGGTTGTGGTCGGTTTTCGGGTTGACTTCAAATGGAACCTTCAAGTTCGGATCCGGTTGAAAAAAAATAAACTAAATTAGATAATTCTGCATGAAAACCCATTTATCTAAATTAAGGGGAGGGGCAATACCCCCCCCCCTTTCCCCCCTTTTATACTTAAACAATGAACCTCCAAATCAAATAAAGGAAGCCATATCGTAATAAATTGGTATATCAAATTTGAAGCAAATCGAATAATTCTGTATGAAAAACCCATTTATCTAAACTAGGGGACAGTAGCACCTGTCCCTCCTTTTTACTTAACCAATAAATCTCCAAATCTAATCAAGGCAGATCCTTAACATAATAAACCGGTATACGAAATTTGGAGCAAATCGAATAATTCTGCATGAAAAACCCATTTATCTAAATTAATGGGGGTCTAGCCCCCCTTTCCTACATTTATACTTAACTAATGAACCTCCAAATCTAATCAGGGAAGCTTCCTAACATAATGAACCGGTATACGAAATTTGGAGCAGATCGAATAACTCTGCATGAAAAACCCATTTATCTTAATTAAGGGAGGGGGGTCTAGCCCCCTTTTCCTCCCTTTATACTTAGCTAATGAACCTCCAAATCTAATCAGGGAAGCTTCTTAACATAATAAACCGGTATACGAAATTTGCAGCAAATCGAATAACTCTGCATGAAAAACCCATTTATCTAAATTAAGGGTTGGGGTCTAGCCCTCCTTTCCTCCCTTTATACTTAACCAATAAATCTCCAAATCTAATCAAGCCATCTCCTTAACATAATAAATCAGTATACCAAATTTGAGCTAATCGAATAATTCTACATGAAAAACGCATTTATCTAAATTAAAGGAAGAGGCAATTGCCCCCCTTTCCCTCCTTTATACATAATAATGATCTTCCAAATGTAATCAGGGAAGCTGCTTAACATAATTAACATGTATACCAAATTTATTGCAAATCGCATATTTCTGCATGAAAAACCCATTTATCTAAATTACTGGGGGGATACCTCCCTTTCCTCCCTTTATATGTAACTAATGAACCTCCAAATCTAATCAAGGCAGCTCCTTAACTTAATAAACCGGTATGCTAAATTTGGAGCAAATCGAATAATTCATCATTAATCTAAATTAAGGGGGGTAGCCCCCTTTACCCCCTTTATACTTATATAATGAGCTTTCAAATCTAATCAGAGAAGCTCCTTAACACAATAAACCGGTATACCAAATTTGGAGCAAATCCAATATTTCTGCATGAAAAACCCATTTATATAAATTAAGGGGGGGACTAACCCCCCTTTTCCCCTTTATCCTTAACCAATGAACCCCAAAAACTAATCAGGGAAGCACCTCATCAGAATGAACCTAGAAAAAAAAATTGAAGCAAATCGGATATTTCTATCAAGAGTTATCGCGTTACGTACATACGTACGTACGTACGTACACACACACGTACATACAGAATCGGCGGGAACATAAGCTCTCAAGCTTTGATAGCCTGTGAGCTAAAAATATCACCTGATCGGATAATAAGCGGTCATTTTTCAATTAGCCTAACACTTTCTAGGCTCTTTGCAATAAGCCTGAAAAATATCAGGCTAATTGGAAAAAGGGAGATGATTCTCCAATTAGCCCGGCTCTTTGCAAAGAGCCCCGGCTGTTTGCAAAGAGCCGGATTTCTCAATTAGCCTACGACGTATATATCACTGAAGTGCACTACAACAGGATTTCTGTAGAATATTCGCGTAACGTAGAATATCTGGTGTGCAATGCCAGACAAATATTTCTATGAATAGTATACTAGTATTTGTCTAGCTGTTTGGCTGTCTGTCCATGCTGTACTTCGCGTAAATATACTCAGATTTTCATGTAATTGATATATTTTAAGGATGTTTACCATGGCATGTTTGGTATTGAATATGAAGTATATAACGTTAAAAGTTCATTTACAGGGGCATTCAAAAGAAACGCCGTTTTTTTGTCGCTTGAAGAAAGTTTTATTAGAAAAATAATTCTGGAGAGCGCATTATTCATCAAACTTCTAAACTAAGTTTAGATTATTTTTTATCTCGATAACTTTTGTTTAACCCCTTTGTACCTTTTTAGGCAATGAAATTAACTCCGATGACAAATTAAGAAGAACGGTCAATAAACTCGCCTGCCCTATTCTGTCCGGAAACTCTCAAAGAAATAAATAAATTAATGAAATCGCCATTATTTGTTCCCGTCCAAAAAAAAATTGCATTTATTAACTGAACTTCGAATGGACTGGAAAATAAAAGTTTTACCTAAAAAGTTTTACCTTACTAAATTTTAAAAGATAAAACCGTCAGATCAAAGCAAACGTCAATGTATTCCTTTTTTAAACTCTGCAGTAATTAACTTAGGTAATTAACTTTTGTTTTGATACATAAATTTTTATATTTTTCCCTAATGTGAAAAATAAATTTTAGTAAATTTAATTGTTACATTTTTTCAAGAATTAAAATCTAGATTTAAACTTATGTAATTAACTTTTGTTTTGATACTTAAATTTTTATATTTTTTCCTAATGTGAAAAATAAATTTTAGTAACATTAATTGTTACCTTTTTTCAACAATTAAAATTTAGATTTAAACATGATCTACATTAACAGACCACATCTCGGAGCGACTCATTGTTATTGGAACGGAACGTGGTCGCTTTAGGGAGGTTTTACTGTATATTGATTACCGTCCAACTATTGTGTTTGCTTGTTGTTTCAACAATGTGAAAAATAAACAAAAATAAATTGCGTCATCGTTAGCACTATGTGTTTCTTAATAATACAAAATTGTTCAATAAAACTGTGTAGTGTAACAAATAAAACAACAAATCAGTAATAATAAATTTATATTCTAAAATCAATATTTATTATCAGTTGAATAGTGAACGTCGTAAGTGAAGGATGGATGAAAATTTTCGGAAAAGAATCAAGTCTTAAAAATGGAAGATTAGATCTTATCCGATATTGACACATGATCGTCATGCTTCTTTTCAATGTTGTAAGTAATTTAGCATTCAATAAAAATTTCTACTAGTTGTGATACTAATTAAATCATTTTGATTGTTTAGGGTTTGTTATTCCTGATAAACAAGCTTTCAAATTAGACAAAAATGACATAAATCTTCAACTTACCCTTTCTGTCAGGTAAGTTCCCGCTTTCTTCTCTTGAGTTCGGAATGCCGAATTTTGATTAGACTTAATTCTACTTAATAATTCACTCGACTAAAATATTCCATGACTCATTAATCTTCAATACTTATATACAAATATATTACAAATATTTACAGGATTATATGACTTTAACTTTTAATCGAATCATAACGGAGACGCAACTCCGTTCACATAAAAAAAAACATCATTCTAAAGTTTTTTTCAGTTCCGTTCAGTTCACTTCGGTACGTAAAAGTTTTTAGTTAAATTCAGGTGTCATTGTCACTGCAAAGGGATACAGAGGGAGCTGCCCGCGACATACTCCCCCCCCCTCCCTCCCCGTTGAGTTTTGCCATGTTAAAACTCAACCAGTTAAGGACAAGTTCAGGAGGTGAATAGCTCGGAGCAGAATAATATGAAATACGGCGCAGGTGAATAAGACAATCCAAGATTTTGACCCATTTTTCAAAAACAAAGGTCCAGCCAGATCGACACCTATGACTTGAAATACAGAACAGTCTTTAATCCTATCTTCCGGCAATGGTGGTATTTCAACATCGTGGTGTTTTGCATCAAACTTCTTACATCTTACACAATTCTTCAGAGCTTTCCGGATCGTTTTACGACTTTTTAAGATCCAATATTTCTCTCTTAAGACTGCCATTAATGTTTGAATTCCACAATATTGTGATTGATTATGTTTCTCAATTATTAGTTTCGTAACAACTGGGTGGTCAGATGGTAAAATTATAGATAGTCTGAAATCCTCCGAGTCTTCTCTCATAATTATTCTGGATTTAAGTCTTATAAGTCCGTATGGATCAATGAAGGGTTTTAAATGACGTAAGCGTTCATCCTTCTCTGATTTGAAGCAACCTTTCTGCACAATTTTTCATACAGTGACTTCTGCTCTTTTAATTTCTTCAATTTTTAAATTCCCAAATGTTCGTTCTTTTTTGTTAGTTTTACAGTTGTCAATAAATCTCTTAATCCAAGCAGTGATTCTAATTATCTTCTTGAACTGTGAAACTCGAGAAAAATATGGAAATTCTTCATCTAGAGAAATCAAAGAAGATATAACTGTCTTCTTCTTTTCTCTATCAACCTCATCCTTTTTCGGAGTTATATCAAAGGCTGGCCAAAAGTCTGGCTCAAGTTTCAGCCACGTCGGACCTTCATGCCATTTCTTAATTTTAAGTGTTTCTACGGAATATCCTCTTGAAAGAATGTCAGCGGGATTTAAATTCCCAGGAACAAATTTCCAGTTTTCTGGATTATTATGTGCCCTAATTTCTTTTACCCTATTCATCACGAATACACCCCAGTTTTCTGTATTCTTAATCCAGTATAGTGTATTCATCGAATTCGTCCAGTAGAATGTAGGAATATTTTCCATTTTTAAATCTTCCTTAACCGTTTCAATTAGTCTCACTCCAATAGCGCAAGCTAACAATTCAAGTCTACAAATTGTTGTAGGTTTCAGGGGGCTACTCTTGCACGAGCTTGAACAAGTTGGCACGATACTTCAGCTTTGTTTTTACATCTTAAATAAATGCATGTGGCATATGCTTTTTGGGAGGCATCACAGAATACATGATAAGACAAATCTGTATTTAAATTAGGATTAAGCATCATATACCGGGGAATTTTCAACTCTGTCAAATGACACAAATCCTTTTCCCATTTAAGAAATTTTTTACGCACAACTTCGGGAAGAGCTTCATCCCATCTAACCTTTAGCTCCCAACAATTTTGTAGTAAGCGTTTCGGAGTCAGTGTCACACCACATGTAAAACCTATTGGATCATAAATTTTGTGTGCTTCTGATAAGATCACTTTTTTTGAAATGCATTGGTTATCGGATTAGTTTATTCCTCTGATTTCGCAACTCAATGAATCCTCTTCTAAATACCAAATGAGACCAAGAATAGAAACCGTTTTACTTTTATTTGAATTTTCGGACACTGAAATTTCCGAAAAGTGTCATTACACGCAATTTCGCTCTTCATTGGCAAATTATAAGCCCAATCTTGCAATTCAAATTTAGCATTCGCTAAAATTTCAACAGAATCACTTTTGAGTTTTCGCAGTTCTTCTTCATTATTTACACTTGTAATTAACGTGTCAACATACCAAGCTTCAGAAATTTTTTCTGCCGTTGATCTAAGATCTTCAGGTACGTCATTTAGTAACTTAGTTAAACTAGCACTCAATAAGAAGGGACTACTGGAAATTCCGAAAACGACTCTCCTATGTCTATACATCTTAAAATGTCCCGGATTACCTTGTTCCCACCATAAGAATCTCAAAAAATCTCTATCTTTCAGATTAAGTCCTATTTGTAGAAAAGCCTTTTTGATATCAGAACTTACACCGATGCATTTTTCTCGAAATCTGTTGATAATTGCAGGAATAGTTTCTAGCAAATTAGGCCCTTTTCTACACAATCATTTATTGGCGGAAACCTCTTAATTTCCGCTGACCCATCAAATACTGGACTTATTTTTGTTGTTGTGGAATTCATTTGAATAACGGCACTATGGGGTAAATAATGGCAGGAATTGTCATATTCATTTTCGGGTACAATTTCTATAATATTTTTCCTCCCGAGATTTGAAAACCGCTTCGTAATCTTCTAAGAAATCCTTGTCTTTAAAATTTTTTACTGTACTTTTAATCTTCTCTCAGCGACCTCTAGATTATTAGGGAGTGGGGGATGGCTCTCTATCCAAGGTAAACAGACTTCAAATCTGCCTTCGTTATCCATTTTAACCGTTGAAAGAAAATTTGCAGGGTTTGTTCTTGCAACTCTCCTTTAGTTTTATTTTCGGATGGATCTAAAATTCCGAGAGTATCAAGATTCCACAATTCAGCAATTTTATAATCTGATACGTGCATCGAAAATGTAAATAAGTTGTCAGTTTTATTTTCTATTTCCAAAGGAACTTTCCCCATAACTGTCCAGCCTAAGTAAGTTTTGACACATACTAAACCACATTTTAATTTTCTTATCTTACCGGTAAGTAATTTTCCTGCAATATCCGCTCCAATAAGAATATGAATTTCAGTTGGGGATGATTCAAACAACAATTTTTCCTTCATGTGGCTAGTGTCATTCAAATATATTCTATGTTCTTTAAGCTCATGTAATAGGGGTTTTATTTCTATTTGTGGTACATCGGAACAAATCTTAGTTTGATCAAAGGCCTTAAAATTACATTTATAATCACCCTTTACATTACTAAGATACACAATAAATTGTTTATGGATTTCAGAAACCTCCGTTCCACCAAATAGACTATGAGCAATGTTGCTCTCACTTATACTTTTGTATTGCATCATTTCAGCAGCAAACTTCGAAATGCATGACTTTTGTGACCCAGTATCAATTAAGCACCTGACAAACTTATCTTCACTATTTCCGCAGATTTTTACAATTAAAGTTTGTAACAAAACTTTCTGTGTGTATGTTTTATTTGTTAAAGTGACATTTCTATCGTCAAGTTGTTTTTTCTCATCTACTTTATTACTCTTTTCACAAATTAAAGAATTGTGTTTTCCACTGCAATGATCGCTTCTTATTTTTGAAAAACAATCTTTTGCTAAATGATTTCGTTTTTTCATACAGAGATAACGCATTCCGTTTTTTCTCAAACAGGCTCGTCTTTCTGCTACGGACTTAGAACAAGCTGCAGAATTGTGCTTAACTGATTCAGCGGAATCTCCGCAAAAAATACAATGATTTATTGAAACCTTCAATGAAGCAGCAGTAGGAACTATAAACTTATTTATATTTCTCTCCCCTCTCCCTCTGCACTTGCGGTGGATTTTGAACGATAACCCTATCTTGTATTTGAATCGCAGTTTCTCTGCATTCTATTTCTGCCCGCAGAAATTCAAGCAGTTCGTTGATTTCAAAAAGATTATCATGAGTTTTCCGTTTACGTTGAAATTCCAAATTTAACTCATTGGGAATTAATTTAAGCAAAATTGGCGTTAGTAACGTACCATATGTTCCGGAAGTTACTTCAAGTGAATTTAAACTTCTTATTTGAGTCTCAATATTATCATACAGCTTTCGCAATGCAAAAGTATTATTTACATTTTTAACTGTTTCTAAATTCAATAATTTTCCCATATGATCATTTATAATCAGGTCTTTACGGCCGAAACGCTTTTTGAGTAGTTCAATTGCTGCTATATAATTTTCACTCTATAACAAAAACCCACTAATTGCACTAGAAGCAGCTCCAGTAAGGAAGGAACGCAAATGATTAAATTTATCAATGTCAGTTAAACTATCATTTTGATGTATCGCATTGTCATATTGGTTCCAAAAAGATAACCAATAAGCAGGATCTCCATTAAATTTATTAATACTCAATTTCGGTAGCTTTACTTTAGAATGAGAGCAAGAAGTCAAAGTCTCTGTTGAAATACTTTCGTTAACCGAATTTGTTTTCTTAATAGAACATTCAGGTTCAACTTTTATTTTTAAATCATACGTTAGTTTCGATTTCATAGAAATTATTTTTTCGGAATAACCTTCAGTTTCTAATTCGCCGTCATCATCCATTAAGTTTTGGATCTGCTCATCTAAAGTTGTTATTATACTTTGAGTTTAACTGATCAATATGTTCCGTAAGAACAGGAACTTCCTGTACTGATTCTGCAAGATACTGCTCACAAGTATTAATTAATTTCGTAGTCGCCGTTCTAGAAACAGCACGTTTCTTCTTTATTTTTTCAATATCAGACATATTTAATCCGTAATTTTAAATATAATTAATTTTATAGCAACTTGATATAAGAACAATAATATAACTTTCAAAATATATTCAATAACTTTCAAAATAATCCCGTTCTCAAAATACGTTATCAATCAATATTATTAATATATCATCTTCAAAAGAATTAAGCATTCAAGACTTTTATTTATTTTTATGCTCAGTTCTTCATTATATTCAAGATCAAAACAAACTATCAACAATATTCTTTTCAGAAGAACTAAATCTTCGAAACTTTCGTCTATGCATAATTTTCATTCAATTAAGATCAAATCTAACCGGCGCCCCTGTTCCGGGCGCCATAAAAATGTGATAAACAAGCTTTCAAATTAGACAAAAATGACATAAATCTTCAACTTACCCTTTCTGTCAGGTAAGTTCTCGCTAGCTTCTCTTGAGTTCGGACTGCCGAATTTTGATTAGACTTAATTCTACTTGATAATTCACTCGACTAAAATAATACATTACTCGTTAATCTTCAATACTTATATACAAATATATTACAAATATTTACAGGATTATATGACTTTAACATTTAAATGCTTTAACTTTTAATCGAATCATAACGGAGACGCAACTCCGTTCACATAAAAAAAAACACCATTCTAAAGTTTTTTCAGTTCCGTTCAGTTCACTTCGGTACGTAAAAGTTTTTAGTTAAATTCAGGTGTCGCTGTCACTGCAAAGGGATACAGAGGGAGCTGTCGGCGACAATTCCCACACTGACATAGCACACGTGTACACTGTACAGTAGTGGAAAAAATAAGTAAAAACCCCGATTGGAAATAAAGTCTACTATTAAATGATGTAAAGTGCTCAGCAAAAGTTTAGACAATGATCAATTATGCTTCTGTCGTGAGAAGTATGTAACGAATTGTTGGAACTCAACTGTCATATATTAGTGGGGACTTATCTTTCATACACAAACAATAAATTTTAATTTATACACATTGCATAATATATAATGACAAAAAAACAAATTTAACATTGTAGCAAAAGTATAGACAATTTATCTGTTAACAGAAAAGTATCAATAAATTAAATTCAAACTGCACCTACATTGTCTGCTATTAATGCAACAATGTGAGTTCCCATCGAAAAAAATTAATCGTGTATCACTTGGTAGCCCATTTCATACCAAACAGGTTCAACAGCAGATCGAAATTCATTATTGAGGAGTATTGTAAAAAAAAATGCATAAACCGTATGAGATATGATGCCACAAAAGTTTTCTATTGGGTTCAGATCAGGGCTACACGCGGGACAGTCGAGAACATTAATATTTTGAGAGTTAAATCATTTCTTTGAATTTGTATGCTACATGAATAGACGCATTATCTTGCTCAAATGTATACTTTGGAAGAGCTAAAGGTTCACCAAATGGCTTTCCAATGTATGTATGTAGTCTTACGCTGCTTGGCGATCATTGGGAAACTCCAGAGATACTTGAGAATTAAAACAAAGTTAGGCCCAAATCATTAACTCTTTCGAGGGCGGTGTCCTTAAAAAGCACACTTAATTTTAATTCCAAAACTGACAGACGGCACCAAGAAGAATTAATTAAAATTTTCCTTTTATAATATACGTGAAAATAAGCAAGTTCGTACTTTCTAATAAATTCGTTTATAAATTCTGATTTCAGTCCATTATTTCATTAGTTTTATAAACAGAATTACTCCGAGACGGAAAGGGGTCGATTTGTTGTGAGATTTCAAGGCTGGTTGTTTTATCATTTTCATCTAAACTAATGTACATCTTTCTATAATTCATCTACGAAGTAACCGTTGACACAGAAAGCTCTGACTCACTTTTAATGCGATTAGCAGTCATCATTTGTCTAGATACCAGTTTATGGTTCCTTCTATAATCTCGTTTTCTGGCCACACGAGGCCTTCCAGATTTATGTTTTGCTTTGAAAGGGTCACCCTTAGACAGTACTTAATAGATAGACTTCTTTGGACGATTCAAAGTGGCTGAAATTTCTGAAAAAGCCTTCCCTCTCGATTTCAGCTTCCATGCTTTAATTACTTCATCTGAATGAAAATTTTTAGCTTGCGTCATCTTCACTAACCGATATTATCACGAGGTGCACTTAAATAGTTCATGCATGTGACGTCATAAGTTTGAAATTTGCGTTTTTCCATCAACAGTTGCCTAAAAATCACAAAAGTGTCTAAACTTTTGCAATATGCAAATTTCACTTTTTTCAGTTAAATTAAATAATATCCTGCATTAAAACCGTTATTTTTGTCCTAAAACATTTAAAATATATTAAAAAATAAATACAGCTATTTGTATAACCCAAGTGTTCGTACTTTTTATTTAAAGTTTAAAAATCACCAGTGTCTAAACTTTTGCTGAGCAGTGTATATATAATTTACTTAGGGGGTCATCTACAAACAAAAACTAGACAAAACTTTGTTTTTTACAATAGCAACACCCAATTTTGACAGTATATTTTAAATCTTCGGTTCAAACTATACTAAAAAAATCCAAACACAAATACATTGAATTTATAATTTTAAAAATCTTATTGTATGATTATGAAATTAATATTCGAAAAAAATATGAATTGCAACCTACAATTTTTTGATAGATTTATATTTAATATGTCCTGCCTTATGCAAATTCTCAATTTTAAATTTTTCTTCCAAGTATTTTTCGAATTATGAGTAAAAAACGTCAAATTGACTGCTTAAGGGGCCGTCTATGATGTCCAGAAAAGCATAATTTGAAAAAAAAATGTATTTTACTCATTTTAATGAAACATTTGAGCAATCAGTAATCGAAATATATTAAGCGAGTGAGATGTTCATATTGGCAAGAAATAATAAATTCATAGGAGTGATACATTCATTCCATAGCATTTTACCAATTGAGTACCGAACTTCAATTTGGATACAACCCCTAAAATATGCCCATTTTAAAATAATTAATATCCCGGAAACTAATCATACGAATTTCATGAACATTTGGATTTAGGCTAGTTGAAGGGTGTAAAATCTATTTTTGGTGTCAAACTTGGGTATTGCAATTGAAAATACAGTTTGGTTTCATTTTGATATGTAGATGGCCCCTAAGCAACTTTTATAAACATCATTTAAAAGTAGACTTTATTTACAATCATTTGGTACCAGTAACGTTCTTCTACAATAATTTGTTGTAGAGTTAGTAGGGGTGTTTACTTTTTTTTTTCCACGACTGTACATCCGATAATGGTTTTTTAGGGTTTCGTTCATCTCACGAAACCCTATTCGTCTCGCTCGTCTGTCTGTCTGTCTGTCTGTCCGTCTGTCCGTCACAGAGCCCGATCTCAGAAACTATACATGTTAGAGACTTGAAATTTTGGGTACTTATAGCTGAACACCTCACATCAAACAACAAATCATAAAATTTTGGAAAAGTTGGTAATTAACCGAATTACGGGCTAATTAACTTCTAAAATTAACCAATCCACCTTTTTAACGCAAATTCAAACGGACTTTCTCGAAATCATCCGTGTTTCTCCTAAGGGTTGCCAGTAAAATCAGCCGAATGCACGGTTACCACGGAGGAAATTAAGCCGAAAAATGAAGTGGAGATTTTAAAGCGAAATCGTATATCAGAAAATATTGATCCGAGAAATTTGTAAATGGAATAGACAGACGCAGAAAAAAATCTACTTTCATTTGGTATAAAGTTCACATTTCTGCGATATGTATAAGTTAAAATATCCACTAAAAATCGATCGATAAAAATTTAATTTCTTTAATTGGAAAGACAAGGAAATAAAAAGATTTCAATTCGGCGGGAAAGCAGGTAGACATGACGACGCTGCGGTTTTCCATAATAGCATATTTTAATACGAAATTTTAACTTTTTAAATATTAAATTTTTTGATTAAATTTTTTGGCATCCCGATGTCAAATTTCTCGCTGATTTCATTGATACCCATATCTAAGTCCTATCTTAATTACAAGCTGAAATATTAATTATTATTTAATTAATCGGTTTATTCCTGTCAAATGCGTCGATTAAAATGAAGAGGCGCGCTTATTTAACCACGAATTAACTTAAATTAGGAAATCTAATAATTTGCCCGGGCTTTCTGAACAGCGATATGAGATAAGTATAACTCATTCATCATAAGAAAGTTTACTTCATACCACTATTTTCTAATAGTAATTTCAGGAAATAGTTTGAATTATTGGTTAAGACCGCCACTCAGTCTGTGTGAAACTTTTAGATAGTTTATAACACATAGAAAAAAGTGTAAAAAAGAATGGAGTGTGATATTTAGACACCCAGCCAGGACGCCAACCGCAAGGCTAATGGACAAATGTCCTGGCAGGTAGATCCCTCCTCCACCCAGTTCCACCTTACCGCAGAAACGGGCTAAACCAGTGGGCGATTATATAACTAAATAAAATAACAAATCGCATAACCTATATGCTCATAGCAACTCGCTATGTCAACACAAACGTATGTTCAAGTTAACATACAACTGAAAATACACAGTACATGAAAAAGGGCTTATGGGTAACCCACAACCAATGTAAGAAAATTAAAAATAATAACATAATATGGGGGTTAATGGATAACCCTCAACCAATAAATAGACCAAAATACTAAACAATGATACTACAAAAGCACAGGTTTATGGGTTACCTGTAACCAAATATAATGAAGAATGATGCAATTAAAAGTCTGCAAGATTAAATGTAATTCTTTAGAGCAAGTTCTAAATTGTTCCACTATATAGATCAGCTCCAATCCTCGCTCTTCATAACCAATCAAAAAGATCCAAACCAAACAGCTTCTCAATTGATGATAATAGAAAATCAATCAATACTGAGTTCATCAAGTTATTTTGGTAGTTGCATAAAATAGAACATAGATGATAACTTGTAGAATATATCTACTAAAAAACAACTTTTCAAAAGTAAAAAAAAAGCCAAGCAAAAAAAAAAAAAAAAAAAAAAAAAAAAGAAAAGAAAAGAAAAGAAAAAAGGGGAAAGTTGTGGCTAAACAATAGTGTGATATCAAATTTCCAAGCTAATATTATGGTACTTATTTAACATTTTTTATTAAAAATTTACCATATGTAAGTCGAGTACCTAAGTATGCGTTGATAGAAAGCCTTTTCTCCTTTACTAAATACATCATAAGTGTTTCTGAAAATTAATTTTTTTAATTATGCATGATGGGCTTGGCGGCCATCTTTCCATATTTTACACAATTTTCTAAGCACACAAGTACATTGTTAAGATCGGAAATTCGAAATTGTTGCTAAAGCAAACATTTTATGCTTTTAATTTATGGAAATGAGTGCCTAGAAATTTGTGTCTTAAAATAAAGTTGAAGTAACTTCAGGTTTTATCTTATGATTCTCTTTTTTCGGAGGGGGTTAATTAATTAGTTAAAGCAGTAAAAATCAATTTGTTTTTTTTCTTCAAAATAAAAGACTTTCTTAATTTATCTGTCTGTAGCCAAAACTAGAAGTTCAAAATTCTTAATAATGCAAACATATTACGAGCTTGTCTGCTTAGAAATTTGTGTAAAATATGGAAAGATGGCCGCCAAGCCCATCATGCATAATTAAAAAAAATTAATTTTCAGAAACACTTATGATGTATTTAGTAAAGGAGAAAAGGCTTTCTATCAACGCATACTTAGGTACTCGACTTACATATGGTAAATTTTTAATAAAAAATGTTAAATAAGTACCATAATATTAGCTTGGAAATTTGATATCACACTATTGTTTAGCCACAACTTTCCCCTTTTTTCTTTTCTTTTTTTTTTTTTTTTTTTTTTTTTTTTTTTTTTTTTTTTTTGCTTGGCTTTTTTTTTACTTTTGAAAAGTTGTTTTTTAGTAGATATCAGTTCTTTTTTTTAAACAGATTATATATAATTGAAATAATTCTACTCGCTAAAATTAGTCCTGGTATAGCCTTTATAAGTAGGGAACAAACACAATAGTATACACTTTGTTTACCTATCATTCATTTTTTAGAGTAATTAATAATTTAAAAGTAAGGAAAGTCAATTTCTTCTTTCAAAGTATCAGTCTTTCTCAATTTATATCGCCTTAAAATTTTCTATGAAGGATGAAAATTTAGTAAAAATCAAATAGAGTCAAAATAAAATATATATTTACAGTTAGTCTGTCAGTTAATTGTTTGTTCTAACTTTTTTTTGCTGACGGTTTTGCAAAATAAATTTATCTTTACAAATAGCTACGGAAAATCCGAGAATGAAGCCCCGCAGGCATCCAAAGAATCGAAGATCTGTCTAAAGAAGTAAATCTAGCAATTCTAGACATGATGATGAAACATTTTTGATAAAAAAAAATCTAAAAATTTAAAGATATAAACTGTACATATAACTTCATCTTCATTTAGATCGTGTTATAGAGAAGAAAGAATAAATATGTAATTTTACTCAAGTCTGTTTATCCATACCTATTTGCATAAATGTGAGAATATAATTTCGTACAAAAATTCCCGTAAATTGATTATATTTAATAGTCTATTATTAAAGCCGCATAAACATTAGAATAATTTTTTTTTGCAGTTAAAAATTGCCTGAAATCTATAGTCTTATCATTCGTCAAATTTGTTATATGTTTTTTTTAATACCCAGACACCTTTTCTAAACTCTGACCAAAGATCACAGAAATACTGAAATTATCCAAATACTTATACCTTTCTATCGTATTTCTTTTTTTGAGTGGGGGGAGGGGTGAGGAAGGGCGCTTAAGAACTTCGTTTTGTTCTTAGAATTCTGAATTAATCATTGAAAAGATCTGCCTACGTAAGTCTTGTTGCAGAATTTTCATTAGGTAAGAGTTGCATCAACTTATACATCATGTGAATATCTTAAATTCCTTTTGTAAAATACTAGATGGGAGCCATTGATATTTTCAGAGCATTTGCCTACATTTTAAACTTAAATTATTTACAACTATTCATTAATTTTCTATACGAATTAAAGAAGTCGTTGTTTCCATGGCAACTGTACCTTTCACTATTGCTTGTTTGTTTGTTTGTTTTATTGAACACATATATATCAGATCACGTGAGGATCACGGCGGTATTTGAACCCGCCCCCACCTACGTTCTCAAGCGATTAGCGGCGTGGTGTCTTATCCACTCAGCCACGGTGGGCCACTATTGCTTTATCTAATACCCAGATACTCAAATTTAACCAGCTGCGCTTAGAATCATGCTCATAACAGAGTACATTTATATGTAAGAGTGGTGACACATATGCACAAGTCGTGTACTCATATTCAAGTTTTTGTCCAAAGTACAGTAACTCAGTTTTCATTAATAGACGTGGAAGATTTCGATTAAACTAACCAAAAAAGTTTAAAAACATTGGCTTTCTGATTTGATTTTATTCAAAATCGTCTTAACCAACCAGAGTTAATGTCCGGGATCCAGAGTGTTTACTTCAAACATAAAAAAAGTTTTCAAAAATGCAGGCTTTTGATTGATCAATCTCATCGCGCTAATAGCGTGAAATCTATCTTGATCCCGGTCTATTCAACGTCCTTTAAATATTCGAGAAAGCCTTGACAAGTCAGGAAAATATCACACAAAGCAGGCAAAACAAAGAAGAAAAATCATTCATTGGCTCGTTCATATCCACGAGTGAATGAATGATTTTGTTCCTTTGCTTTGCCTGCTTTGTGTGATGTTTTTGTGACGCGTGTCAAGACTTTCTCAAATATTTAAGGGGCGTTTGTTTATTTCACCACCATGAAGCTATGAAAGGAAAGGAGCAGGCATGTCAATCTTCCCGTGTGAAAAACTACATAAAGAAAACGAGTTCTTTCCCCCTCTTCTGCCCTTTTCTCTCTTGATTTTGACCGATAGCAGCCCATTTAGCAGTCTCCATAGCAAGATGCAGCTATATATGGCGGACGCAAGGGGGAGGGTGTTAGCGTGACCAATGACATAATAGGCCAGTTTATGACGTTTAAAAGTCACACGGAGTTGGATCATCTTTACACGATGATTAGTACAAAGCGGTGCGCCGATTTTTTTTTGTGTCCATTGCCGTGTACAGATAATCAACTCCACACTTAGGAACAGCTTAAAATGACGTCATCTACTTCGAGGCAAACGAAAAAGGACAGGCTACCGCGGCGCTACAGCGTCTAGAATATATAGTGTGGAAATCCAATCAGTCGATCACAGCGATATCTGCAGGATATTTCCCAAAACTCCAAGACAATTTGGTCTAGACGCTGTAACATTTTTTTTAAACGTTTTATTAACTTACATTTGACCTGTGTGCTTGGCGTCAAACCCGCTGTAATAATACGATGTTTACTTTGAAATTTGAAAATATGTAGCAGATGTCGCTGCGATAATCTCCCTGGATTTCAGCGTCAGTGCACATTTAAGGGATACACTTTTTAGCGGTTCTTGGATAGCAAATTTCCACATTATGTATTCAAGACGCTGTAGCGGTGCATTACACATGTCTCTTTCTTCTTTAAAAAATATCCTGCAGATGTCGATGCAAATGACTGTTTGGAATTCGACATCGTTGTACATTTAAGGGATTCAATACTTTCGCGCTTTTTTAAGTATTGCCGGGATAGTCGATTTCTACAACATATAATCTAGACGCTATAACGGAGCTATAGTTTCTAGAAGATATAGTTTAAAAATCGGCTTATTAAAAAAGTGCTAAAAATTGTATCCCATAAATGTTGAACGGGGCTGAACGACGAATGTCGATTACAGCGACATATGGTAATTCCAACATAACTATTTCAAAAGAAAATGTTTCGCTCAGAGAAGATCTAGAAAATGTTGCTCCCATCGACATTTGTCATTCAGTATTTTTCAATATTTATGGGATTCAATTTTTAGCACTTTTTAAAGAATTACTGGAATAGCCGGTTTTCACACTGTGACCGTGATCTAGGTAGATTTTTCTGTGTTATCGTAACGAGATTGACCAATCAGAAGCCAGAATTTTTGCTAACTTTTCACTGTTTGCAAAATTGTACCTGGATACCGGCCTATATTTCTAGACGCTATAACTGAGCTCAGGAATAGTACAGAAAGCAAACTCTGTATTTTGATACATTAAGGCCGGGATCTAATTAGGAACAAGTGTGTCTCTATAACGAAGTAGCGACATACGGCCAATAAGTGTTTATTGGTAAAAGTGATAAAAAAAATCGTTAAAGTTCTTTACGAGCATGCCATTATCGCCAGGTTAATGCATGCTGAATTATTTCCCTAGTCTAATAGAGATCGTCCATGCGCGTATCTTCTAATGGAGGATATTCCAAATGTGGGTTCGAGGCTGAAAAAGTCACGTGGTACCGGTAATTTACCCAAAGAATTTCTAACTGATAGAAGGGAAACAGGAAACTACACTGTTAAAAATATCGTGAAAAATTACCTCAGTTCTTACAGGTTCTCTATTTTCTGACCAATGAGAACGCTACATAAACGCCTATGAAGCGTTCTCATTGGTCAGAATACAGATAGCCTTTAAAAACAGAGGTAATTTTTCACGATATTTTTAACAGTGTACTACTGCTGTCTCCCATGAACTGTTTCCTTGGCTAGCGGGGATTTACATTACGTAGACGGAGCCTTCCCTTCTTTACGCTAGACGTTCTTGCCTTGACCATGTGATCATAACGTAGATTGAATATCCTCTATTCAAGAAAGCGGATTGCCGTACTTTCGACAAAAGCTTGAAATGAGCATGTCTCCTGTGCATATATCACCACTCTTATGTATAAAGGCTCTCTGTTATGGTGTTGTTTCTGATACAGCGCCTAGAATACCTAGTGTGGAAATATGCTATCCAAACAGTTCTAAAAATTTGTATCCCTTAAATGTGCGACGATACTGCTAAAATTTCAAGTGTCGATCGCAGCGACATCTGTGGGATTTTCGTATTACTATTATTACATTGTATAGACTAGCAATTTCTTGCAGTTGTAGAAAATATCCTGCAGATGCCGCTGCGATCTGCATATTACAGCAGTATCATTGCACATTTAAGGGATACAATATTTTAGCGCTTTTTTAAGTATTACAGGGTTAGCCGATTTCAACACTATATATTCTAGGCGCTATAGTTTCTGAGTGCTGTTGGTTAAATTTCGATATTCGTGTTTTAGAGTGAGCAATAGAGAAAAGTACTAAAACTATTGAAACAACAACTTCTTTAATATTGAAATGTATAGCAAAGGAGTTCAGAATCAATGCCTTAAATAGTTTCGAATACGCACTGTTGTTATGACATCAATACCCTTCCTGGATGTGGAAATGCAAAATTGTGTTCAACATAATTGGCCGCAATCTAGATAGATTTTTCGCTGTTAGCGAAACGAGATTCATTAATCAGAAGCTTGCACTTTTGCGAACTTTTCGCTGTTTGCAGCAATGCAGGCTATTGATTGGTGAATCTCGTTTCGCTAACAGCGAAAAATCCATCTGGATCCCAGCCTAAATTTCTGTAAACATTGCACTTCATCCATGGCACTAAGAAAATGACTCAAAACTTTTATGACATAGGCCGGGATCCAGAAGCAGCAAAAATTCTCAAACATTCTGACTTCTGATTGGTCAAACTCATTTCGCTAACAGCGAAAAATCTATCTGGATCTCGGTCATAGTTTTCTTCGATGAAATCAATGCAAAAGGATAATATAAAAAATTTTAAAAGACTTCTAAAATGATTTGGCGGGTTTATCGCTGTTTGGCATAATTTATAAACTTTAAAATTAATTAACAGTTTTTCGCTAATTAAGAATAGAAAATTTGTGTTTTTAAAGCTGAATTTTACAAAAGCACGTAGATTGAGTAAATATCTGTCCAAAAATGCAACCCTTACTTTTTTATGTCCATTATTTAAGTCTCTACCTTGATTGAACCATAAATTGTGACGAAGAAAATAAATCGATCATTTTCAGTATCTCGACGTTATTTTAAAAAATCTATATCTCTGTTTATAATTAATTTATGAGGATGCATTTGGTCTCAAATTGAAGATATTTTCCATTGGGTCCTTCTGGTTTTGGTTTTATTTTTCTGCGATGATTGGTTCTTTTGATATGGGAAATTTTACGCTGGCATGTTTGGTTGATTTTACATGGAGAAGTTGTCATCAGTATAATAAGCAGTTACGGTGTCTTGCGTTTTATTCTTGGCGTTTGTTTGTTTGGCGAGGTTAGCATTTTTTTTTTCAGCTTGGCTTGGCAGAACGACCGTCCTGCTTGATGAAGTGACAATGGGCAATCAAACTATGTAGTGTCACACACAGTACACACAAACTAATGGTCAGTCCACCACTCTAAATCACAACTATTACGATAAAATGTTAATGTCATAAGTGCGAATATTAATATACTGATATAAATGCAAATAAAACACAATGTTTATATCCCAAGAGATGGCTTATAGTAAATAAAATAAATTTTAATATGTCCATATGCAATAATTACTCTTGAACACAAAGTAGAAATGGAAATTACGAAAATGAGATAATGTAACACTATTCGATACATCCAATATACTTCTTCATTTCTGAACATTAGTCAACAGGCAATGAAACTGATAATAATGCACCAGCATTAGAACAGAAAATTAAAATATTTGAACCATCTCGTACCCTGTGAGATCTTAATTCACATAGTCTAGTTGCTTAATAGCCCACAATAACAGAGACTTCAAATATAAGCCAAAATGTTAAATACAGTTAAATTACATAGAAGACTCAAAATTTATACCTTATGAATGAGTAATTAGCATTCAAAGCATTATAAATATCACATAATTTCCTATAGTTGTGATTATCAAATAAAATTCTTCTAATGTTGTATCTGACGCTTGCAGAGGTATCAAAATGAAAGAAAAAAGGAACTAATGGAAACCTTCCAAATAAATAATGAGTAACATTGCCTTCCTTACCGCAGTCACATTTTGTTGAACTTCTCTTCCCAATTTTATTTAAAAAAGATGGAAAGCTGCCATGTCCAGTTATAAAGTACTGTACCACCTGGTTTGAGCAAATGTAGTTAAAGTTTACCTTCCTGATAACGCCATATGTATCCCTTCCTTTACCGCTTGAATTCCAGTATCTTTGCCATTCAGCATAAGTATTTTCCCGAGTTACACGTTTAATAAGAGAAATAGGAAAGTCCAAAGGAGCCACAATGTCCGCATTTTCTTCAATAGTTGCTTGCTTGGCTAATTCGTCTGCTTTCTCATTTCCGATATTCCCAACGTGGGCTTTAGTCCAGCCTATTGTAACTATTTTTAAGGGATCGCTGATTAATAATTCGAAAATATCTTTAAAAAAGGTATTAGATGGGAAAGTTCTCTGAAGAACAAGAAATGAAGCCTTACTATCCGTAAATATCCAAATTTTTTGAAAGTCAGAATGTAATGACCAATCTATTGCATACTTTAACGCAGATAATTCCGCTTGATATATTGAGTTGTGCTTATCCAATGATATTTTAAAGTCATAAATAAAAGATCCACAATGAAAAGTCGTAAATGCTGCTCCAACGCCAGATTCCATTTTAGAACCGTCCGTATATATAACTGGAAGTCCCAGATCAACAAAGTATAAATCGGATTTCTCTGTAAAATTCAGATTATTTATATCATTATAACTTGGAAAGTCACTTGTTGTAAGATTTCTCATAATATTAGTAGAGTTAATAATGCAATCCCCTACTTGTATGCGTGCATTACTAAACATAGTTTCATATTTTCTAAATTCATGTTTAAGTTTAATATGGATTGGTGGAATTCCTGTCAGAGTACATAAAGCATCAGTAGATACTGTTTTGTACGTTGAAATAATAGATAATAGTCCAAGGCGTTGACATGAAGATAATTTTCTTAATGCATGAACGTGTAGATCTGGGAACCAGATTTCGAAGCCATAGCAGATCTGTTTTTCAATTACTTGATTATACCAAGTTTTCCGAAAATTAGCGTGCAGTCCCTTATCTCTACACTTCGTCTTGCGAACATTTGATGTAAAGTTGCGAATCTTTTCTCTTATTCTTTCAAAATGGCCGATTCAGTTAAATTTACCATCTAGTTGAAATCCTAAATATATAATATTATCCTTCACCGGTACGGTAACCCTGTCTATCTTAAAAATCGGGTGTCGATTATCTAATGTAAATCTTCCAAACAACATGCTAACGCATTTTTCTTTACTTATAGTTTATCTCAAGTCCTGACAGATCAAATTCATCAATTGGAGCTTGTCATTCATATTATGTTCCAAATCGTTACGAGTATCCCCATAGGCAATAACGACAAAGTCGTCAGCATAGGACAAAATATCTTCAAAGTTTAAAGTAAATCTCTTAATCAAGTGATCTGCAATAATTAGCCATAACAAAGGTCCAAGGCAACTGCCTTGAGGACACCCCTTAAAAAGGTGAAACCATTTGATTCCATACGTGTAACTAAACCCAATTTTTCTGTTACTTATATAATTTTTCAAGATACATTTTATATACAGAGGAATAGGTAAATGATCTATCAAATTAGCTAAAATTTCCCAGGCAACAGCATCAAATGCAGCTTGTATATCTATGGATGCGATTGCTACATATTTATATCTCTTTAATTTATTTTTAATATTGTTCCTCAGAAAATTCATAGCTGTGATCGTGCTGTGCTTTTCTCGAAAGCCATGCTGAGCCTCGTTCCAAAAATTAGCAGCTTCAAGGTTTGGGACAAGTCTGATTTTTACTATTCTTTCCAAAATCTTCCCAAAAATGCTCAATAATGTTATCGGTCGATAAGATCTAGGTGTTTTTCCGTCTTTGTTACGCTTCCTAAAGAATATAACTAAGCCATTTTTCCAAATAACTGGAAAATGTCCAAAACGTAAACATGTTGTTAGTAATCTTTTAATATATATCTTACTTGTTTTACATACACTTTTAACAATTAAGCCGTCGAACAAATCTGAGCCCGGAGCTTTATTTACATCTTGCTTGCTTAATGCATAGTTTAGTTCTCTGGAACTGACTTCTCTACAGCTTCCATCATTATTTACCAAATTATGCGAGTTATATTCAAAGATGTTATTTGGGACAACGTCAGTACTAAAATGCTCTCTCATTAAAGAATCTGCAACTTCATTATAAGAATCAAAAGCCTCAGATCCGTGATATTTCGTGTGATATTTCGAGAAGGGGGGGGGGGGTGGGAGCTAGAATTATTTTTAAAATCTTAGCGTTTGTTACCGCAGCAAATATTTTAAATTCTTGTTTAAGACCGCCACCATCCCGACCCATCTATCTACGGAAAGATTACATAAAGGAGTTTCGTTCAGATATGCTTTTGTTAAGAATAGAGTGCATTCCCTGGTGGTGGAATGTGGAACTAACATAACGCGATTTTGTTAAAATTAGGAAATCTAACAAGTCGATCTGTTTGAAACTTTAAGATATTTTATAACACATAAGATAAAGCGTAAGAAAGAATGACACGCGAAATTCCGGGGAGGGGGGGGGGCGCTAGATTTCTATTTAAAAAATTAGCGTTTTTGACCGCTTTAGGTGACTTTTTGAGGGATTCCTGAGATATATGCTACTTATTTAATATAAAATTGTCTAAAGTTTAGTTACACTATTTCCTAATAGTAATTTCAGCAAATATCTTAATTTCTTATTAAGACCGCCGCCACCTCGAGTAACATATCTACTTATAGGTTGTTTAACGGAGTTTGCTTCCGATACAGTTTTGTTAAGAATAGAGTGCGCTCCCTGGTGGTGGAATGTAGAACTAACATTTTTGTTAAAATTAGGAAATATAACAAGGCGATCTGTTTGAAATTTTACGATAGTTTATAACACATTAGAAAAAGTTTATAAAAAATGGCGCGTGAAATTTCGGGAAGGTGGGGAGAGGGGGAGGGGCAAAATATTTCTTTTTTGTTTCATACCGTTTCAGGTGCGTTTTTTGATGGAGTTCTCAGATACATGCTACTTATACTTATTAAATATAAATATGTCAAAAGTTAAATTACCACTATTTCCGAATAGTAATTTCAACAATTATCTTAAATTCTTGCTGAAGACCGCCACCCCCTCGAATAACATATCTACTAATGGGTTGTGTAAAGGAGTTTCGTTCAGATACGCTTTTGTTAAGAATACAGTGAGCTCCCTGGTGGTGGAATGTGGAATTAACAGACCGCGATTTCATTTAAAGTAGGAAATCTAACAATTCAATCTGTTTTAAACTTTAAGATACTTTATAACACACGATAATAAATTATAAAGAAGAAAGGCGCGTCGCATTTCGAGGAGGGGGGGGGGGTTGAGGGAGGTGCGCGAACAAAATTAGGAAATATAACTGGACGATCTGTTTGAAACTTTAATATGGCTTATAAAACATAACATAAATTTTTTAAATCAGGCCGCGTCAAAAATCATGGTGACCATCTGCCCACTCCCCCCCAAGGGGGGCACTTTTCTAAATTTGGCAGATACCCGTCATGTGATATATCGTAGCATTTTGGGAGGGGGCGAACAAAATTAGGAAATATAACAAGGCGAATATGTTTGAAACTTTAACATAGTTTAGGATGTGTTTGCCAAAATTTAGAAGGTATTCCATGGCGATAAATGTACTGGACGTTTTGAAAGAAAGTGTTTTGAAAGGAATATTAAACGAAACCCTTTGCGCGATGTATGATCACACTTACCCACTTGTTTGTTGTTGTTATTCCCGTATTTCTTCATCGTCTACTCTGATTATTTAAAAAAAAAAAAAAACTAGAATTACACGTTTTGTTACGTATTAATTACCGTTTTGCTGTTGTGTTTGCTTGCTGTTTCAACAATGTAAAAAATAAACAAAAATAGAGTTATAGTTAGCAATATGTGTTGCATAAAAATACAAAATTATTCAGTAGAACTATGCATCGTAACAAATAAAACAACAATCAGGAATATTAAATTTAAAGTTTGAAACTCCATCTCTATTCACAGTTGAAGAGTAAACTGATTAATTGTAGGATGGATAAAATTTTTCGGAAAAGATACAAGACATAAAAAATGGAAGATTATCGATCTCATCGATATTGGCACATGGTCCTAATGCTTCTTTTCAATGTGAGTAAGTAATTAAGCATTCAATAACCGTTTGTAATAGTAATGATATTATTTTTGATTTTTTTAGTTTGTTGATGTTTTGTTTATTCCCACACTTACATCATATGATGTTTTTTTTTTATTTTTATTCCTTATTCTTTCATAGTCTACTCTGATTATTTTTTTAACTAGAATTAAATGCTTACATATTAATTCAGCAGAGATGTCATATACGCAACGGGGTACCTAATTGTCGTTAAAATGGTTTTATTTTGCCTTACATGGTAATCGAGCTATTTTTACGTTATTTTTGTTTATTTATTAATAAATTGTTTATTTACTTTTATTTTCTTTTTTAAACATAGATAAATTAGATAAATTAGATAAATAAAATTACATAAATTGTTTTGCTGTATAAGTATTAATTAAACTACCGTTTATTTACTGTTATTTTCTTTTTAAAGTAATAGCAAATGTTTCGTTTATAACTTTATTTTATTTTCATATTGAAATAAAAAAATAACGTGCTATTATAGAAACCTATAGGTAACTGGTATTCGAAAACGACGTATTTGCCAAAGTGGAGTAAAAAAATCGCGCCAAACGCGGTGTGTATATGACATCTGTTCAATTAATCCTTCTATATTAATTACCGATTTAATATTGTGTTTGCCTATACACGAATGTAATTGGCAGTTGTATAAGATCTGTTATTTCAAAAGTCTTTAGAATTTTGAAATTGTTATGATGAAATTCCTTTGGTTTCATCTTCAGAAGATAGTTATCATTTTTTCTATTGTTAATCGAGGCACGTGATTGGTGGATATTTTTGCATATCATTTAACAAAGTACCAGCAGAAAAGACTGAGCTACGATCGGTTAAAATTAGCTTTCCGTTCAATTCGATGTAATAATAAATTCTGTCTGTATTATTGCTATAAAGAATTTTATTTCATTAAAGTATTGTTTACAGAAACAATCAATAGTAAAACCACAGAGTAACTGTGAGTAAAACTATCTCTAGTCGTGGAAAAAAAAGTGAACAACCCCTGCTAACTCTGCAACAAATTATCGCAAAAGAAAGTGACATATACCAAACGAGTGGAAATAAAGTCTACTTTTAAATGATGGACATTAAAGTTGCTTAGAAGGGCATCTACATATTAAAACAAACCCAAACTTTGTTTTTTTCAATAGCAATACCCATGTTTGACACCATAAATAAATTCTACACCCTTCAATTACCCTAAATCTAAATTTCCATGAAATTCATAGATTAGTTTCCGAGATATTAATTATTTTAAAATGAGCCTATTTTAGAGTCTGTATCCAAATTGAAGTTCGGTACTCGATTGCTGAAATGCTACAGAATGACTATGTCACTTCTATTAATGTATTATTTTTTGCCAATAGGACAATTTCACTCGCTTAATATTTTTCGGCTATTGCCAGCCCAAATATTTCCATAAAAAGAGTAAAATACATTTTTTCAAATCATGATTTTCTGCACATCATAGACAGCCCCTTAAACCATCATTTCGACGTGTTTTAATGATAATTCGAAAACTACTTGTAAGAAAAATTTGAAATTGAAAATTCGCATAAAACAGGACATAATAAATATAAATCTATGAAAAAAAAATGTACGTTGCAATTCATATTTTTTTCGAATATTAATTTCATAATTCATACAATGAAATTTTTTAAATTACATATTCAATGTATTTATGTTTGGGTTTTTTACTATTATAATTAAACAAAAAAAATCTCATTAGGATTATAATTTCAGTTGATATTAATAAAAATATGAAAATGTAATTTAACATTAGCTGCTCTAAATTTCGAATAATTATAATTCAAAAACTTATCATCCAAATGACTAGAAATTTTGTTTCTAGGCATTGTTTGAACCGAAAATTTAAAATATATTGTCAAAATAAAAATATATTGCTATGTTGGGTGTTGCCATTGAAAAAAACAAATTTTGGTATGGTTTTGATTTGTAGATTGCCTCCTAAGCATATTTTATATGCATCATTTAAAAGTAGACTTTATTTACAATCGTTTGGTACTTGTAACTTTCTTCTATTATAATTTTTTGCAGAGTTAGTAGGGGGTGTTTTACATTTTTTCCACGACTGTAGGTGTACATGTTTCTAAATGTTACATTTACGTAGATATTTTAACGAAACGGCATCCTTCCAAACTACATTTTTAGTTGGACTGAATTTTTAGTTTAGCTGAATCATGTATCTCGGCTGTTGTTCGGAATTTCTAGAGAACTATTTCTTCAGAGTCTAAAAGTCAATTTTCTCGCCAAATGTCAATCAAAATATCGCCAAATTTGGCGACAAGTCTTTCATTTGGCGCCAAGCATATCATTGTTAATCGAAAGTCTATTTTCCCGTACAAATTTCGCTAATGTCTCCATTATTTCATCAAATATCGCCAAATTTGGCGAATGCTGCAAACTTTGAAACTTTGCTTACTGACAACTGTACAACAACTAAATAACTGTTTCAACCTTCATTCCCATTGGAATGCATTCACCCGTAGTGACCTCAAAATGACCCACTAATCGAATTTTCTTAAACATGTGACCTAGTTCAATGGTTTTCTCGTACCCCAAAACGGTAAGATACAAAATTTAGTCAAAATCGTTAGAGCCATTTTTTAGATAAAATTTACACACACACATAGATACACAGAAACACACAAGATTTGCTCTTATTATAATACAGGGTTTAAAAAATGTTCTGAGCTCAATTGTTTATTTCTTCAAAATTGACGATCGGGAGAGGAAAAAAACTTTCTGACCAACTTTTCCAAAATTAAACGTTAAAAGACTGTCATTTTTAATTTCTTATAGAATACAACTTTTTATGGTACTGCAATATATACAGGAAGACAGAGAATTCTTTCGATAGTTTAATTGTTCGGACATCAAAATTTATAATATTTTGTCAATTCTCTACTAAGCAGTTAATTCTGTAATAATACAGTGAACAAAAGAACAAGACTAAAAGAACAAGCAAAAAATTAAAAAACTAAGTAGTACATGCAGTACGACATGCATAACTAAGATAAAAAGAATAAGACAAAAACTCAATATCTGAGTACTGCAAGCAGTACAAAAAAATTAAAAAACTGACTACTGCATGCAGCTCAAAGAAGAAACACGATATAAACAAGCACGAAGCTGATGATGCATCGTCGTTGAAACAGTTATTTAGTTGTTGAATAGTTGTCAGCCCTGTAGCAGAAATTTCTCAAAGTGTCTGCAACAGATAATTCAGGGGCAAAAAATAATCTGCTGGTAAAATATTTTTTAAACTGAAGCGTTAATTAATCAAACAATCACTTACCTGTAGCGTTTTTAGGCATTTTATAACATTTTGTATTAAGTAATAAAGAGCTAAACATAATACGAAGCAAAATAAAGGTTCGATGAAAAAGAATCTGCAAAAAAGAAAAGAAACTCTGCGACGTCCGTCTCCCGTCTCGAACTTTCTGCTACCGGGGTTGTCAGTAAACGAAGTCGCAAAGATGGCAACATTTCGGCAAATTTAGAGATATTTGATTACATAATGGCGACATTAGCGAAATTTGTACGGGAAAGTCGACTTTCGATTACCAATGCTATGCTTGGCGCCAAATGAAAGAGTTATCGACAATTTTGGCGATGTTTTGGTGACACTTGACGAGAAAATTGGTTTTCAGACTCTGAAGAAATTTTCTAGAAATTCCCAATGGGAACCGAGATTTTGTCGAGAATGCCAAGTCTGACGATGTTGGCATTCTTTTTATAATCGCTATTGACATAAGTCAACTAACATTAGCTTGGACAATGGTAAGCTTGAAAAGACATTTTGGCTATTCTATTTTGTCCAAAATCACCTCAACTAATCAAATTTTATATCTCGTATGTCGCCACTCTCATTACTAGCACCCTCTGTTAAACCAATGGGAGCGTACTCTTCCATCATTCCTTTCAAATTTCTTATTCGCATATTTGATTTTTTTTCTGCATTGGATATTTGAGGTTGGTGTCTTAACAAAAACAGTTTTTTTTTTTTTTTTTTTTTTTTTTTTTTTTTTTACTTTTTCATTTTTGGTTGCATTTTTTCCCTTTGCAACTCTACTAACGGAACCATTGTTTAACTCTCAACAGTTCACTTTTTTCAGCAATAGTTCAGTAGTTTTCAGCGGCACATATCTCTAATCTAAACTGCTTGAATTTTAAAACCTTAATTTTTAGATTCATGCAAATTTTAATAAATTATCGCAGATTACGAAAACTTAGTTTAAAAATTAAATATAAATAGTTCTATACATTATATTAAATTGAGAATGTTAATTTTGCTGTTTGAGTAATAACGCAATTCACAGAGCTGATAGTTTGAAAATACAAAAAGTGGTGTTAAATACTAACGAAATATTTCTGAAAAAATTGGCTTTATTTTGCGTGTGTGTGTGTAGGCTAATTCTAGGGGTGTAAGATTTCCCTCATAAACTGACTCAGTTGGCAAATGCTATTTTGAAACTAACCAAAATTGTTTATTTCCTCGAAGACAATTTTGCCGCAACAATAATTTCATTGTTTTTCTTGTCAATTTTCAACAATTACAAACATCAGTTCTCATTACAAATCTTCATTGTTATTTCACGATTCACAACAATCATTCCAACTGCAGAGTTTCTTTTTTTCTAACAATTACATTTTTTTAACAATAAAGATAATTGTTTCATTCAAAAATTCATTCAATTCTCTCAGTTCCAGAATGTCTCTCACTCAAATTGCTCCGATATGGACGTTTCCTTGGACAACTTGTAACCGTGTGTGCGGAAGACTGATTAGATGATATCTGGAAGAGAGTTTGCCTAATGTTTAAAGATTAAAGCATATATGCAACACCGGTGTTGTTGTTTCCTACGCATATGTAAGTATAGGTCAGAATGCAAGACGGTGTCGGAGGTCTGTGTGATGTAAAAGATAACGCATGTTGTTGTGAAGGCTGAGCAAGGTAGGACTGCATTTAACATTTTATGTTCTTAAAAGTATATCAAAAACATTATTTCTTGTTAAATGAAACTATGTGTAAAATATTACTTTCAAAGAACTGGGAAAAACTAGAGTTAAGTTTAATAAGTTGTTAAATTAACCCTGAAAAGGAAAATACTGATTAGAAATTGAAAATACTAAATAATGATTATCAGTTAATTAACTCTGAAATTGAAAATATTAAAACAGGTGTCTAGTACGCCAATCATTGGACTAACTATGATCCTTATTAAGTTAGAATCTATACTGATTTCTGTATTCAAATAAATGGGCCTGCAGATGTTTAGTCGAAGAATACGAAGCATAATTCTATGGAAATAATCGATAGAAAATGTTGCATAATTCAAACTACATTGCAAATATGGGAAATGAGGATCCTCGTTATTATTATTTTTTTTATTATATGAATTGGAATCGAACGAAAGCGTATTTGTCGTTTTTTTTTTTTTTTTTTTTTTTTAAATATCCCGGATCCTTAGGCTTAAGAAAAGGACACAATCAATTAATAGTGTAGTTAAACCTTTATAGTCACTTAAAACTAAATAAATATAGAGCAAATTTTTTTGCATTTTTTTGCATTTCCACTAATCTTATATGTTTTATAATCACTTGTCCTTTGAGGTAGAACGGGACAAATGACATTATGTTCTGTTTCTAAATATATATATATATATTGTTCTTTTGTTTGCTTACAATATTATGAAATTTTTGTTCTTATTACATTATATTGTGTTCAAGGAAAATTTTGCAGCCCTTTTTTAACCCTTTTGTATTTTTCAAACACATTTTCAACTTGGAACCCCGTTCTGAATTGGAATCGAACGAAAGCGTATTTGTCGTTTTTTTTTTTTTTTTTTTTTTTTAAATATCCCGGATCCTTAGGCTTAAGAAAAGGACACAATCAATTAATAGTGTAGTTAAACCTTTATAGTCACTTAAAACTAAATAAATATAGGGCAAATTTTTTTGCATTTTTTTGCATTTCCACTAGTCTTATATGTTTTATAATCACTTGTCCTTTGAGGTAGAACGGGACAAATGACATTATGTTCTGTTTCTAAATATATATATATATATTGTTCTTTTGTTTGCTTACAATATTATGAAATTTTTGTTCTTATTACATTATATTGTGTTCAAGGAAAATTTTGCAGCCCTTTTTTAACCCTTTTGTATTTTTCAAACACATTTTCAACTTGGAACCCCGTTCTGAATTGGAATCGAACGAAAGCGTATTTGTCGTTTTTTTTTTTTTTTTTTAAATATCCCGGATCCTTAGGCTTAAGAAAAGGACACAATCAATTAATAGTGTAGTTAAACCTTTATAGTCACTTAAAACTAAATAAATATAGAGCAATTTTTTTTGCATTTTTTTGCATTTCCACTAGTCTTATATGTTTTATAATCACTTGTCCTTTGAGGTAGAACGGGACAAATGACATTATGTTCTGTTTCTAAATATATATATATATATATTGTTCTTTTGTTTGCTTACAATATTATGAAATTTTTGTTCTTATTACATTATATTGTGTTCAAGGAAAATTTTGCAGCCCTTTTTTAACCCTTTTGTATTTTTCAAACACATTTTCAACTTGGAACCCCGTTCTGCTCCGTGTTCCCCAACATCTGGATTTTCTTGAATTCATATTCAACAATATTTGTTACTAAAAAGAAACTTGAATATTTTACTTTTAACTAATCTGTTGCCTTAATGGGAAAATCATAATACTTCGAAAGTGGTATTTAATATGGTAATGGAGATAGATTGATTTTAAATGGTTAGAAATGACAGATCAGTTATCCAATTGAAAACAACAATGAAAAAAAATAACTTTTTGTTTAACAGGTATTTATATAATGACAATTTGAGTTCACAAGAAGATTATCTAAACTTTAACAACAAGAAAGGAGTGCGTCAATAAAGTTCTAACTCTCTCTAGGTTTTAATTATTTTTTTCTTTTTTTAGTTAAGCCATAAATTAATCTGAGAGTAGGTATTACATGTCATTCGTTTTTGGAGAATAATTCATGATACTACTTTTATGACACGAGGATAATAATAATTGTTTCTGAAAATATCGTTAATCTGAAATAATCAAAGAATAAATTCATTTCTGTGTAATGTGATTATAATTTTTTTTTTTTTTTGCTTCCATATATTATTATTTCATACATTTACAAGCTGTTCATTTCACTAAAAGCTTAATTATGTTGACCTTAACATTATTTGGTGCTTTATCTGTTATTGAAAGTAGATATTTCATATTTTTGGAGTCTGACAATGATGTCAGATTATGAAAAAGAAACCTTGTCTGAAAATATAACCAAAAGAGCTTTGTATGTAGACCGAAACCCCGTTGGTCTATAACGACCGAAATCTAATTCATTAATGATTTAGTACATTCTAGGAAAAATGGCCGCAATTAACGTCTCTGTCTGGATTCTCATCATTGTCTGTCCTTCCCGGTCACCCATCCCACGTATTCGGTCAGTTTCCTGAAAAGGATCGAAATAATATAAGGTAGGGTCGGTAAAACCGATCGGTAAGGGGAGGGGGGGGGGGTGGCAATAAAAATTGCTATTTAGGTTGTTTGGAATTGAGCGTGAGTGTAATCAGAAGGGTGTACCCAGGCGGTTTAGAAGATATATTGGAGCTGGAAAACAGATTTTACTCCGAACGGCGGCCATTGGCGGCTCTGGCCGGTCTAGCTTAATTTACTCATATTACCGGGCGCTCACCCGACGTATACTGGGAAATTCCAAAAAATCGCGTCGTAAAAATCAGGCGTAGGGTCGACAAAACCGGTTTAATTAACGGGCGGGAATCAAACCAAAGAATTCTTTGATCAAACAGCGTAGTTTAGGGTGTATTTGGAACTGAGTATGGAGAGTGATGAAGGGGGGTCATCTGTGCGGTTTAGAAGAATAAATATACCTTGCAATCACATTCTAAGTTAAAAGGCTGAAATTGATTGCTCTGACTGGATTCTCATCATTGTCTTTGATTCCCGGGCACTGGCCCGACGCATTCGGTCAGTTTCCTTAAAAAAATGGTTGAAAAAATATAAGGTATGGTCGTTAAAACAGGTTATTAAAGGAAATTGGCGGAATTGTTATTTAGTTTGTTTAGAATTGAGCATGAAAAGTAATAACTGCTCTGTGCGTATTCTCAGAATTTACGTAAATATATGTATACATACAAGTGTTAGAATTTTTTTTAAATCTTTTTATATGTTCACAAATTTATCGAGAATAATATATGGCCCTACGATGACTAAACTACACATAGAGTGAGACTTCTTAGTATAGGAACACAATTTTTCTAAAAATGAAGCATTAAGATGACTATCATTCAAGAAAATGCAAAGAGTACACTGTTAAAAATTTCCGGTTAACGTTGAACCAATGAATGGAGTAAAATAATAAGAATTACCAATATATGGTACTTCTTAATTTTCAAAAACTCCATTTCATGGTGTAACCTTGGAAGTTAGGCTGGATTGAACCAAAATTTGGCAATAAGTTGAACCAAGTTTTCGATCTACTTATCAGCCAATCAGAACAGTACGTCTTTGTCTATGACGCCATTATAAGATAAGTGAAACGATTGCATTTCGTCCGCCGTTTAAGGTTTAAACGAAAGGGATCTTGAAAGGAATATTTATGTAATGCGAAAGTAAGTCTTAATTAATTTTAATGTTTCATTCCTGTACTTAGATATTGTATCTTAAGAATAAGTGTTAAATAGTATTTATGTTTTATAGAAAAAGATTGATTTAGTCTCCCGAATTTCACAAGCGATTGTGTGTCACATTCGTTCTTTATGTAACGATTGGAAATATAATTGTTTTAACAATTGAATAACAAACAGTTCTAAGTAAAAATTAATCACGACTTCATTCGTTTTGTCTTTTTAAATAAAGAAAATTTGTGTAAGCATTTCATTTTTCCTATTCAATAATGAGATGTGTAGCATTTTAATTTGTCGCAGCTCGAAAGCAAAAATAAAACGTGAAGTACTATCTTAGTTTTAAAATTCTGACACCGAGATGTGTTGATTCATGGCTGCATTCATAGTAGCAGATGTAAACATTAATTTGCAGTGATATGAAATTCTGTTTATTTATACTCTAACTTTTGTGTTCTTTACGGTTTCCCGATTATAAAGAATAACAGTCAATGAATTAGTATTTATAACACTGGTCAACAAATTTGAACATTTTCTATGTCCTAAAACAGAAATTAGGTAATTTTTATGAGGTTTTTTGTGCTGATTCCGAATCTAGTTTTAGATTTATTCCAGCACGTCAAGTTTGAGAGATATTTGCATATTTCAATTTATGCAGGCTTAGTAAATTTTATATAATTATTTGCAAATTTAAGGTATAAAGCAATATAAGACGGGGTTTTTTGTTTTATGTTATGTTTTCTACCTAATTTACTTCACAAAAACGTTGTTTCTGAGATTATACTGACATGTGAGTGCGAAATATTGTACCTAATTTGCATATTTTTCATGTTTTTCTAATAATGTTTCTTGACGTTCAAATATTTCTGCCGCACGAGTACGCTAATATGTTTCTAAACCAGTTTTTTGAGCTGATTTCAAATTTTGTATCTGTTTTCATCTATCACGTCTAGTTTTTGAGACAGTGAAATTTTAGTTTTTGGTCAAAAAAGCCAGAAATAGCTTTTTATGATACTTTGTATGATAAACTTCAACTAGTTAGGATAGATTCTACTACTTACTATTATTTTTTTTTTTGGATTATATAAATTTTTGATTATGTCTCTGATATGGATCCGACCCTGTTCACCTTCTTGTCAATGAATTACACACCCCTAAAAAGCATCTTATATCAAACCTGTGTTAATGCCGTGAAAAAGTAGAAATTCATCTTACTCAAAAACTAGACATGACATAAGAAAACAGACTGCAGATTTGAAATCAGCATAAAAATCTAGTCTAAGAAAACATTACGTCAATTCTGTGGCAACTATTTTAAAGTTGATAGTGATGTAAACATTACACCATTGAAAAATATGCAAATTAGGCTTAATAACTGATAAATAAATGTTAAGAATATGCAAATCGTCACATTTATCTGAAGCAAATAGTCAAGTAGTCATTATCTAGAAAACGTAGTTGGATGTGACATATATTGTATCTAAAATTTGCATAAAATAGCACAAAAAAACTTAAATTTGCATAAATTTAAATATGCAAATTTCTCAAAACCTGGACTACTTAGAGATAAACGGAAAGCATATTCCGAATCAGCGCCAAAAACTGATCTAGAATCAACTAATTTTAGTTCTAGGACAAAACCACTGTTGCCCAGTGTACTTATTAATATTTTGGAGTGAAACATGATATTCAATGATTAAGATAATAAGAAAAGGTTTCAGATTGAAAAATAGATTTACACTGGGAAATATTTTCTTATACATATTACAGTTTTTAATTTAAGAAGTGAAAAGGAAGCATGGTATTTAAGCATTTAAATAAAATGTTGTTTATACCGATATAAAGTTTATGTATAAAACTCCTTTAGTATATTTTAAGTTTATATTTACATTTTATTTATATAATATAAGATTGAATATTTATTAAAGAGATTAATAATTACTTTTTACATTCAAAATGTTTTTCAAACATTGAAGAACAGTAAATATGCAATCATTTCTTTTCCTTTTAAATTTCCTTCTTTTTTTTCCTACTTCCTAGATCAATCTCTTTTTTTACAAAATATATAAAATGCATTTAGTTTGTATTTATAAAATACAATGTGTACGGGAATAAAATATTAAAATTAAATATGGCTTATGTCCTTCCATAAATATTAATAAGAATTATTAAGGAATATGTTTAAAGGAAAATTATATACATATTCCGTAGAATTTAACATTTTAGACTCCATGTTGATGTTCACATTTAATAACACAATTATCCATTTCCATACATATAAAAAAATTACACATTTTTAATATTATGACCATGCTTAGAACGTATTTTAAAAAAGATGTGAGTTGATAAGCAATACTTTTCGCCTCCCCCTCCCGTTTGACATAGATTTTTTTTAAGATGCTGTCCTTCTTTCAATGCAATTTAGGATTTATGTTTACTGTTTTTCTGATTGATATTTTTTTAAAGATTGCTTGCATACGTCATACAAAATCAATTTTATAGGTTTATTTAACAAATTGTAGTGCATTTCAATTACCTCAATTTGATAAGTTTATATATATATATAAAGCCCCGTAACATAATCGCATCCTTTCTTATGTATTTTAATATGTAAATTATAGTGTAAGATATTTAAAATAACAATGGTGTTATCGTATAATCAAACTATTTTAAAATTTGCTAAATAAACCTAGGTTTCTGATCTTGAAAATTATTTTCCAACAAAAATTAATTGGAGAGACTGTCTTATTTCACCTTAAGTTATATTAAAACAGAATATCTTTCTAAAAAAGCAAATTAATTTACCTATGAAAGGGAAGGGGTGGGAGGACAAAAATCATTCTTTCATCAACATTTCACAAATTTATGGTTCAACATTTCGCCAATATGCGGTTAAACGTTTCACCAATTTATAGTTCAAGGTTTTCAACAACGTATAGTTCAAGGTCTCACCAACTTATGGTTCATCCTTAGAACCAAATGTTGGAACAATGTTTCACCATCTTATGGTGGCAGCTACTGCAGCACCAAAAATTTGTTCAACGTTGTACCAAATTTTTAACAGTGTAGGACAGTACGTGTCGGAAGTACGTATATTGACAGTGCGTACTCTCAGACTTTACATAGATACATGTATTTATACGACTGTGAGAAAAGGTTTGTTCCGTTTTAAAGTTTCACGAATTTATGGATTAAAATATCTGACCCTTCTAAGACTAAACTGCATATAGAGTGAGAGTTCGTAGTGTATGAACGCAATACAATTTCAAAAAAGGCAGCACTGGGATGATTCTCATTCAGGAGACAGCCAAGAGTTGGAAATTAGGAGTTACGTATTGACAGTGCGTGTTCTCCGGCCTTTATCTAAATAAATGCATTTATACATTTATACGAAAAATATTTTCTTTTTCTTTTTATATGTTCACAAATTTATGGAGTAGAATATGAGGCCTATCGACGACTAAACTGCATACAGAGTGAGACTTCTTTATCCTCCTGAGACCCAAGCTAAATGTAATGCATATATTTTTTTAATATGAGTTTTTTCCACAAATAGGCATCAAAATTGATGTTTTTAAAAAGACTAATAAATTTCGATTTTTAAATTTTGTTTTACAGCGCATCCACCTAAATGGATGTTCAGGCCATAACTCGTTTTAAAATAATTAAAAAATGCTAAAAGTATGGGAAAGAATAGAATTTATTATAAAGAACATAAGGCAAGTATTAACATCTGCTATTAAAATTGCAAAAAAAAAATAGTTTAAAAAAATTAAAATAACATAAAAAAGAAACTTACCAGCAGAACGTAAAGTTCCAACTTGACTCATTTATTTCGCCATTTTGCAAACAAAGTAGTTACCGTTGCCAAAATCCAAAAGCTGAATGTTGATATTTGATTCATACATTACCATGCCAAACTGGTTTTAGATTGCTACAATGAAATTTAACGCAATAGAAGGAGAAAGCAGAGCATCCATTTAAATGGATGCCAAGTCTCAGGAGGTTATATATGAACGCAATATTTCTAAAAAGGCTGCACTGGGATGACCATCATACAAGAATGCCAAGAGTCGGAAATTGTGAGGTACATATTGTCAATCCGTATTCTCTGATCTTTACATAAATATATGCATTTATACAAGTGTGAGAAAAATATTTTCTTTATTTTATATGTTCACAAATTTATGAAGTAGAATATGTGGCCCTTTGACGACTAAACAGCGTGTAGAGTGCGACTTCTTTATATATGAACGCAATATTTCTAAAAAGGTTGCACTGAGATAACTCTCATACAAGATAATGCCAAGAGTCGGAAAGTGTGAGATACGTATTGTCATTGCGTATTCTCAGACCTTTACATAAATATATGTATTTATACAGGTGTGAGAAAAATGTTTCTTTTTTTATCTGTTCACATATTTATGAAGTTAAGTATGTGGCCCGTCGACGACTAAACTGCTTATAGAGTGAACTTCTTTATATATCAACGCAATATTTCTAAAAAGGCTGCAGTCAGATGACTCTCGTGCAAGAGAATGCCGAGAGTCGGAAATTGTGAGGTACGTATTGTCAGTCCGTATTCTTAGACTTTTACATAAATATATGTGTTCATACAGGTGTGATAAAAATTTATCTCTTTTTTTTATATGTCACAAATTTATGAAGTAGCATATGTGGCCCTTCGACGACTAAACTGCGTATAGAGTGAGACTTCTTTATATACCAACATATTTAATAATGAAATAATATTTGCGATCACCTATGTAACAGAAAATGCTGTAAATGGATTGTCACTGTGTTAAATGACTATTTGGGTCCTATTCAACGTTAGTGTGCATTTGTGTAAGCATAGCACTCCTATTCTTGAAGATGTTAATGTGTCTGTGAAAAATTCAAAAGTTTTTTGTGTATAGCATACAGAGTTTTCAACCAAATTTAACACAACTTTACGAAAACTTGACAAAGAATAGTTGCAACAGTGTACTGCAAATAAAACTTGAATATATTGAATATTTGATAAGATATGGGCATTTTTATGAAATAATTTTTAACTGCGTATGCGTGAAAGATTTCAAAATTTTTATTTCATAATTTGTTAGCCAGCTATTAAGGGCAACTTATATAAAAATTCCAGTCAAATATCGCGAAAATTCACAAAGATAGAGGCGATATAGTGAGTTGCCTTCAAAAATTAGCTTTATTATGAGAGATTTTCCACAACTTTTCAATCAGCTCATTATGTCTTTATGAGTTTTCCCACTATTTGACTGGACTTTTTATAGAAGTTGCCCAGAATAGCTGACTACCAAATTATGAAATAAAATTTTTTAAATCTTCCACGCATGCGCAGTTAAAAATTATTTCATAAAAATGCCCATATCTTATCAAATATTCAATATATTCATGTTTTACTTGCAGTATACTGTTGCTACTATTCTTTGTCAAGTTTTCGAAAAGTTGTGTTAAATTTGGTTGAAAACTCTGTATGCTATAAAGAAAAAACTTTTGAATTTTTCACAGATAAAATTACATCTTCACGAATATGAGTGATGTACTTACACAAATGCACACTAACGTTGAACAGGACCCAAATAGTCATTTAACACAGTGACAGACCATTTACAGTATTTTCTGTTACATAGGTTATCACAAATATTATTTTATTATTAAATTTATTATTAGCCCACTAATTGTCCTCCCGATTAAATCTTTACCGATAAATATGAAATCAAATATGTTCTTTACGTCCCAGAAGTTCAAGAAATATTCGCCAATAATTTTGGTATTCGACAAAACGTGTGCAATCGAAAGCATCCAGTCCCTGTACCTTAACTTTTGGAGGCCAGTGTATATGAACACAATATTTCTAAAAAGGATGCAGTGAGATGATTGTCATACAAAAGAATGCGAAAATTTGGAAATTGTCAGGTACATATTGTCAGTCCGTATTCTCAGATCTTTACATAAATATATATATTTATACAGGTGTGAAAAAAATATTTCTTTTTTTTATATAGGTTCACAATTTTATGGAGCAGAATATGTGGCCCTTCGACGACTAAACAGCATATAGCGTGAGACTTCTTGGTATACGGACGCAATATTTCTGAAAAGACTGCACTGAGATGACTCCCATACAAGAGAATGCTAAAAGTCAGAAATTGTCTGGCACATATTGTGAGTCCATATTCTCAGATCTTTACATAAATATATGTATTTATACAAGTGTGAGACAAATATTTCTTTTTATTTTATATGTTCACAAATTTCTGAAGTAGAATATGTGGCCCTTCGACGACTAAACTGCGTATAAAGTGAGACTTCTTTATATATCAATGCAATATTTCTAAAAAGGCTGCAGTGAGATGACTCTCGTACAAGAGAATGCCAAAATTTGAAAATTGTGAGGTACGTATTGTTAGTCCGTATTCTTAGACTTTTACATAAATATATGTATTCATACAGGTGAGTGAAAAATATTTCTTTTTTTTATATGTTCACAGATTTATGAAGTGGAATATGTGGCTCTTCGACGACTAAATTGCGTATAAAGTGAGACTTCTTTATATATGAACGCAATATTTCTCAAAAGTCTGCACTGAGACTGAGATGACTCTCAAACAAGAGAATACCTAGAGTTGGAAAGTGTGAGGTACGTATTGTCAGTCCGTAATCTTAGACTTTTACATAAATATATGTAATCATACAGGTGTGAGAAAAATATTTCTTTTTTTTATATGTTCACAAATTTATGAAGTCAAATATGTGACTCTTCGACGACTAAACTGCGTATAAAGAAAGACTTCTTTATATATGAGCGCAATATTTCTAAAAAGGTTGCACTGAGATGACTCTCATACAAGAGAATGCCTAGAGTCGGAAATTGTTAAGTCCGTATTCTCAGACCTTTACATAAATATATGTATTTTCCGGGTGTCCCAAAAAGGACTGACTGATTTTAAAATTCAATAACTTCCAAACGGTGACAGATATTAAAAAAATTCTTGCAGGAGGGTTATGCATAAAGTCAAAAGTTTTATTACAGTGATTTTCGATTTTAGTTCGAATTACAAACAATAGATGGCGCTGCGATCAATAGAGGCTAAATTCGGGCTCGATTTTTGGTACTACGTGGCCCGGATAATACATTTCCATCTCCTTTTTCTACATGGAACAACAGAAAGGACCAAATATCGAGCCTGTATTTAGCGACTATTGCTTACAGCGCCATCTATTGTTTGTAATTCGAACTAAAATCGAAAATCACTGTAATAAAACTTTTGACTTTATGCATAACCCTCCTGCAAGAATTTTTTTAATATCTGTCACCGTTTGGAAGTTATTGAATTTTAAAATCAGTCAGTCCTTTTTGGGACACCCGGTATATAGGTGTGAGAAAAAGAATTTCTTTTTTTTTATATATGTTCACATATTTATGAAGAAGAATATGTGGCCATTCGACGACTATGAACGCAATATTTCTCAAAAATCTGCACTGAGACTGAGATGACTCTCAAACAAGAGAATGCCAAGAGTCGGAAATTATCAGCTACATATTGTCAGTCCGTATTCTCAGATCGGTACATAAATATATGTATTTATATAGGTGTGAGAAAAGTATATCTTTTTTTTATATGTTGACAAATTTATGGAGAAGAATATATGGCCCTTCGACAACTAAACTGCGTATAGAGTGAAACTGATTTGTATATGAAAGCAATATTTCTAAAATGTCTGCACTGATTTGCTCTCATACAAGTGAAATAGACTTGGCTCTCATACAAGTGGAATAGTCTTGGCTCTCATACAAGTGAAATAGACTTGGCTCTCATACAAGTGAAATAGACTTGGCTCTCATACAAGTCTCAAACAAGTCGGAAATTGTGAGGTACATATTGTCAGTGCGTATTCTCAGACCTTTACATAAATATATGCATTTATACAGGTGTGAGAAAAGTATTTCTTTTTTTTTATATGTTCACAAATTTATGAAGTGGAATATGTGGCCCTTCGACAACTAAACTGCGTATAAAGTGAGACTTCTTTGTATATGAACGCAATATTTCTAAAATTGATGCACTGAGATGATTCTCATGCAAAAGAATGCCAAAGGTCGGAAATTTTTGAGGTACATATTGTCAGTCCGTATTCTCAGATCTTTACATAAATATATGTATTTATACAGGTGTGAGAAAAATATTTCTTTTATTTTATTGGTTCACAAATTTAGGGAGCAGAATATGTGGCCCTTCGACGACTAAACTGCATACAGCGTGAGACTTCTTGGTATACGGACGCAATATTTCTAAAAGGCTGCACTGAGATGACTCTCATACAAGAGAATACCGAGAGTCAGAAATTGTCAAGCACATATGTTCAGTCCGTATTTTCAGATCTTTACATAAATATATGTATTTATACAGGTGTGAGAAAAATATTTCTTTTTTCTATATGTTCACAAATTTTTGAAGTAGAATATGTGGCCCTTTGACGACTAAACTGCGTATAGAGTGAGGCTGCTTTATATATGGACGCAATATTTCTAAAAAGTCTGCACTGAGTTGGCTCTCATACAAGTGAATGCTGAGAGTCGGAAATTGTGAGGTACGTATTGACAGTGTGCATTCTCATACCTTTACATAAATATATGTATTTATACAGGTGTGAGAAAAATATTTCTTTATTTTTTATCGGTTCACAAATTTATGGAGTAGAATATGTGGCCCTTCGACGACTAAATTGCATATAGAGTGAGACTTATTTATACATGAACACTATATTTCTAAAAAGGCTGCACTGAGTTGGCTCTCATACAAGAGAATGCCAAAAGTCGGAAATTGTCAGGTACAGTCGTGGAAAAAAAAAGGAAAACACCCCCTACTAACCCCTCAACAAATTATCGTAGAAGAAAGTTACTGGTACCGAACGATTGGAAATAGAGTCTACTTTTAAATGATGCATATAAAATTTGCTTAAAGGGACATATACATATTAAAACGAACCCAAACTTTGTTTATTTTTCAATAGCAGTACATAATTCTGACAGCATAAATTAACTCTACACCCTTCAATTAGCCTAAAAACAAATTTTTATGCAATCTGTACGGTAAGTTTCCGAGAAATTATTTTAAAAGTGCGTATTTTAGGGGCTGGATCCAAATTGAAGTTAGGTACTCGATTGTTGACCGAGAGAGCCTCCTTCTTGATCAAGTCATATTAAGCGCAACTCAAGCAGCCATTGAATATTGCTAGATTACAGGATAACAGGAGAAATTTTTAAAAATCAAGATAGCCCCTTCATCCATCATTTTGCTGTTTTTTAAGCATAATTTGAAAAATACTTGGAAGAAAAATGTGAAATTTTGGATTTCCTTTAAGCAGAACTTGATAAATCTAAATCCATCAAAAAAAGTTGTGGGTTGCAATTCATAATTTTTTCGAATATTAATTTCAAAATTCATAATTCATATCATAAAATTACAAAATTTGCAAATTCAACGTATTTATGTTTTGGTATGTTAGTATTATTGCTACACAAAAAATTAGCACTTTAGGAGTATAATTTCAGGAGATATAAATAAAATAATGAAAATGTAATTCAACATTAGAAGCACTAAATTTTGAATGTTTATAATTCAAAAACTTATCATTCAAATGACTTGAAATTTGGTGTCTAGGCATAATTTAACCGACAATTTGAAATATCTTATTAAAATTGGGTATTGCTATTGAAAAAAAGATGTTTGGGTTCATTTTAATATGCATATGGCCCCCTAAGCAAATTTTATATCCATCATTTAAAAGCAGACTTTATTTCTAATCGTTTGTTACCCATAACTTTCTTCTACGATTTTTTGTTGAGGAGTGAGTAGGGGGTGTTTACTTTTTTTTTTCCACGACTGTACATATTGTCTGTCCGTATTTTCAGATCTTTACATAAATATATGTATTTATACAGGATTGAGAAAAATATTTCTTTTTTTTTATATGTTCACATATTTATGAAGTAGAATATGTGGCCCTTCCACGACTAAACTGCCGATAGAGTGAGATTTCTTAGTATATGAACGCAATATTCCCTATAAAAGCACTTAGATGAATCTCATACAAGAGAATGCCAAGAGTCGGAAATTGTCAGGCACATATTGTCAGTCCGTAGTCTCAGATCTTTACATAAATATATGTATTTATACAGGTGTGAGAAAAATATTTCTTTTTTTTTATATATATGTTCACAAATTTATGGAGAAGAATATATGGCCCTTCGACGACTAAACTGTCTGCAGAGTGCAACTTCTTTACATATGAACGCAATATTTCTAAAAAGGGTGCAATGAGATGACTCTCATACAAGAGAATGCCAAGAGTTAAATAGAGAGCGTATAAAGTGAGACTTCTTTATATATGAACGCAATATTTCTCAAAAGTCTGCACTGAGACTGAGATGACTCTCAAACAAGAGAATACCTAGAGTTGGAAATTGTGAGGTACGTATTGTCAGTGCGTATTCCCAGACCTTTACATAAATATATGTATTTATACAGGTGTGAGAAAAATATTTCTTTACTTTATATGTTCACAAATTTATGAAGTCGAATATGTGTCCCTTCGACGACTAAACTGCGTGTGGAGTGCGACATCTTTATATATGAACGCAATATTTCTAAAAAGTTTGTACTGAGATGACTCTCATACAAGAGAATGCCGAGAGTCGGAAATTGTGAGGTACGTATTGTCATTGCGTATTCTTAGACCTTTACATAAATATATGTATTTATACAGGTGTGAGAGAAATATTTCTTTTCTTTTTATAGGTTCATAAATTTATGGAGCAGAATATGTGGCCCTTCGACGACTCAACTCCATATAGCGTGAGAGTTCTTGGTATACGGAAGCAATATTTCTAAAATAACAGTACTCAGTAGCGACAACTTTTGTAAAATATTGGGTGGGCTCTAATTTGTTTGTTCAAAATAACATATGCAACCCCCCCTCCCGTTATTGCGTGTGTATAAAGAAAGGGGCGGGGGAAGGAGCGAATGATTAAGTAGAATAGTTCGATTTCAAATTGTGTTTTTTTTTAAGAAAAATTTTAATTTTTTATAATTTCATTAAATTTTATTATCATAATTTCTTTCTTTATATATATATTAATATTGTGAGAGATCTACTATAACATCTACTATAACGCACTTTGAAAACCCTAGATAAAAATCAAAAGCTAGTATAGGAAAACGCCATGTAAAAAGATCTATGCCCTATTTTCCTTCTAAATCTAGAAATATGACGCAAGACTTAACCCCTAAAATGCCTGATTTTTCAAAAATCATTGTAATAATGTTTTTCGGCTTTCATTTTTTAAATAAATCATGGGAAAAATACTTTAAAAAATCATATTTTGTTTTAAGTGTGGTTTACGGCTAAAAAGCAGTTTGTTACTAATCGGCAATACTGGTCTTTAATTGAAAAAATAATTTTCCTTGATAAAATTCTATAATATTAAACACACAAGAATTTTAGGAACTATAATAAGAAATAAATTTTACTTGCTCACTGCAGAACAAAATAGGGTATTTCGCAAACTTCCAAAAAGAACAAGTAGCAACAATTGAAAAAATAAATCTATCTTTATTCTTAAACAGCACAAGTGTTGCCATCTACATGTTGAAAAACGATTTAATAATATTTTCAAAATGTATTTTATTGGAAACATTAGGTATTATAGCTTCAATATTATTCTAATAGTATTTTAGAGCCTAAATTGGGTATGTTGCCGAAAAGCAACACCCGGCATTTAAGGATTAAAAGATTTCGATCCGTAATAACCAATCATCTCAGTTGACACTAAAGTGAGAGCTTACAGAACGCAGAGGGCGGCGAAGCCTCTCTTTCATCCTGCTCTGTGACCACCCGCATATCGTTAGAGTACAAACTGAAACTATATGCATGAGGTAAGAGATCCTTCTATCGTCCTATGAGATTGAATTTTAGTAATGATATCACGTACTAGCGATTTAAGTAACTAGAAGAGATAGTATTTGTTCTTAGTTGAATTTTTAAGAGATAATGTAAGGAAATGTAGGATCATTTTAGACAGATTTTGAGTTGAGTTTTAGATTTGAAACACTTAAGAGCAGGCTTTCTCAATCTGCGGCCCGGCCCCTTTTATATGCGGCCCGAGACACATAATGATTAATTCATATTTATAAAATGAAGATGTGCATAAAAAGTAATGATCTTCGCTGTTGTTTTATAGTTTTCATAGAATGGCAACATCTGTCTTGTTATTTATAATTCGTTTAAAATTATGTTAAAATGTCTTAAATGTTATTTTCTTAGTCAAAAATTCTTTTTACATAATCTAAACTACAAGTGTATACATCTCTTAATCGGCAACACTAATAAAACATTAGTCCAAATTAATTAATTTTGCACACCATATTTCTGCAAATTAAATACATATATGTATATATATAGTTTTTTTTTTTCTTTTGCATTGAGCAAAAGATTTATAAAAGAAAATTTCTTCGTTTTTTTTTCTTTAGAACTCAAAAATTTTGCATTATTATATTATTAGTTTTATAATTATTTTGCAGCTAATACTGCTTTTTGGCTTTTAATGTTTGTCGGAGAAAGGAATTTGTACCAAAAATCGCTATTTTCCAACAACAAACTTACCCGTATATTTCTACAACATTTGCCATAGAAATTTACCATGAAATTTATTGTTTTGAAATAATGGTGTTAAAACCTTTTGGCAACATTTCTTAGACGACAAATGTTCAAACTTAATGATAATATTAACTTTGTTATACTACTTAAGTTATCTTACTATTTTAATTACTCTTTTTCTTTTACCCTTTTACACATGTGTTGTGGCCCGCCTAACGTCACAAATCTATATTTGCGGCCCGCAAGAAAAAACGGTTGAGTATGACAGTTTTAGAGTGTTAACTCTGTAGTAGATTTATCTCCTTCGGGCCATCTGAATACTGAAAACGTTAAAAGCCGACAACGCTTGTCACTTTCCATCCAGAGAGTGAAAGAAAAACTATCGAGTGCTGACTGATAGCTGTCGAGAGACGTGCGACACCCTGTCGTGTACAGAAATTTGATTCTGCCCGGGGATCGAAATATTTTGATCGGAAGAAGTGAAAGTGATATTCACAATTGACTTACGAGTGTATAGGCTTATACTGAACGTTATTGCAGAATTTAATGTGACTAATATTCAGTGGCATGATAAGCGGACTTTAACTACATATGATTGAAAGTTGTTTTTGAACCCTTTTAAATGTTGTAAAAACTCATCTATTCGAGAACATTATTAAATATCTTTTGACTTTAATAAATATTTGTTTGGTTTTAAATGAGACAGGACCTCTATAAGTTTTACACGCAACCACTTCACATTCCAATATCGACCTCCGTTAAAATATTTATTTTAAGGGGACAGTTTACCTCAAAATTGGCCAAAATATCGATTTTCTTTTTTAATGTTAAACGAGAGCTTGTTTAATTGTGAATATTAGACCTCATTTTTACCCATACAGCAATTATATCACGAGATATTAATTTAAATCATAAATTAATGTACATATTTTTCGTCAGTAATGTTGCATTGCTCACAGAATGCCGTTCATAAAACTCGCATAAACTCAGGGAAAAACATAATATATGGGACATTCTCACAATCTTTAGACTTTCGGGAATAAAAATCTGGTGAAATTAAATTTGCTAAAATGACATTTCAATCTGATAGACGAATGCCTTAGTGATTCAAAATAAAGAAAAAATGGTCAACAGCGAAAATTTTTTTATTTAACTGAGGTTTATGTTAAACTTGCGAGTTTCGTTTTCCTTACCATTTGTCCGCTAAAACTTTTTATTTTCTTCTAAATTTTTACTTATAATGAATTTGCATAGTACCCACAGACATTCAAATAAGAACTAATAACAATGTAGTATTTTTAGTACAAAATTTTTGTATAACATTGTCTTAAAGGGGTGTTAAAGAAGGGACGGTAAGGTAAAATGGGGACGGTATAGGAAAAAGGGACCAAATGGGAAAAAAAGGAAAGGTAAGGATGGAATGGTAAGGAAAATTACCACCAATTTTAGGCAAATCATGTTAAGACTAAGTGGTAGCCACAATGTTAATTAATTTTTATAAACAGTTATTTACATTGGATTAAATAATAATAATAATAAATTAATTTACCTCGAAAAGTGCAGGAATAAACCTTGGGGACGGTAAGCCTACCAATAAAGCCACGATCCTTGAAATTGATATTTAAATGCTGATTTAAATTCTGAAGTAAATTTCTTGTCAAAGAATTTTATACATTCATTCTCTAGCATATTTCTGCATGAGAAAAAAACTAGAAAAAAATTTTGTAGCTGCATCTGAAGTGATTTTCTGTATAATTTTAGAATAGGGACGGTAAGGAATCTAAAACCCAGGGACAGAGTTTAAAAAATAATAACAACCCTAAAAATGTGTGCAGGTTATTTTTTTTTTTTTTTGCTACATATTTATATAAAACAATCATTCCAGTTTTGAAAAAAAAAATACATCGAACTATTTTTATTGAAACAATTTTATGCACACAGCTCCAAACTTAAAAAACAGCATAAGGGACACGGGACGGTATAAGAATTTTCCTGGTATTTGGACCCCCAACATCGTCCAAAACTTATTTATCTCGTTAATATTGTTATGCAATCATGCAATGGAATGCTCCCTAATATATGAAATTAAAAAAAAAAAAACACAAGAACATGTACTAAAATAAAAATTATTATTCATGACATCATATAAAAGTCAAAAGATTGTGAGAATGCCCCATATACTTAAGTCTATTTATTTAAAGTCCATATTACTTAAAGTCATAAAAAGTTTAATCGGAACTCATAAAATAACGTGCTATTGATATATTTTACTCGTATCGCATCTGTCGAAACTTTTCGACAAGTTCTGATTTTTGCGGCGATAAATACAAACAGCACTCCAGGCGCTTCTTGTCGATAACTTCTGGCGCGAAACAGGGAAAAATACGGACAAGGGAAAGTTCTAAGAAGTTTTCAAAATTGCAACTAAAGTTTTCTTCGATATCTCTTTTTATTTTGAAAAAAGAAAAAAAAATAATAGAAAATAGAAATCAATGATTTCGAAAAGAGGGATGAGACAAATATAGAACGAAGATTTTTATTTTAAGATTAATAGATTTCTTTCCTGCAACAATGATTTAAGAGGCCATCGTTCTGAAATTTAAGAAAATAATAAAATCGAGAAAACTATTCTATCCTCAGCTTTTTTTTTTTCGTTTTTATGCAGCAGTGTGGTTAAGATTAATAATGCATTTCACTTTCGATGTGGGTTTCTTTCGGGGTGGTAAGGACAAGTAACATAAAAAAACATATAAATACATAACATATATATAATAACATATAAAACATAGAAACGTATAAAACAGGAGGAAATGCAAATAATAATAATAACAAGTTTGCTCTATATTTATCTAGTTTTAAGTGACTATATAGGTTTAACTACAGTTTTCATTGATTGTGTCCTTTTCTGAAGCCTATTGAATAAATTCACACTCGAGGACAGTCTCATCATCCTATGTTATTTATTGCTACACAGGAATTGGATGCCCATTTTGTGCACATGGAACAAGCGATCCAACCTTCAACTAACTTTAACTAAAATTCACCACAATATAAACGTTCACAGTCAGAACAAATTAGTTAAAACATTTCGGGGCAGAATGGGGTACTTCCCAAACTCCGCGCCAGGAACACGACTTAGGTTTAGGGAGGTAAGGTCACTCGAGAAAGATACATAAACAAACGCTTAACTACACAAACTAAAGTCAATTAAACGTAAAGTCGTGGAAAAAAAAAAAAAAAAAGTAAACACCCCCTACTAACTCCTCAACAAATTATCGTAGACGAAGGTACTGGTACCGAACGATTGGAAATAAAGTCTACTTTTAAATGATGTATATAAAATTTACTTAGGGGGCCATCTATATATTAAAACGAATCCAAACTTCATTTTTTTTCAATAGCAATACCCAATTTTAACGAGATATTTCAAATCTTCGGTTCAAACTATGCCTAGACCCCAAATTTTAAGTCATTTGAATGATAACTTTTTGAATTATAAACATTGAAAATTTAGTGCTTCTAATGTTAAATTAAATTTTCATATTTTTATTTATATCTCCTGAAATTATGCTCCTAATGTGCTAATTTTTTTTGCAGCAATAATACTGATGTACCCAAACATAAATACGTTGAATTTGCAATTTTTATAATTTTATGATATGAATTATGAATTATGAAATTAATATTCGAAAAAATTATGAATTGCAACCTACAATTTTTTTGATGGATTTAGATTTATTAAGTCCTTATATTATGGAAATCCAAAATTTCACATTTTTCTTCCAAGTAGTTTTCAAATCATGCTTAAAAAATGAAAAAACGATGGTTTAAGGGGCCGTCTATGATTTAAGTGAGTAGATTTTTGAAATTTATTCTGCTGTCCTGTAATCTAACAGGTTTCATTGACTCCTTGAGGGGAGCTTAAGGTGCCTTGATCAAGAAGGGGGCTCTCTCGGTTAACAATCGAGTACAGAACTTCACTTTGGATTCAGCCCTTAAAATACGCTCGCTTTAAAATAATTAATTTCTCGGAATCTTATGGTACGAATTGCATAAAAAATTATTTTTTGGCTAATTGAAGAGTGGAGAGTTTATTTATGCTGTCAGAATTGTGTACTGCTATTGAAAAAAACAAAGTTATGGTTCGTTTTAATATGTAGATGACCCCTAAGCAAATTTTACATACATCCTTTAAAAGTACACTTTATTTCCAATCGTTCGGTACCAGTAACTTTCTTCTACGATAATTTTTTGAGAGGTTAGTAGGGGCTGTTTACTTTTTTTTTTTCCACGACTGTACTTCAAGCATCAGCTAACAATAGTTGTAATGTAACCAAGTATATGTAAGTTTTCGATTTTCGGTTAGCGATGGATTTACACAATATGGGATGTCCTGATTACTATTTGATTGTTTTTTAACCGAGCGTGAGTGTGCATGTGCTTATTTGTGTACTACACACAATTTGTGGGCGCTGTAGCTTCGGAATTAATGTCTGTTATGCCATGAAAATTCATATTTAATTGGACCCTGACACTAAATGTGTAATAATTAGATATAGGTGTACATCAGATTGCAAGTGGTGCTTCTATGTCGTGTTTTTCACTAAACTCCTGACAAAACTACATATTTTGTATCCTGCTTTTGTGCCTGGTAATACCTGATTTCGAAATGCATGATTTAGAATTGCATGAAACTGTATGTGTAAGATTCTTATTGTGAAAGACGGTGCTGATTCCGTTTCGATGTTTATCAGGCACTATTTTAAATACTGTTTGATATTTTTAACAATTATGTTTATACTACGTTAAAATTGCATAGATTTTTTAATTTGACACTATGCCATATATCATTTGATTACATACGCGATTTACAACAGGACTTTTATTTAATTTTTTTACACGCCAAAATATGTATTTTCACGCCGGAAAAAAGCAAATCTAAGCATAGCCAAAATTTAAAAAGCCACGAGAAAATGTTATTTACATAGTAGTTTCTTTGTTTTGTGATTTTCTTTAACATATTTAGGACTTTCCGACATAGTTTAAAGTGTTTATGAATTCGAGTTGTCTGTCGGCGCTCTAATTAACGTAAATACACCCGGAATTTGATGCAGTTGATATATGTTAATGATGTAATGATTGCATGTTCGGTAATGAATATGCAGTGTGTAGCATTAGTAGCTCATTAACAGGGGCACTCAAAATAATTATGTTACATTATGGTCAATGGGGAAAAATCGTTTGCAGGGTATTTTAATGACATTATGCTATTTCAAATGTATTGAGGTTGATATAAATTACCGAATTTTGCTACAAGAAGATTATTAAAGAATGGGGGATTTATAGCATTTGTCGTTTATTTACAGGGATATACAAAAGAAATCGGTTACAGTACTATATTTAAGCAAAAACTGCTGGAAGTGCGTTTTCAATTTCGGTATGCGATTTTAAATCAAACAAATTTTTTGCATGTTACTCCTTGTTTATAAATTCTGTACCTCGTATACAGGGCTGCACAAAAGAATTCATGTACCATTCTCTTTATTAGCGGAAATTGCTGAAGTGGAATTTTCAACTGAGGTATTATTTCCTAACTCAACTAAACTTTTGCATGTATATAGTTTATAGATACGTACCTATATATCATATACAGGGTTGATTAAAGAACTGGGATGATTTTTTGACTGTAGATGAAAGTGGCTGGAATTGGGTTTTTAAGTGTATTATGCGTTTCCAAATGTTTCAATTAGGCACCATAATTCAAACTTATTAAATGTTGAAGATTTACGTTATTCTGAATGCGTTGGAACGTATTCTATAATTTATGCCTGGCGCATGAATTTTCTTTCTAGTTTTTCTTTAGGAACTGTTTAAATTCCTCAGGAACCGTCTCTCTTTTTGTTTTATTTTTGAAATATTCAGATGTAAGCATTTCGAAAACGCGTTCAATATCACCGATAACTCATTTGCGAACTTATAAAAGACAAATTCATTTTGAATAGGTATATTAAAACAATAAAAGATTCATGGAAAAATAAATGATATTCATAATGATACATAAATGATGAATCCTTGCAAACTTATATAAAAACAAAAACCCTGCCGACTTGGCCTACAGGCATAGGTAGATTTCAAGTACAAATTTTATTAACAAAAACTAAATCAAGATTAGAGATAAACTTGGATATTTTTTTGTCCTTTCCTGGGAAGCAATAACATCTTTAAACAGATTCGATATGTTTCCTAAATAAGAATTTATGGTTGTTTTAATATTTTTATAAAAAACACCACCCATTTTTTTCGCTGTAAGATTTTATCCTATAAAATTCGCGTCACTACGAAATTTATAGATAATATTAAGAAGGTTTGTATAATAAATTAAAAATATGATGTAATCATTAAATCAACCACACACTTTATAATTTTTTGTTATGTTATTTTATTGCTACCCATGATAAGGTATTTCAAAGCGATATTTACTAACCTCAAATGGTATTTAGTACCCATGTAAAAATTAACCAGATCCTCTAACATGAGATGAAAAATTTTTTAATTATTATTTTAGGTACATATTATTTGCTATAGGATTTCCAAATTTTGAAGACATTTATTTTTAACATGTAAATATCATTGTTCCTGTAATAGCTTTTGAAATTTTGGGAAACTTTAATTATTTTCAATTTATAATTTTTACATCAAATCCCTCTGCAGTCAGGAATACTTGATCTCTTATTAAAATGATAGAAATAATTGCCCGTAGATTAGAAAATTCAGAAAATTTCAATGCCCCCTCTGGCTTCGCAGTATGGTTACGGCTCTGCTTAACATGTTTTCTAGAAATTATGGAGTGCGTAGCATTTATAGTTCATTTACAGAGACAAACAAAAGAATTCGGTTAGAGGACTGACTATGGTCAATAATTGCTGAAAGCGTATTCTACGCTGCACTGTTAAAAATTTTGCAGCATTCTGGCAGGTCATTCGACGGTTTTTTGAAAAAACAGTTTCATATCCATAATTTAACTATATTCTGACCATAAAATGGCCAATAATATGGTCAGAAAGTGTTAAAATTACGGTTGTGTAACCGTTTTCGGAAAAAGCGGTCAAATGACCTGCCAGAATGCTGCAAATTTTTAACAGTGTGTGGTATGCGTTTATAAACTTATATACATTTTATAAACTTACATATTTTAACTTTTTTACTATATTACGTGGTGTGTATAAAGTCTTTAGCTCACAGGGCTGCACACAAGTATTCGCATATACACTATCGGATACTGACAGATATTGCTAAAAATGGGTTTGTTTACTGAGGCCTTTTTTTTTATTATTATTTCTTATTTAGCTATCTTATTTCATTGTATGAAAAAATGAAAGTTCTTAATAATCTATACAGTAGGGCGCCGATTATCCGAACTCCAATTAACCGAACTTCCAATTATCCGAACAGCCAATTTCTCTCAAAAATATTTTTTAACCGATTTTTTTTTTAAACCAGTTATCCAAACACCCTATTAGACCTGGATATCAGATTTTAAATGATGATGAGATTGTAGATGATATTCTAGACGAAACAGAAATTGAAAACAAATGCTCTGAAAATGATCATGGTCCATCACATAACGAAGCCTTTGAATGTTTGGAAACAGCTAGGAAATGGCTCGAACGGCAGAAGAATGCTGATCCTATTCAACTAACACATTTAAGAAGAATTCGAGATAAGGCAGCATGACAAAGAATGTCTTTTTTGAAGCAAGCAACAATCGAAAGCTTTTTTGCTTAAATTATAATCTCTGGCGTTCAGAAAATGATAATAAAAAGTAAACAAAAAAATTAAAAAGACGAAAATCAATTTTTAAACATGCCAGCATTAACTAGTGCTGCCAGTCTAATGCGTGGATAAAGTGTGAAGATTTTTGTATAGTCAGGAACATCCGTTAAATTATCTGTCCATTTATCCAAACTTTTGATTATCCGAACTAGGGTCGGTACCGACTTGTTCGGATAATCGGCGCCCTACTGTATATATATTTCTCTTACGTAGCGCGAAAATAAGACTGAATTTATAACTTTCTGTTTGGCATCAATCGTTAAAATTAATTTGCCTTATTACATTCCACCAATCTGAAGAGTGATTTCACTACTGAAACTTGCGTCCTATTTAACCCCTTAAGGGGTTATTAAGGGTCCAATTACGTTTGTGAAATACTGAATTCGCTCCGGAATCTTTGAAAAATTCTATTTTAAAATAAATAAAAGCAATTTTACGATTTTTTTCCACCAAAGTTAGAAAAGTAAAATTTAATAAAATTTTTCTGGTGTAAAACTTCATTAATCGTAGGTGGTATATAACATATACCGGTGCCCCTCAAGGGGTTAAAAGAAAAATTTCGAGGATTTTGATAAAATCTAAACATATTAAAATGATTGCGTTTAATTATGCAATAATCGCGGAGCGCAGATAATTTAATGAGAAATAATATTAAATAATCTGTGTAAATAAAATAACTATAAACAATTTGTTTTAGTAAGTAACATGTAAAGCAAAATGTTTCCGTTGAAGAAAATGACGTCATTTGGAAAATAAAATGTAAATGTAAAAATGATTTATGTCCATTGGTAGCCCCAACTAAACACATTTTTAATTGTGATTCCGACAAAGTTTTCAATTACGGATTTTTATATTAAAAAAATTGTAAATTTCATTTGTTAAAAGGATTTATAATTGTACTCATTTTGGCTAGAGCTTCTGCAAAATGTTGAGAGCGGGCGAAGCGTGGTAGGACCGTGTATTGACCGCAATATGAATTGCGTTGAATTTCACAGGGGCTGGCGAGCGTTAGCAAGCAGGGGGTGAAGCCCCCTAGTACTCTTTTAGTTTTGGAAAATGTTTCTCAATCTATGTCTGCGTGATTTTTAATACTTTCCAAAGAAGTTGAAAAGCGTTTATGCATCCGGTTTGTCTGTACGTTTGTCCGTCCACGCTATAAGTCCAGTAAATATACTCGTACTTTCATGAAATTGATAAAAGTTATTTAGGGTCACCAAAGCATCTTTGATATTGTATATGAAGCATGTAGGATTAATCGTTCCTTTACAGGGGCACTCAAAAGTATTCCATTACATTGTGGTACATGGGGAAAAATCGTTTGCAGAATATTTTAATGACATTTTGCTGTTTCAAATGCATTGAAAGTGATGTAAATCACTGAATTTCTCAACGATCATTGTAGAACAGGGCATTCACTGCATTTTTTATTCATTTACAGGGACATACAAAAGAAATAGCTTACTGTACAGTATTGTCTTTGAGTAATAATTGCTGGAGTGTGCGGATTAAAATTTGGTAAGCGCTTTTAAATATAATTAATTTTTTGCATCTTACCCGTTATATATAAATTCTGTACCTCAAATACAGGGCTGTACAAAAGTATTTACGTACCGTTCTCCTTATTAGAGGAAATTGATGAAGGTAAATTTTCAACTGAAGTATATGTATCTCTTAAGTGAACTAAACTTTGGCATGCTTGTAGTTAGTAGATACAAATCTATATATCCTATACAGGTCTGCTGAAAAAATTCAGATAATTTTACGATTGTAGATGGGAACAGCTGAAAATGGTTTTGAAATGTGTTACGCTTTTCCATAGGGTTGAACGAGACGTTATATTTTAACTTATTAAAAGGTGCAATTTTGTTATATTATACTGAATGCGTTGGAAAGTGTTTCATAATCTGTGCTTGACGCATGAGTTTTCTTTCTTGTTTGTTCTTGTTTTTATTTTCTGATTCAGTTAATAGAAATGCTCTATAGATCATATGTATTATTTGTAATGTCATCCGCGTTTTTCTATGCAGTTACAAAATGCATAGTGAAGAATGAGGTATCGTTGGAACGATTTTTGAGTACAGGCGTGTTACATCGTACGCTCACGTTTCTTTTAAACACGTTGTTTGATTAAAAACTGTAGTTAATTAAAATTTAATTAAAAATGTATCGGAAAATTAAATAAAAAATGTAAATATCAAAAACGCATAATATTTATATTGAAACGTACTATAGCATTATTAGTAAACGAAAAATAACTTTAGTATTAAAATATTAATATTATAAGATAAGTATTATAACATTAATAATTATTCATTAACATTATAACATTAAAATATTATAAAAATTATAACATTATAATATTATAATATTATAACATTAATTATATAAACAGTACAACGTTAAAATATAATAATTATAACATTAATTGGTACTTTTCGGTTAGCCGGGCGCCGGTATTATGTATACATAAATATGTATATATACATGTATGTATATATACATATTTATACATATATACGTGTGTGTATATATAAAACATATGCATATATATATAATGTATATATACATATATGTATGTATATTTATATGTATACATAATACTGGCGCCCGGCAAACCGAAAAGTACCCATTAATTTTATAATGTCATAATTGTTATAATATTTATGAGGCCTCAGGACTCTTAAAATTGGAAAAAATGAAAAAAAGAGACCATTTTCAACATTTAATATCTTAAAATGTATATAATTTTAAAACACAATTTTTGTTGACATGAAAGATATATGTATGTTCTTTCATTTCATGTATTTAAAACATTGAAAGATGCAGAATTAGCATTTACAGGGGGCTCCAAACTATCAGACATTTGTCGAGCTGAAAATTGGTATAACACCTTATGCGCACGATTACAAAATAAATTTTGCTACTGGAATGAACTTTTTTGTGCCTAATTGTACTTCAGATTATAATAAATACACTGAATTTAAATAAATTTGTATATTTAAAGCATTTTTATATTTTTAATACAAATTTGTATTTAGGTAATACAAAATTTTCAAAATTTCATCCGAAAAAAATATTTATTAAGAAAATATTTTTTTGAACATTAAAAAGGAAATTTTAGGTTTACAGACTAACTTGAAACGTATATTTTGAAAATTTCATTTAAATATATTCAGAAGTTTTTGAGATATCCTGCACGTTGTGACCAAAAACGTCATTTGGAGAAAAATGACTTCAAAGTTTCGGAAACGCCGCTTCAGCTATTGAACGGGCATAATTCTAAAAGACATACCTGTTTTAATGGGAATTTCAAGGAAAGAATAATATCAAAATGTTCAGAAAAAATAAGAGTTTAACATCTAAAAAAAATAAATAAATAAATAAAATTTCGAAAATTTTGAAGATTTGAGAGTCTTGAAACCCCTTAATATTATGACATTAATAGTAAACGTAGTATAATATAAATGTTAAAAACGTTTCTGAACACCTACAATGCGAAAACCTCGCTCTCGTCTACTGGTTATATTATATTAGAATGATATAGGAGAATGTTTTGTATACAAGCTACATTTTCTTTTAAGATTTAAAATTTTAAAGTAAAATCACGACTGTCTTAGCTTTAGAAAATAAAAACTTCAACGCAGCTGGAACATATGTTACCTCAAACTGAAATCCTTTTTTTTTGGCTCTTTATATCTTCAAATTACATTTATTTTCCATGAAAAATGCTGTAAAAACTACAAGAAAATAAATCTCAAAAGTAGAGATCTTAAAATTCACTTCTAAAACACAAGATTTATGTTCCTGAGTTGTGAAGTTGGTTGATTCTACCTAGACAGAATATATTTTACACTGAGGTTTTGTTTTTATTCTACCAAAGAGTGAAATTGAATTTTCTGCATTGTATTTTTCTTATTTACTTCAAGTAGTAAGTAAATTAGATTTTTCAAGTTTCGGAATTTTACAACGGAATTAACCAAATTCTGAAAACAGGATGTAGTTGAAGAATAATGTTAAATAATTACATATTTTTAAGCAGGCTTCATTTCATTTCTTAAGATTGTAAATTAAATTTGACAGAATCAAAATTTCTTATTGGCGATTTGAAAATTTTTCTAAAGAACAGGTTACATTTAAATATAACGTATCTTGCGACTCTAATTATTTTGACACTCTTGGACGAAGCGGACTTCATTGTTTTGATTGCACCTCATTTAATAGTTATCATATTAAATGAAAAATAGCTAAAATTAAAGAAATTCTCTATTATATATATATAAGCAAAAACATTTGCACTCGAACTGTATGCCACACAGATGGTACATAAAAAAATTCATGTTTGAAAACTGTTTTAAAAATCAGTACTATGAGACACAGTTCAAAACGAATTACATTTGACAGAACGTTCTTTCTTCTATTTGACGTTGCAAAAATTGCAATTGTGCGATGCTTAGTGGTTAAAAAAATTGGAGTAAAAGCGACATTTATTTGTCAACTATTACCCTCATCAATATGACATGTTTTTGCTTCCCGGACATCTTTTTGCTTTATAATGTAAATTCATAATATATTTTAATTTTTAATGAATCTTTACGAATTTTCTGTCTTACGACTTTCATTTTGGCTTACTTTTCTTATCGCATTATTTTCAGCACTTCAAGTTCTTACTATTTTTCTTTTGGAAAAGCTTGTAAAAGCAAAACCAGATTTTTTATTTAAATAACGGGTCAAGTGCGAATATAACTCGCGCACAGAGAGTTCCGTACAATAAATATATGAATTAGTAACTGGGCATTGCATTACACAAATATATACACTGTAAGAAAAATAATGCCAGTTTTCCGGTAGGAATCGGAAAAATAGTTGCCCTTATCGTACCGGAATAATTTTCAACCCACCTCGGAATAAAATCCGTAAAATCGGAATAAAATCCGTAAAATACCGTTTTACTGACTAGTTCCTTATTTTTATTTTGAATTGGATTTATATTGGATTTTATCTTGAACTGGGTCGGAAATTATTCCGGTACGATACGGGCAACTATTTTTTCGATTCCTACCGGAAAATTGGCAGTATTTTTTTTACAGTGTATATTATATATCATAATGACAGGGGAGGTACTCTATGACGGTACCATCGGCTTTTAAAGCCTAGATAACAACTTTTAATGATATATTTGTGTAACGCAATGTCCAGTAGCAGTATAAAAGCAATACTCGTCAATTTGCTTTAAACAGAGTAACTTAATTAGAATTAATCACATAAACATTATGGGATTCGCGACTAGTTAGCAACACGTCTACCGTGTCTTTAAAAGTTAATTAAAAACCTATCTGGAAAAACGCGGCACTGACCAAGGCGACGTTGCAGCTTTGCGCCCTCATTTCGAAGCGCGCTTAGCACAATGCAAAGTTTAAACTTTGAAGGGCTTTGTTTTAGCTACTCTGTAAAAAAAAAGAATTATGGCTACGCTGAATTCAATTTTATGAAATGTCAAATGAAGTTTAAATATGCACTACTTTTATGTCAGTACCAAATTACGTTCATGATAAACAGATTAGGATAAGATTAAAAAAAAAGTTATACAGATTAGCAATATTTGATATTATTTAGGAATCATATCTCTTTGAACTTTTATGGTACACCCATTCATATTTTTCTTGTATATACAGCTATAACTAACCCTGTGTTGTATACTTTTGTACAAAGACTTATTATTCTTTTAGCAACATTTATTTTTTAATAATACAGTTAATAATTATATATTTATTGTACGGAACCTATGAGTGCGAGTAATACTCGCACTTGACCTTTTATTTGTTACAGGTTATTGTTTATTAATACGTTCGATAAGACATGTATTTGAATATGCTTTAGCATTGTATGTATATTTCCCAAAATTTCTTAAATTCTCTGAGGGCATTTTCCTTTTTAAATTGGATACCAAACACGAAACTATATTTCCAAGGTGATTCTTTTACCAAACGATTCGCAAGGAGTTTTCATTAAAATAAATTGGTTATTTTGTTACATAATTAAATCAAGTTAAATTTACTATGAAATTTTCATTTCTAAAGCGCTCGTACAAAAAGAAAGAAAACTATTTTTTAAAATGGCAAAGTGTCATGATAAAAACTGCAATCGCAGAAACTGTAATTTTCGAATAAAAATAAGATAAAATCCATTTACTTAAATATATTTTTAGTAAATACATTTCAGCTATTTTTAATCGAATAAATGATTTTTCTAATTTCCTAATGTTTTCCCCTTTTAGAGAGGAAAATTGCAACAATAATATTTTTTTTTTTATGTGAACCTAAATGTTGCATTATGATGGGAAATAGATTTTCTTCTGTTTTTTTTTTTTTTTTTTTCGTGTTAGATTCTGTTTATTATAAGATAGTAAATAAAACCTGAAACATGTAATAATAAGTAACAGGTAAAAGAAGCGAAGTATTTTTCTTATATATTTGAATTTTATTTTTTTTTTGTTTATTTTTGTAACATTTCAGAGGATTGCGTTTTTGTTTATAAAGAATACAAATATTTACTTTTTATTTATTGAGAGGAATATGCTTATGTTTTGAAAGAACGCCTAAAATTGCATTAAAAAATACAAGAGCGGGAAACACTGATATAGTAATTCTTTTAATATGAATCTGGAAGGTATATGATTATCCTTATTTTTTTTTTTTTAAATATTATTCTCATGACATATATGTGAAGAAAAAAAATACATGAGCGTGAAATATATTGTACTTATTTAGTTAAAAAGTTTTTTTTTAACTTATTCTATTCTTCTTTTTTTTTTTTTTTTTTTTTTTTTGAACTGCGAAATTAAAAGAAGATTTCTCTTTGAATTTCTGCATTGTTTAATAAGTTTGAAAACGCTAGTTGTATTTTAAATAAAATCTAAATTCATCAGTAACTCAAACCACATATTGAACTTAAACTGAATTGTATTGCATTTTAATTAAAACTTCATGGTATCAAAATCACAACTCTTTCTAGAAAAAAAAAACAAAAGAAAAACAGAACGTAGCCATTTTCAGAAAAATAAGCTTACACAGGAAATTGCTAGCACTCAGAATCGCAGACGATATAATCATGGAAGACGGTAGTATTCCGAGTGACGCAGCCTTAAGCCTAAAATCGTATCGTATCGTATCGTAGAATAGATGGCGGAACTCATATATACAGCTAACTCGACATCAAAGAAAATGCGAAAAGCCGCCTGTTAATAACTCATCAAATATAGGTCCTATTGTTCTGATTTTTTTAAAACAGTCTTATATCTGCAGTCTAATCCTATTCTGAATTTTTTACAATTCTACGTGCAGTATATTTTCAGATCTGTAAACCCATTTTGAAAGCAATTTCGATGGTGTAAGTTTGTCTTTTTTTTTTCTCCGAAACGGTCTAGATTTTTTTTTAAACATTAATATATAAAATGAATCTGTTTTTGACGAAGTGGATAAGACTAACCTAGTATCTAGGAAAACTCTTAATTTTTATATAATCCGCATAAAAAATTGGACTCCTTAGGTTCGCGGATTACATGTTATTCTATGGGCTAGCAGACAGAACGTTGCACATAGGTTTTGCGCGGTTTAGGTCACAGTTAAGAATCTGAATATTGGCAATAAATCTTTTTTTAAACTACAAAAACAGTTTATTATGTGCTTTAAAATACTTCGACTGATTTTTTAAATTGGAGCAGTATTTTGTAATTATATGTATTTTATTTCATTGTTATTCATAGTAAGTAAACATTTTTTAAGGAGAAAATATTTCACATTTTTAAAAAAATTCTCGTATCGAAATTCGATATTTATCGAAAATTCTCGTATCGAAATGAAAATTCATCGCGTTCGCCATAAGACTTCGCCATGTATTACTACGCGATACGCGAAGTTGACTGAAGAAATAAGAAATATCAAAGATCTTGAAATGGTATTCCAAGGGGAGAAAGTGAGTACAATTTCTAATTATCCAGACAGCATTCTTTGCAACCGATCCTTTCTAATTAGTATAATGTTCTGAATTGTTTTTATTTTCAACAATACTTATAACTGTTTTCCTTACAAAATAACGTTCATGTGTGGCATAGGTATTTCTTGTGATATGTGAGTGTAATACAGACAGATTACTAATTTAATTTTGTGTTTTGAGTTTTCTTTTAAAGAAATTAAACAAAATCTTTCATTTTTAAACAACGCACAATTTAAATAAAAGGTATGACGAAATCAAAATTAAGATTTCCAATCCCGTTTATAAAATAATTCATTTGCGAATCGTTTCTAATAATATTATAAACGAAAATTGACTTAAAATGACATCTTTTTCGAAATGTGGGTATCTTTCGTTGATTTTTTTTTTATATAACTCTTTTCAGCTTCAAAAATTAAAGCATCGTAGTATTTATAAAATTTAACCTAATTAGTATTTATAAAATTTAACCTAAAGAGGAAAAAAAAATTCTTATTGCCGTTTATCTCTGTAACAAAAGAAAAACAGAAAAAAACAAAAACAAACCTGAAGCATTTTTTTAGGCTAATTGATTACAGCCATGGATGCAAGACCTTCAGTCTCAGGACCGATTTCAGTCTTGGACATATTTTTGACTGATAGTAAATTCTACTTTATATACTTAAATTATCACGATTAGCTCAAAATGAACCATTTTATCCTGACTGGTTGTTTTGAGCTCCTAAAAGTAAAAATTTTCATCATGATACTTTTCCTTATTTAGTAATTAAAGTTTATAGATAAATAAGATAAAACAGCTTTTTTGCAAAAGTAAGATACTTGTTTTTATTTAATTTTAAAGTTAATATGCTTAAAAAAAAGCTTTAAATAATTTACTTTTAAAAAATATAAAAGTAGCCAGCTCCCTTATATGGTATTTGTGGTAATGAAGTATTATTGTAAATAAGAACAATTCAGAACATGTTACTATTTAGAAAAGATTGGTTTCACAAAATTTCATTAGCAGCTGAATTGTAGCTGTCATGATAATTAGACTTTGTATAAACTAATAAAGTGATTACTCAGTAACCATTTCAATTAATATATTAATCTGACTCGCATCTTAAATTAAATATTAAGTTTTTATTCTGCTTTCATTAAACCATTCACTATTCTTTAACATTCCGCATATTCCGACTACAAAAACTCTTTTTATCAATTTCACCTGTACACTGGAGGGTTGCCGTGCCACTTACAGAGTAGCTCGTTTATCGCCTCGTTGTGCAATAGCATTTGAAAGATCACCACACTAACATAATAAAAAAGAAAAGTGCCCAGCTAAACTGATGGCATTGAGCTCACAGACTATTCACACTAATTGTATATTATACTCTTATTTTAAAGAATAATGCCACTCAAAAAAATAAGTGAAGGGGAATTAGCCCCCGTTTCCCCCCTTTATACTTAACCAGTGAACCTCCAAATCTAATCAGGGAAGCTCCTTATCATAATAAACCGGTATAACAAATTTGGAGCAAATCGAATAATCTTGCAAAAAAAACCATTTATCTAAATTAAGGGGGTGGACTAACCCCCCTTTATCCTTAACCAATTAATTGCCAAAACGAATCAGGGAAGCTCCTTAACATAATAAACCGGTATACCAACTTCGGAGCAAATCGAATCATTCTGCATGAAAAACCCATTTATCTAAATTAAGAGGGGCGGGCTAACCTCCCTTTTCCCCCTTTACCCTTAACCAATGAACCCCAAAACTAATCTGGGAAGTTCCTTAACATAATAAACCGGTATACCAAATTCGGAGCAAATCGAATCATTCTGCATGAAAAACACATTTATCTGCATTAAGGGGGGTGGACTAACCCTGTTTTTTCCCCCTTTATAAACTAATAAAGTGATTACTCAGTAACCATTTCAATTAATATATTAATCTGACTCGCATCTTAAATTAAATATTAAGTTTTTATTCTGCTTTCATTAAACCATTCACTATTCTTTAACATTCCGCATATTCCGATGAACCCCCAAAACTAATCAGCAAATTCGGAGCAAATCGAATCATTCTGCATGAAAAATACATTTATCTGAATTAAGGGAGGTGGACTAATCCCGTTTTTCCTCCTTTATCCTTAACCAATGAACCCCCAAAACTAATCAGGGAAGTTCCTTAACATAATAAACCGGTATATCAAATTTGGAGCAAATCGAATGATTCTGCATGAAAAACCCCTTTATCTGAATTAAGGGGGTGGACTAACCCCCCTTTTCCTTCTTTATCCTTAACCAATGAACCCCCAAAACTAATCAGGAAAGTTCCTTAACATAATAAACCGGTATACCAAATTCGGAGCAAATTGAATGATTCTGCATGAAAAACCCATTTATCTGAATTAAGGGGGTTGGACTAACCCCGTTTTTCCCCCTTTACCCTTAACCAATGAACTCCCAAAACTAATCAGGGAAGTCCCTTAACATAATAAACCGCTATACCAAATTCGGAGCAAATCGAATCATTCTGCATAAAAAACACATTTATCTGAATTAAGGGGGTTGGACTAACCCCGTTTTTCCCCCTTTACCCTTAACCAATGAACCCCAAAACTAATCAGGGAAGTCCCTTAACATAATAAACCGCTATACCAAATTCGAAGCAAATCGAATCATTCTGCATAAAAAACACATTTATCTGAATTAAGGGGGTTGGACTAACCCCGTTTTTCCCCCTTTACCCTTAACCAATGAACCCCCAAAACTAATCAGGGAAGTTCCTTAACATAATAAACCGCTATACGAAATTCGGAGCAAATCGAATCATTCTGCATGAAAAACCCATTTATCTGAATTAAGGGGGGTGGACTAACCCCGTTTCCCCCCCTTTATCCTTAACCAATGAACTCCAAAAACTAATCAGGGAAGTTCCTTAACATAATAAACCGCTATACCAAATTCGGAGCAAATCGAATCATTCTGCATGAAAAAAACATTTATCTGAATTAAGGGGGGTGGACTAACCCCGTTTTTCCCCCTTTACCCTTAACCAATGAACCCCCAAAACTAATCAGGGAAGTTCCTTAACATAATAAACCGCTATACCAAATTCGGAGCAAATCGAATCATTCTGCATGAAAAACACATTTATCTGAATTAAGGGGGGTGGACTAACCCCGTTTTTCCCCCTTTATCCTTAACCAATGAACTCCCAAAACTAATCAGGGAAGTTCCTTAACATAATAAACTGGTATATCAAATTCGGAGCAAATCGAGTCATTCTGCATGAAAAACCCATTTATCTGAATTAAGGGGGAGGGTGGACTAACCCCGTTTTTCCCCCTTTATCCTTAACCAATGAACTCCAAAAACTAATCAGGGAAGCGCCTTATCACAGTGAACCTAGGAAAAAATTTTGAAGCAAATCGGATGTTTCTATCAAGAGTTGTCGCGTTACGTACATACGTACGTACGTACATACATACATACATACATACATACATACATACATACAGAACGGGCGGGCACATTAGCTCTCAGGCTTTGATAGCCTGTGAGCTAAAAAAGTAGCAATAAAAGAAAAACAAAATTAATCAGTTGATTGTAAAAAACCGGCTCCATTCTCGGTGCAGGGGGAGGAACATCAGAAGAAAAAAAAACGTCGCGAAATTTGACAGTATGTCAGGGGGGGGGGGGGGGGGATCCAAAACTTCATCAAAATAGTTGTAACTTTTCTAATAAATATATTACATATAACATATGGTAGTAATAATCGGTATATCTGATAAAAATACAAATATTTTTTTTTTAAATGAACTATTTAATGATTTTTTTTTTTATCCCTATTACTGTATTGGATTAATAGTAGTTTAAGAGCCAGCTTAGAATTTACCAATCCAAACATTGCCATCTTGATTTTTTTCCAACTGTGTTTTATGTTGAAATTGGTTTTTTACTTTATTTTGATTTTCAAAATGATTCATTAAATGATTCATAATGAATTTCATTCATCAAAATGAAGTCTCCTGTGTTTTCTAATATGTCGTTATTTATAAATATTGTATTTACCATAATTCGTAAATAATGACATAAGTAGAAAATGTCAGTCTGGCAGCAATCAAAAAAGTTAACCGATCGGCTCAGTTTTCAGGTTGCACTATTAGGTAGCTTTCTTTACAAAAAAGCTACCTATTGCAGCCGTTCGGAGGAAAGCGATTTCAAAAAATTTTGGTATATTTTCATCGATCATGACCCCCAGACCCCGAAACCACCCTCCGTTCAAAATTGATATATATATATATATATATATATATATATATATATATCTGACCTATGTCACACTGTAACTCCCGTAATTATGAACCGATTTCGATGTAATTCGGTGTGTACATAGTACATACCAATGTCTCGACCGAGTTCGTTGGCCAGCTTCATCCGCCGTTTTGTTTCAAAATGGCAACCATTTAAAATTTTTAAAAAAATTTAAAACTTGAAATGTGGTACCAAAAAATTAAAAATGGAAAAATATTTTTTTCTTATGTATTTGACCTTTATACAAAGATTCCGGAGCAGTTTTTGTTTCGTAGATATCTTAAAAAATGGCTGAGTTATAGCATTTTGAATTTCTAGCTTGGCTGACATTTTGAAACGTCCTGAATTTTGTCACGCGATAAAAGGCGTATTTATGAACCGATTTGGGTGTAATTCGGTGTGTACATAGTACATACAAATATCTCGACCGAGTTTGTTGGCCAGCTTCATCCGCCATCTTGTTTCAAAATGGCGGCCATTTAAAATTTTTTTAAAAATTTAAAATTTGAAATGTGGTACCAAAAAATTGAAAATGGAAAAATATTTTTTTCTTATGTATTTGACCTTTATACAAAGATTTCGGAGCAGGTTTTGTTTCGTCTATATCTTAAAAAATGGCTGAGTTATAGCATTTTGAAATTCTAGCGTGGCTGACATTTTGAAACGTCCTGAATTTTGTCACGCGATAAAAGGCGTATTTATGAACCGATTTGGATGTAACTTCGTTTATGCATAGTACATACCAATGTCTCGACCGGGTTCGTTGGCCAGCTTCACCCGCCATCTTGTTTAAAAATGGCGGCCATTTAAATTTTTAAGAAAAATTTAAATTTGAATTGTGGTACCAAAAATTGAAAATTGAAAAAATATTCTCTTCTTATGTGTTTGACCTTGATAAAAAGATTCGGGAGCAGTTTTTGTTTCGTCTATATCTTAAGAAATGGCTGAGTTATAGCATTTTGAATTTCTAGCGTGGCTGACATTTTGAAACGTCCTGATTTTTCTCACGTAATAACAGGCGTATTTATGAACCGACTTGGATGTACCTTGGTGTGTACATAGTACATACAAATATCTCGACCGAGTTCGTTGGCCAGCTTCATCCGCCATCTTGTTTCAAAATGGTGGCCATTTAAAAAAATTAAATAATATAAAAATTTAAATGAGATACCAAAAAATTGGAAAATGAAAAAGATTTTTTTTTGTATGTGTTTGACCTTAATACAAAGATTCCGGAACAGTTTTTGTTTCGTCTATATCTAAAAAAATGGCTGAGTTATAGCATTTTGAATTTCTCTTGTGGCTGACATTTTAAAACGACCTGATTTTTGTCACGCGATAACAGGCGTATTTATGAACCTATTTGGATGTAACTTGGTCTGTACATAGTACATACCAATGTCTCGACCGAGTTCGTTGGCCAGCTTCATTCGCCATCTTGTTTCAAAAGGGTTGCCATTTAAAAAAATTAAATTTAAAATACAAAATGAGGTATTAAAAAATTGGAAAATGAAAAAGATTTTTTTTATGTGTATGGCCTTGATACAAAGATTCCGGAGCAGTTTTTGTTTCTGAAAATTTGTTCTTTTGTTGATATCTTAAAAAATGGTTGATTTATAGCACTTTGAATTTCTAGCATGGCTAACATTTTGAAACGATCTTGTATTTGTCACGCGATAACACACGTATTCGCCTATTTCGATGTAAGAAGGCATGTGGATAGTATACATCAACACCTCGACCAAGTTCGCTGGCCAGATTCATCAGCCATCTTGTTTCAAAATGGCGGCCATTAAATTAAAAAATATATATATATTTAAAGTGAGGTGCAAAAAAATTAGAAATTGAAAAAGGTTTCTTTCTTAAGTATTTGATCTTGATATAAGGATTCAGGAGCATTTTTTGTTTGTCTTTACCTTAAAAAATGGCTCAGATATAGCAGTTTCAATTTCTATTGTGGGTGACATTTTGAAAAATCTGATTTTTTGCATGCGACAGCACTCCTATATATTAACCGATTCCGATGTGAGTGAGCATGTGCACAGCAATTACTAAGGTCTCGACCAAGTTCACTGCTTAGCCTCATCCACCATGTTGTCTTAAAATGACAGGCACTTTAAGAAATTGCCGAATTTGGCAGCCAAATATAAGTTACTTTAAAGAAAAGCAGCTTGGATAAAGCTGACTAATTTCGCGAAATTCTCATTCATTATATTGATAAAAATTAGTATTGAATCTCCTATATTCGGTTTCCACTAAATTGAGCTTCGTGTGTTTGCATGATATAAGTTGGCTTTTTTTAAATAAGGATTGTGAAAGCTACCTCTTCCTCCCGGCACTGGCCGGAAGGACTTTTTTAGTTTGGATTGGGTTGCATGGGAATGTTGATGCATGCCAAAAAAAAAAAAAAAAAATCTCAATATTGGGTATTTTTCTTGTACTAGGATTCTGCTGAAGATCTTTATAATGCAATTATCTATATAATTTATTTCTGAGATGTAAGCAATGGATTTTGCAGTTACAAATCACCTGTATTTCACATACATATTGTTAAAATATCTGCTATTTCCCGAAACACTAAATTTTACATATTTTGATGTTTAACACCTTATTTTAGAATTCTGTAATGAAAACATTGTTGCAGTAAAAGACCTTTAATATGCAATTCTCTGTATAACAGACAGCTTCTTTAATGTAAACAATGAATTTTACACTTAAGAAGAGTCTGCAATCTATTTTGTAGAAATATTGCTACCCTCTAGAGGGCTAAATTTCAAACGTTATTTCATCTTTATCTTCATAATTCTTATTTTTTTAAAGAAAAAATTACTAGCATTAAATTAAAAAATTTTAAAATAAGTAATACAATGATTTGTCCAGAGGTATTTTTGATCGTGTTTATAAAGCATCATTTTGTTTACATTTTAAAACTTCATCAAAATAGTTGTAACTTTCTAATAAATATGTTACATATAATATATGGTAGTAATAATCAGTATATCTGATGAAAATACAAGTAATTTTTTAAAATAAACTATTTAATGATTTTTTTTATCCCTACTATCCAAACTAAGTGAAATGTATTCAAATGGATACTATGAGGCAAAAAATTATTTACGTAAATCTTATTTTAAATTTTTAATAGCATTGGACAAAGGATAAATCAATTTATTCAAATAAATACATTTAAATGCATTATATAAATTCAGTGAAAGTGACATATTTAAAGTATATTGGAAAATTAAAACTATTATTTAGATGTGTGAATATATCTTAGCCAAAACAAAAATAGTTTTAATTTAATTTTAAAACAAATCGTTTAAAGCCACATCAAAGCGTCACTAAAATTTTGATATCATATCTTTTAAAACTCATACTTGGAATTTATGAAAGGTGTAAATGTTAAAGCATCAATAAATAAACTTTTATACTTTTTTTTTAAATTGAACATAATTTTTGCACATGCGATTATAAAAAAATAAAAAGATGAAATAAATAATATAGAGAGAGATTATAATTAATAGCATAGCGTCACTCAAAATTTGATATCATTATTTTTAAGTTCAATATTTAAAATTCTTAGAGCATAAGATAAAGTGCTGCGTCACAAACTTTTAGCCCGGTAAGGGTTTTTGTATTGATATTAATTTCTAACAAAGTTTTCAGAAGATTAAGTATTCTTTTATTAATCTGATTATATATCTGTAAAATTTTAATAACTAAATGACCCAAGTTTAGTTAAAATAATATTATAAAAAGTCGCAGATCAGAGTACTGTCATTTAGAAATGGAGCATTCATTCTCTTTAGAAATTAATTTAAAGAATTTAGTTTCATCTCTGTTTTCCAAAGTTATGAATATAAATTTCAAAAACAAAACTTTATAATGATACATATTTTCTGCATAATTATAATTTTCGTTACAGAACATTTTTTCAAATTGGATTGAAATCTAATTAAGAATAGCCATACATTTTATTAAAAACTGAATAAATTTTTATCAATGGTGTAAAACCCTTTTCTTTCTTTATTACACTTTTTTTTTTTTTTTACTTTAATATCGAGTATAAAAGAAGATGTTTTCTAAACTCCGAAATATTTTGAAAACGCGGAGAAATTTTTATAATTAATTTTCTTTACCTGCAACAGTTATGAAAAACATTTCTCGAGAAAGGGAGCTTTATGTTTGATGAAATTTTAGGATGGCAACATAATCCCGATTATTATTTTTTATATGCTCTTTTTAGATTCATTAAATTAAAAGCTTTCAAGCAGTTTTCCTTTATTTAAATGTCTGTTTTTAAACCTAAGTCCTAATTTTTATGTACTTCATCTTGAATTCCTTTTTTGTTTCGTTTCTTATTAAATTAATTTTATTTAAACCTATTGAATAGCACTTTATTGGAAAAATAAGGACATCTCATATCCAAAAAAAAGACAACTTGCAAAGTATTCATTTACAAAACTGAAAAGGAATTTCATGTTCAGAATAATAGGTTTCAAATGTAACTATTGACTCCTTAAAATAGTTTAATATGTTTTTAGGAATAACATATAATTTTTTTAGCGTTCCATACATAAAATGTAAAAATAGAACCATTATAAGATCAATCGTGTGTCTGTCTGTCCGTTTGTCACAGCCGTTTTTCTCGAAAACTATAGAACGTGGAAAGTTCAAATTTGGGAGGGCTATTGACCTACACATTTATAGATTATTAAGTTGACAGATGTTACGAAATGTAATCTCCAAATAAAGATGAGAAAGTAAATCATACTCATAAATTATTTTCATATAGGTGAATTCCATCGTAACTGACGTAACACTTTATCATCGAATTTTGTTTTCATAACTGTGTAGAAAATTTACTAATAAAGCTAGAATAAATTTTTACAATTTAAAATATCTCTTACTAAGGACTTAAAAATCAAATACCTGCAGATTATTTAAATCTCTCTTTGAGTCCCAAAAATTGCAATTCAAAATTCTGTAACTGACGTAACATAAAATAGACAAACATTTTTTCTGCCTTCATTGAAGAGTAAAAATTATCAAAACTATTCCGTTAAAAAAAAGTGATATAATGTTCTCAACAATACTTAAGTAATGACAAATTATAACAGTAAATTGTTTAATTAATTTCTAAAGAAAAAAAAAAAAAAAAAAAAAGGCATTTACACATGTAACTGGCATAACTTTTGTTGTATAACTGACGTAACATTGTGACTTTACAAAGACAATAATGGTACTTAAATTAGTTTGTAAACAGTAATTTACAATGTCTTTTTATTAGGATTTTATTATAGAACATAAAAAATATCAACCTTTCAAATCACACCCTTAAATTAAACATAATATATATTTTATCCCCCCCCCCCCAAAAAAAAAAATGATAATTTTCTGTGGAATTGCGCTATATCAACATGATTCATAAAAAGCAATTATGAAAGAACTTATTATTCCAAACAAGGAAGTTTACGAACATAAATGGAATATTTAATATAAACAATTCATCCCATATCCAGGTGATTATAATATTTTGAACATTCAATAAACTGAACTATTTTTATTGACTATAATATAAATAATGTAATAAACTAAAATTAATTATACTAACCTCCTGTTTTAATATCAATAATGCATATTATATGTTTTTTATACTTTACTTGTATTCCACACTCTCAATAAGAGAATGGCAGCAATAATATGCTGCAAGTGTATTTCTTCGTCTAATTAAATTGTTTTCTTTTCAAAGTTAAGAAATCTCAACATGTGTACATAAACTACATTATCAAATGATATGTAATGCAATTTTCGTCAGTCTATAGAAATAAGAAATATGTTTCTTTGAGACACCATTACCGAATGATGGATTTCAGATCAAGTTGAATGCATCACATAAATATAAGGTAAGGCAATTTGTTCTTACCTATATTTTTACTGTTGATAAATAAATAAAAAAACAAACTCTGAGGATTCACGATCTCGCGCAAATATTCAAGTACGTCTAGCAAATTTGACATTCAAAATTATTTTCAGGAAAAATTTAGGAGGGGGGGGGGGGCGGCTAATTAAGTTACTTGATTTTTTTCTTCTTTTTCTGTATCGTGTTGGATATCGTTCGAAAGCTCTCATAATACAGAAATCAAAAATACATAATGTAATTTTAGGTATTATATGTCCAGACATATCGTTAAAAATATACTGCAAAAATTGTCCCTTCCTTTTATTTCCAAATCTACTGAAACTAACATTATGAAAAAATTAAGGACATTAGGGGTTTATTTAATACTTGCGGGAAAACTATAGCGATTATCCTTGGTCACATAGTTTTTGAGAAAATGGCATTTTCTTTTACACACACAAACTTTACTTTCCGGGCGCTCAGCAGATGAATTGAAGAGAGTTGAGATACCTGTCAACGCGAAATCGTCCAAAGATTGATTGTTCATAATGATTTTCGAAAAAATATATCAGTAATTAGGCGAGATACTAAAGGAAAATCTTTTTAGAAAAACCCGCCATTTTCAACTTTGCTACTTGGAATCGAAGCACACTTGGCACAATGCTAAGTTTAAACTTAATTGTACGAACCCATAAAGATACGAGCCGTTTGCGCGCGGGTGAAACCAACGGCCCTTAGATATTGGAAAAAAGCCTTGACACGCGTCATGAAAACGTCACAAAAAGCAGGCAAAACACAGAAAAAAAATTAGAACAACTTGCATGTTTCTATTTCGTTGGCTAGTCGAATTGTTATTTCTTATTTTCTAATAATAATTAATAATTCCACGAGCCAAAGAAAACGAAACATGCAACTTGTTGTAATTTTTTTGTTTTCCCTCCTTTGTGTGACATTTCCGTGACGCGTGTCAAGGCTTTCTCCCTTATCTAGGGGGCGTTGGTGAAAATCGCACTAGCCAATACCTACTCGTTTCAGATTCTGAGCCGTTCTGATTGGCTCGCTAGATTCGGACCATACTGATTTTCAATGTCTTGCAAGTGGTGATCGACTGCATCGTTTAAAGTGTATTTTTATTGCACAAAATTTAATTATAACACAAATTAATGGTGATTGTGAATAATTTAAAATTATGCAAATATGTACATAAATAATTTACTTATATTTATCATTTTTTCTTTCAGTTTCTGCAAACACACTGAATCAAGTTCCGTTCCTCGCTCGCTTTTAATAATGCTAGTATTGTTTGTGCAGGGTTTTGCAAATTTTGTAAATTAGCATATAAATTTATTGTCGTGTATGATTGCTTCGCGGTCATGAAGACATAAAAAAAAAACACTTTGTGCATCAATCATGTAGTGTAGAAATCTCAAAAATTAATTAAATTCGTTAAAATCGTATAAACAATCACTATAACGAATATTTAAAATAGTTCCTTTATATAAATTGCTAGTATTGTTTAAAATTATTTTTTATAACTTAATTAAATATTGAAAAATAGAAACTTTCCAGTTTTAAATTCATATTTTTTATACAGGGTGTCCGGTCTCAACGGTGTCCAATGGCTAATTCCTAAACCGTTAGTCATAGACATATAGTTCCAATTAGAAAAATGCTTTAAATCAGATAAAGAAATATTTTAAAAGCGATTTGGGTCAATAAAAACAGTTCTTAAAATAATACGAAATTATTTTTATGCGGTCCCTCGGTCCTATAAGTTATATTTAGTAAAATTTCCCTATTACACTGACAAGTGAGACAAAAAAAGTCCCATTCATATGACACTAAAATTGTGCGAGTTATGAAACTTTAAAAATGCATGACTTATGCCACTTTTCTGCTCTGAAACAAATGAGTTCGGCTTGGCTTTAAGGGGTCATATTCCAAGTGCTTAAAGTATTCGAAGATCTCATTTCATGTGTATTTGCGCTTTGAAAAAAATCGTACAAGTATTACGATTAAGTTAACGTTTATTAAGTTTCAGATTGGCTGAAATAACATATGTTTTATTTTGTCAGGATTTGAGACTGTTTCTTTTATGATTTCTTTTAATAAAATTATGTTTTTATGTTACTTCAACGATCTTATGTATGTTTTTCCAATTCAAAATTTGTATTCGAACTTTAACCCACTTTCAAATATCCAAACCAGATTGCATTTTATATACTGGCGCTAATCCGATAACAATCTAGTATTATTATGATTTTCGGTGGTTACCATTTATACTTATTTTATAGGATAATACAAAAAATTTCGGATAGATTACCGCCAATAAGTTTATGAAAAAGTTTTAGATTAGATAATACAAGACAGAGATTGTTGGGTTTTTTAACTTTTATGTATTTTTTAGCACTGAATCCGAAAATTGCCTTAATTTTTAACCATCATGTGAGGATATTTCGCAAATCCTAAATTGTCGAATTTAAAGAATAACAAAAATCGGATACTATAAAATAGAGGAGATGGTCGTATTTTTTAACTTTTGATAATTGATTTTTACGTACTTTTTAGCACTAAATCTGAAAATGACTTTCATTTTTAACCATCACGTTAGAATTTTTTTGCAAATGTGTAAGTTAAAATATAGCGAAAATCTCATACTATAAAACATACGTAAAAATTTTTAAATTTTATTTGATTCAATAATTTATTCGATATTTTTGCTTATCTTGGGATTCTTACAGCTGGGTGGTGTGATGAGATGGGGGAGGAGATTAATTTTTAACTTTGAAATTTACAATTTGCGAAAAAATCTTGATGTGATGGCTAAAAATGAAGGTCAATTCCGGATTCAGCGGTACACATTACATAAAAATCAATTATCAAAAGCTAGAAAACATGAAATAACCCAACTTTTGCAGGCTAGTGTAATCTAATATTATTTTAAAATACGTATCATTTTGTAAAAAATTGAGGCTGTTAATTTAGCATCATTTTATTTAACAAAAAACTCTTTTTTTTTTCTTTCTTCTTAAATGTGTATTACAAATTGTATATTTTGCATTAATATGTCAGAATGACTAAAGATTTCAAATTTATATTGCAATGTTAATTTCACTCTCAACCATTTTTTAATATATCTGACGAAATTATATTTCGACTAAATTTGTGAATGACCCCCAATTTGCAGCAAAAAATATGCTCCAACTTTAAACAGGTATTACTCGGTCAATTTTAATCGTAGAACAACCGGACTTTTTATGTGTTACTTGTCAGTGTAAAAGGAAAATTTTACTAAATATAACTTATAGGACCGGGGGACCGTATAAAAATTTAAATTTCGTAATTTTTTAAGAAATGTTTTTATTGACCCAAATCGCTTTTAAAATATTTCTTTACCTGATTTAAAACATTTTTGTAATTAGAACTATATGTCTATGACTGACGGCTTAGGAATTAGCCATTGGACACCGTTGAAACCGGACACCCTGTATAGCTTTATTAACTATTGAAATAATAAAAAAAAATCATTTTTTCATACTCTCCGCCTCTTGGATTCGACCTGGGGATCTACGGTATTACAGACAGACGACATACCACATAGACATAGCTTCTACCTACGAACTCACTCAAAAAGGGCTTAGAATAAAGTTTTAATTGATTGCACTGCTTCCAAGCCGTTTAAAGTCAGTATGTTCTGGATATCTGAATATGGAGAGCCAATGAGAACGGTTCTGGATCTAAACCGAGTAGGTTTTGCGAACATGCTTGACCGAGTACTTTATGTTATATATAACTTTTCAAATATTATTCGGTTAATATGACCAAAGAGGTTCGAAATGACGAAAGTCATTGTAGTTTTTATTATTATTATTTGTATAATGTTTTTTATTTTTTTAATAATGTCGCACAGATGGTCCGATAGGAAAATTGGTAAAATTATGGTCGTAGGAGTAACAAATCATAAACGTTGAGCCGCGCAGATCGAAGATACGCTAGAAGACAAAACTATAAACGCAATTTTCACGAAGCTCTTTCAACGGTTTTTCCCCAATAACTTTTGAAGAATTTTACGGATTCTTATACTTATTTTTTTTTTAATTAAGGAAATTTAATCTTCTGCAAAATATAAATAAAATACAAACTGAAAATTCATATTTTTATGTTGTAACAAAAAATATGATCAGTTCTTTTAGATTTTGTGTTTTCGCTATAATTTTTTACAATTTTTTCTCCGGTATCAGAGATAACGCAATATGCAGGATAAAGAATACAGTAAACTCTCTGTAAGGCGAATTCTGTATAAGACGGAAATCTGTCTAACTCGGAAAGATTTTCAAGCTCCTGCGAATTCACAGGCATAGAGTAAAATTTGTCTAAGGCGGAATATTGTCTACTGCGGAAAATTTTCTTGGTCCCGATCGATTCCGCCTTATACAGAGTTTACTGTAAATGGCTACTTATTAATATAGAACCTGGGACCTCAAAATAGAGGCAAGACTAATCTTCCAAGATCATATTTGTCGTACAATCTTTAAACTTTCGTTTTTTTATAATTTAACAAATATATTTTATTTCTATAAAACGACCACAAATAAATGCAAAAAAAGAAGTAATAGTCTAAAATAATTCTAGGCTTCCTATAATCCAAGATCAAACTTCTGTCAATTTTCTTCATTTCAAACATTAGTGGTCCCTTTATAATAAAATCCTTTATTCATATCTTGTAAGTAAAATGGTTGGAGTATTTTAAAATGAAGCTCACTTTGCAAACTTTTATGCATTCCATTACTGATTACATCTTTTTTAATACTGTTTCTTATGGAATTGGTTTCTGTTACATTTTAGCAGCATTTTATAATGATTGTATTTCATATTTGACAAAAAAGAAGCTACTCTGAGACAAGTAGATTTTGAAAACTGAAAAATAATTTTATTTTGACAGCAATTAGCTTTCATATATGAGGCGTTGAGAACAAGGGTGGATCATTCCACATTTTAATGAAAATAAATAAATAAATAAAGTGTTAAAGCATTGTATATCACGCCATCTATCGTCTGTATAATCAATTTTATTAATTTCGAAACTATTCAAGTGATAGAGTCAGTTTAACAGATGATTCAATTACATACAAGAGAGGACACTTATGGTTAAATCTGCAATGGCAACAGTATTAGCGTCATTAGTAACAAGGGAGAAGAGCTAACAAGCCTCCAAATTTACGTATACGGAGGAAATGTGTTTACGGTCTATGTTTTGTATATCTCCTTCACGAGGCAGAGGTAAAATAATGTTCTTATTTCAATTTAACTTTGGCGCGTTTTTTAAGTGTATTTTTAAACTATTTTATTTTTATTCAATCTTGAAACAACAGTTCTTTTCAATTTTAAAAGATTATTGTAACGATTGTTTTAATACATTAAACTTCCTAAATTAATAAAACATCGGCTGAAAAATGTTCTTACCAATCAAGTAGAAATTTTTATGAAATTTTCTTGGACATCTAGACTGCAATATTTTCGTATATTTTTATAATGTACCATTACTTTATGTGGCTTTAAATCCAATTATATCTTATTTACTTGATATTCATGGCGAATTTCTTAGGTAAATTTTCGCCGCACTTATATCGTTCCCTCTTCATTTACAAAATAAATAAATAAATAAATAAATAAATTCGTGAAAACGGTAAACCTGTAACATAAAAAAAAATAAAGATACTTTTATATTAAACCATTGCTTTTGATATATAGCATTCAAGACGAAATTTTTACCTTGTTTTTTCGTTGCACTTAAATCGTTCACTCATCATGCAAAAAAAAAAAATGCATATATCCGGCATGGACATAGAATAGATATTAGATATATTAAATAGAATATCTATTCTATGTTCATGTATCTATGTAAAATTCTATTGAAAACGTAAACCGGCAACATTATAAAAGAAAGATCACAATAAGGTAGACGCTCAATAACAAATATATTCCAAGAATGAGAAGTTTCTTCTTCATTGTCATTAAAGACGCTGCCATCGTAATCGCATTACCATTACACACTATGAAAGTGTCCTATCTTTTATGTTTATCTATTATCCCATTTAACTTTGATATCCAGTTGCTAGTGCAAGAGTGGATAAAGGGATATTTTCTTCTTTATCACTCCCAATTGAATCAATACATGCTTGCTGAAAAAGCTTGACCCCTCTGGTACTCGTAGAACTGGCCTAATCCTTTAACCCATTATGTATTGAATTACGAATTCATGAAACTTTTATCTTTTAAAGCATTTTTCGTGAATTTTTGAAACTACATTAGAAGATATACATAATCATTTAATAAATTTTAGAAGGATTGAAGGATTTAGAAGGATTAAGTAAATTTGAATTTATAGGGATTTTGTGCAATATTTATAACCCCACTCAAATCTTTTATTTTAAATATTTTTATCAGTATTTTGCAGAATTAGGAAATGTACAACAATAATGTTCTTGCAATAGAAATATAGAAATGTTTCAGAATAGAAAAATCCTCCTCCCCCCCCCCCCCCCCCCAACGTCATGAAAGCTGCAACGATGCAAAGGCAAAATAAATCATCCTTTTAAAAATATTTTTGTTTGTATAACCCATAAGGCATTTGGAACAAAATAAAAGTAATGCTTCTATAACTCATTTTAAACTGTATTACTACTAATCGATGTATTAAGGTGCTTGCCTACGAACGGAGCAATTTTTTCCAAAAAAAACTATTTCATTATTTTTTAAACTTATTTTTACTAAGATTAGGACTAGAAAATGTGAAAAAAGTAAAAAATATTTCATTCATTGATAAAATTTTGGTAAATGGAGGAATTTATAGTAAAATTTAAAGAAATTTGGCCCGAAACGCAAAACGCTCTAAAGGAAATTCTACTGTATGTATTTTAATTTCCTTTTTACACTTCATATTTATGACATTGGTAAAAGCAATGAACTAAAATCTAAGAGATTCTTTAAGTATTTCAAAACTTATAGCATATTGCACCTGTTTACATGTTAATTTTCATAAAATTCATCGATGTCATTCCACAAAAACATCCATAAAACAAAAAATATTTATTCTAAATTTAAATCTTTAGTTCATTGCCTTTACAATAGTGTAAATAACATATATTTTAAATTTCATAGTGATATTCCAATAACTTTCAGAGAAATCATGTTTTGCGTATGGAATTTTCACAGAAAATTACATTTTCCAAAAAATGCGTTTAAAGTTTAGATTTATGTTTTACTACAAGAATTTACAGTAATATACATCTAAATTTCATGGAGCATATTATTTACATTTCTTATTATTAAACAAATGCATCCAAAATCTCGAAATTTCTCCAAACATACGACCCTTTAAAAGCAATTTAATTTTTTTTAATTTAAAGCCCTTTAAATAGCACTTCCGGTTTGAGTGACAGCTGTTGAGTAGTTTTAAAACCACTATAACTCCGGATCTATTTATCGTACAATAAAAACAAATACAGTTTTGGAAAGGTAAAAAGTTGGTCTTTAATAAAATAAAATAAAATAAATTTGACAATTTTGGTCGAAAATTGCATTTTCAACGTAGTCAGATACCTTAAATGAATTTTATGACAAGTTATTTTAATGATACTTATAAGTGCCGTCAGTAGATAAAGAGTTAAGACCGGAAGAGTTCTAGTAGAAATGAAAAGCTTTGGTTGTTTCCCCTAATTCATAGAATCATATTTGATTGAAAAAGAAACATTTAAAATTTTTGAGATGCAGTTGTCAAACAAATTGCAGTTAAAAGTACTTTTTTTCTATAGGAAAGTATAAAAGTTGAAAATGTAGAAGTTTAAAAAATAGCAGTTGAGATTATCAGTATTTAACCGTATAATGACACACCTGCTTCGTTTTACGGCTGACTTATGTAACATAACGAGACGACACTTTAGAGATGACACTTTAATTCTTTCCTGAAAGAAATAGCATATCGGGGGGCTAAAAATACCCGATGTCATGTTATGCCAATGGAGGATCCACGAAATTCGATGGGCGCAGGCTCGACTTTAAATCGCACAAAAAGAGGAAAATGTAAAGGCACAAATAATTGTACAAAAAATTACTCTCAGGTGCATACATATAATATAAAGATATTTAAAATACATTAAAAATAGCTTAAAAGAGAATATTTTATAAGAGAATAAATTAGAATAATTGCTAATAAAGATACAGCTTGCAACGATGCCCAACCATGCAATATCCATGGAGTATGGAGACATTTGCCGCAAAATAGATGAAAGCTCGTTTTGTTGAAAATTTGAGTAACTTTATCTGGCATCTCATCTGACGTACAACCTTTAAATTACAATGTTTTCTTCTGGACAATTCTCGAATAAGCGCAAAGAAAATAATAACGAGATTTAAATCCTACTGATGATGGCCTGGTAATGGTTGAAAACGTTCTGGGTTTTTCTTATGTATCGTAAGATATTTTTAATTTGTATTTTAAATATCTTTATATTATGTGTATGCTCCTGAAAGTAATTTTTGTACAATTATTTGTGCTTTTATATGTATTTTAGTTATTTAATTCAAGGAGAATATAGCACTAGAATTTTAATTTTCATTTATTAAAAAGAGGAAAACGTTTTTTTCTTTTTCTTTAGAATCACCTACACCAAGGACGGCTAACTTATGGCACGTGAAAGAATAATTATGGCACGGTGTTGCTTGTGGCTCTAAATCAATACACAGTGATATTGCGCAAAATACACAAACTTAGATGACCTCATCTTGTCAAAACTGGATAAATTGGTAATTTCAGAATTTTAATTGCGGCTATTTAAACTACTGTAAATTACTGCATTAGTAAAAGTACCAATGGTAAAATTATGGCAACTCAGAAATTAATTTCACAACAATTTAAAGAAACTGGCTTTTGACCTGTTATAATTTTTCCATCTATGTCCGGAAGGCCATTGTTTTCGCAAATGAATAATACAATAAATCAAATAAAAAGCAATTGTGAGGTAAATCCAGTCCAGTTTGCATTCTGTTGAAATTAACTGAGTATTGACCTGATATTAATTATTTTTCCCTAAGATGAAACAACACAATTAATCGCATAATTCTTTTAAATAATTTCTAAAATATAATTGTTCTTAAAATTATTGCAGTGTAATACTCATTAAAAAAAATCTTAATAAATGATTTTTATTCATGATTTTTCAATCCACTAAATTTATTTATTAGTTGGCACGTCAAGGTCATGTAAAATATTTTTTGGGGAAAAAAAAATGGCAAGCGGCTTTAAAAAGGTTCGCCAACCCTGACCTACACAATTATGTAGGTAAGGTCTTAAAAGGATAAAAGAGATTTCCAAAAAATAGTACAAATTACAGAAAACATTTTTCACTAAATCACAGCTAGCGAGGTTGGTCCACTCTGGTCCGCAACGTCTCATATTTGTGTCAACGCTTTAAAATTGGTTGATAGGAATGTAGTGTAGTTAAATCTTTGATATCCCGTTTCTGATATTATTCCGTTAATTATAGCATAAGGATATTTTGTCAGAGAAATGTTTCAAAATTTTTAAATTAAGCTCAACTAAATTTTATGTACACATACTTAATTTTATTTTTAAAATTTAATTTCTAATGGGATTAATTTCTTTTCAATACATTGAATAGCATTTTAGTGTAGAAATGAATGCATCTCATATCTGAAAAAAGTCAGTTACATAGTACATGTTGTTTTACAAAACTGTAAAGAAATTGCACTTTCGGATAGCTTTGAAATATAAGTGACCTTTAACAGTAAACTCTTTAAAATTGTTTGAAATGTTCACAGAAATGCTGTATGTTTATATTTTTGCTATCACTTTTCTGCAATTATTCAGTTAATAATAGAATACCTTAATTATATTTTGCCAACGAAATATTTCAAGATTTTTAAATGGAAGCCAGTCAATTTTTTATGCAAACATTATTTATTCCATTTTTTAATTCTATTTCTTAAGAAATTAGTTTCTTTTCAATATGTTGAATATCATTTGAAAATAATTGCATCACATGTCTAAGAAAAGTTGAGACAAGTTGATTTAAAAACTGAAAACCGTTTCATTTTGTGAGTAATTAGCTTTCAAATATAAGTGCCAACTCTTTCAAATTCTTTGATATGTCTTCAGGATGCCGTGTATGATACCGTGTCTTTGATATGACTTTTCTGATATTTTTCAGTTAATAGAATGCCTTAATGGTACTTTATGTCATCATGATAGGTAATGATTATGGGTTGCCATGTTGATAACGTCCTATTTAAGATGGAGAGTCGTAATATTTTTGTATTACTGAATTTAATATATAGAATCGTAATAAATTTTGTATTCATGCATTTTTACATAAGAGTGCAACAGCTATTGCACCAAAATCTGAATATTTATAAATCTAGTTATAGTACGAACGAACTTGATTTGCCACGTTTGATGTACAATTTCCGTCTTGTTTAATTCCATTTCTCGTGGAATTAGTTTATTTTCAATATATTTAAAAACATTTTATTGTAAAAATAACTTCATCTGATATCTTGGAAAATGCAGTTACTTCATATATGTTGATTTACAAAAGTTGAAAGGAATGTCGTTTTGAGAATAATTAACTTTCAAATAAAAATGCTATAATCTAATAATAATGAGACTCTTTAAAATAGTCTGATATGTTTACAGGGTTGCTGTGTATTTTATTTTAGACAAAACATATCTGGAATTATACAGTTAATAATAAAATCTTTTGAGCTTATTTCGTCAGTGAAATGTTTCAACAATTTCAAAATAAAGCTCTGAAAAATGTTATGTTGTATATTGAAAGCGCAATTAATCAAAATGAAGAGGAAATTTAAGAGTACAACTCTTCTGTTTTCGTGAAAATCATCTGCTTGTGAGTTTTGTTTTGTTTAAATGAAAATTAATGGATTATTATAATCTTGTAACAAACAATGTAAGTTCGAATTGTTCTTATTTGATGGATTGACTCGTAATGTAAGTTCATTTTGTAATATGTGGAGTTGTCTCCAGAATATTTTGAAAGCGATAAGAAATTTTATAATTGTATTTATACCCGCAACATTTATGACAAAATTTCTTCGACATAATCATGGTTGGTTTTTTACATTGCTCTTTTATTATGTGCATTAAATTAGTAGCTTTAAAGAATTTTACTTTATTTAACAATGTTTTTTAAAAAAGAACTTTTCTTTTTTTTTTACACAGTCTTGATTTTATTTTTTAATTATGTTTCTTATGAAATTAGTTTCTTTTAAATATACTTAATGACATTTTATTGGGAAAATAATTGCATTTTATTACCCTGAAAAGGAAATAACTTGAGACATGTTCATTTACAAAACTAAAAAGGAATATCATTTTCAGAATAGTTAGCTTTCAAAAGTAAGTGCCGACAGTTTAAAAGATTACATGGGATTGAAAATTTTAAAAAATCTATTTTTTTACATAATAGCATATATGTCTGGAATATTTTCCCAAATTTTCATGTCAATCGGAATAAAAGTCTAGGAGAGAGAGCCTTTGGAAATTCTCTTCATAAAAAAACGGACTAAAAAACGGAAATACTACTGGCAATCTAGACGCCAGTACTATTTCCGTATTTTTACTGACATTCCCCCCCCCCCCCACACCATAAATTACAGAAAAATTTCCGTTTTTCTGATTCATAAATTTTTCTGTAATTTATGTGGAAAAATTTCCCTAAAAATACGGAAATAGTAGGGTAGACCGGGGCACATTTGCGCGGATTTTTTTCAATGAATTTTCTAATTTTTATGCTTTAACTTAGGAAATTTTAGACATTGTGGTTTTATAAAGAGCAGTTAATAAAGTCAAAATTTGTGTATTCAGTTGTTGCCCTATTTGCGTTTTTAACCGTAAAAAAATTTTTTTAGGTCCAAGTCTTTTGCAGAAATGCGTAAACAATGATGTCAATGCGTAAACGTGCCCCGCCGCCATGTTTGTATTTATTTTTAACGTGCAACGAAAATTAATAACATTTCTGTTCATACATATACAGTTCTCAAAGGATAAAATTCTGATAATGTTCATATATTTGTTTATCCTTAACTAAGTATTATCAGTTCACAATAACTTTCAATAAGTTCAACCTTGACAGAAAACAGATTATCCTTTCCTCATGCTAGACCGAAGCTCGACAGACGCTCAAAAACGTGTGAGAATACCCACTAGGGAGCAGCATCAATCTGTCATGGCTGTTGGCACGCTAGTTATAACTCGTTTCGAAAAAAGTGCACTGCGTAAACGTGTCCCAGTCTACTCTACTGGCGCCTACATTGCCAGTAGAATCTCCGTTTTTTCAGTCCTTTTTTTGTACAGTGTACACCTTCAAACTGTACATCCAGACTTTCTTTTTGACACCAGTAATAAAAAAAGTTATATTTCTTGTATTTAACTTGAGCACTTTCGTGATTATGTAACAAAAAATAGAAAAAATAACTTTTTTAAAATAGGTGGTGTCAACCGAATGAAATTTGTCTAAGAGACGTCGGTCACAAAGGTGTTAAATCTTCAATTGCTTTTTTCTAAAAACACTCTCAAATTTCTCAAAAACTAATGCAGCGATCTTAATGAAATTTTGCGCACTTTTTCAAAACAGGCTTGACTAAGAGATGGAACGAAGGATTTTTTTTGTATTACAACTATTTTTACAAGGCTATACGTTGTGTAAATTGTACCAAATATTGGACTGTTTTGTAAACAACTCTGCCAAAAATTCCAATTTAAATTTTTATTTAAATCCTTCTTTTGATCACGAACTATACTTATCTACTAATAGAAAAAAATTGTTTTTGTTAATTTCAGATAAAGCTATCATGATTTATCCTGACCACCACGAGGACACTTTTTTTGAGGGGTCTCCGAAAACCAGGTCCCTCCGGCTAAATTTTCAAAATTTTTGAAGGAAAATTTTATAAAATATTGTTTAAATGTTGCTGTTTTATATAGGCTGAAAAGTTTGAATAAAATATATTTATTATATAAAAGAAAATAGAGAATATATGCTTATTTTTAACCTTCGAAACCCATGTAATATAGTTCGATATGCTGTCAGGAAGTTTGTGTACTTTATTTTCAGTATATTCAGGTATTATGCAGCTGAAAACTATTATAATAGAAGAATCATTTAGGTTAATGTCAGACGAACGTCTTATTGCACGCTTTTCCCCCTACATATCATCCTTACACAATGCTAGCAGTATTGTGTAGGGATGATATGTAGGGAAAAAAGCATGCAAAAAGACGTTCGTCTGACATTAGCCTTAACAACATTTATCAGTGAAATGTTTCAAGAATTTAAAAATGAAGCTTTAAAATTTTTTATGTCGTCTTTTTATAAACATAATTAATCAAAACAAAGAATGCTGTACTGCAATAAAATTTCAAGTGTGCAGTTTTTCTGTTTTGTTGAAAATTATCTTTTAAAATTGTTTGATTTTGTTAATTATAATTAATGGATTACTATAATCCGACAAGAAAGAAACAATTTTGAGTTGTAGTTATTTGATGGATTGCCTCGTAATTACTTTGTAAGGAAATAAAATGTCTGTATGTTAACACTCTAAATACAGTTATTTCTTTAAATGTTTCATGAGAACGGTATTTCTCATCGATCTGCTTAATTATGAGTAAATTAAATTAGTTTTTTTGTATCTACATTAAAGTATTTGTTTTTTAAGAGAAGGCGAATTAAACAGCAACATACACTAATTCGTTTGACAAGATGAAAGAGTTGGAAATTGCACGGCAAACTGGAAAATGAGGTGCGTTCGTACTATAACTAGTTTCATAAGTATTTTTTGCACTGCATATTGTACTGAATGTATATTTTAGTGCACTTCATAAATGCATATCAATTTCATTCTTCTCTAAAAGCTGTATAACATCATCAAAATGCACTTGAAATTTTTTTCCCCTTTGGCCGTAGTGTAACGGAAAACTTTTGACTGTCCCTGTAATTAAACTATACATCCGATTTCCATAAAATTTGAAATGACGCAACAAAATTACGCAACAATTATATATTTTAAATTTAAACAATTCGGTTAGGTAGTTTTTGCGCTGTTATATGCGGACGGACGGACAGACAGACGGACTGAACGATGATTATAGGTGCTACGTATTTATATAAATATGAACGCACCTAAAAAGAAATAATGTTTACAGCTTTTCCAGAGGTATTTAAAGCTTTACGCATCAATTAAAATTCTTTTTTAGGAAAATTTTCAAAGTACCTAAGATTTAAAAACTTTCGATGCATTATTTATTTTTTATTTTCATTTTATTTCATTTTATTTATTTTTTCCTGCAATTTATAAAACTAGCAGATTCTTTGAAAAACCATACCTAGAAAGTTTTAAGACAATACTTTTTTTCTGATTGCAAAAAACAAATATCTTTAGACTTTTATAAATATATTTTTATGCTATTTTTAAAAGTGTTTCTTTTTACGCGATGAAATAAAAATATATTTCTTAGTCATAATTAAATCCTTTTCTTCAATCACGAATATAAGAGTAGAATGTCCTAGACGCCAAATTATTTTGAAAGCGGAAAGCAGATTTGCAATTAATTTTCTTTCTTTGGAACAATTATTACAATATTTTCTTGATAAACGATGTTTGTTGAATTTATATAACGGCAACATAAACCATATATATATATATATATATATATATATATTTAAGATACTCTTTTATTGGATGCATTAAATTAAAATCTTTCGAACAATTTCTTTTTATTTAGAACTATGTTTTAAGAAGAACTCTTCATTTTTAGAGTTCCTTACTTAAAAAGTAAAAGTGGAAAAATCACTCCTGCGTCTGTCTGTCACAGCCGTCTTTTGTCTTAAAATATGGAACGTGGGAAGTTCAAATTTGGCAGAAATAATAAATGCTATTGACCCACATATTTATAGATTATTAACCATTAAAAAATATATTTAGAAAAAATGTATAGGGCGGTTAATTAAGTTACTTGAAAATAAAAATCTTTTTAATATATATTGTGTGGGATATTGTGTGAAATCTCTCGTAACGCCAAACTCAAAAACACTTTTGTTTAAGTATTAGCTATTATATTTTCAGAGATATCGTCGAAAATGTAAAGAAAAAGTATGCCCCACCTCTATTTTCGAATCTTCCTGAAAGTAAACTTATGGAAAATTTAGGGGTAGTAGAAATTTATTTAAACCTTGCAGGAAAACTACAGCGATTACCCTAGGTGTTATACTTTTTGAGAAAATTGCATTTTTTCAAAACACACAAATTTCACTTTTCTGGCGCTCAGCAAGGGAGGCGAGGTGCACTCAAGCTACCTATCGTTAAGGAAATATAAAAGGGTTGTTGATAATGATTTTAGAAAAAAAAATGTCGGTAATTAGCCGAGAGATTAATCTTTAAAGCCACAGACGGTTTGGACATACACTGTAAAAAAAATGGTAACGTTCCATGTAAAATCCAGGAACGTTTCGCCTTTTCTCAGGTTTTCAGAATAATTTGGAACAGCAAAACAGCCGCCATTTATTATTTTTTTGCTATAATCCGTTGCTCGCGCGCGAGTGTCGAAAAAGAATTCCTTAAATGAATGTAAATAAATCAATATGGAATGCTAATAAATCAACAGACGACATAATCCTTTACGTCTCTATTGTAAAGACAATTCAGATGAAAATACAATACCTCCGTGACTTCGCGAAGAGATTATGTCTCGTACTTCTCTGTGGAATGTTTAAGGAGCAGACCGTGTAAAAAAAATACACCTATTATTTGGATCTCCGTTATCCAGGGGACCATCAAACATGATTCTCACCGATTTTGATTAATTTAAAGTATGTTTTAGAGTTCTTATCTCTAATTATTCTTGTGAAAGGATTTCTTCAAATGGGATTTAGATTTTCAGAAATTAGATACCGAGGTTTAGCATACATTTCAAATACCCATTAGTTTGCAGCTCTCAACGTGTCTTTCGTGGTGTGGACGCAGAAAGCTCGCACGCCACCCGTACGGCCCGAGTTCGATGCTACCTCTGGACTTTTTTTTTTCTTTTTTAATTAATTTTATATTTTAACACTTTATTACAATTTGATTTAAATTTGATATATATTTGACACTTTGAATTGCTGCAAATTTGAATTTTTTTTATTTTCGGAAAAATATACAATTACGTTTAGGTTTTTTTTCTCATGAAAATTTATATGTATTTTATCTAACTTGTAAACTAACATAATTACTAACGAAAATCCAAAATATTTTATGTCTAGATTTTTTTTCTAATTATTATTTATATTTATATATTTTTATATTTTAAGCAAAGTTCAGAAACAACATATCATATATATATTTACTTTATTGAATTTTAACTGAAAATTTATTTTTTCGTGTAAATTATAAATAATAATTTTGATGTCAATTTCAAAATATTTTTTCATTCTAACCAATAATGATAATAAAGCGAAAATTGTCAACTGGAAATGTAAAAATCGTCTGCGGATCCCGCATGCTGTGAAATGTCAGTAATGTTTTGCTGTCAACAGAAATATTCCTGGTATTTCGCAGGAAACTTACTGGCATTTCTGTAGAAAGTTTTTAACATATACAGTAAAGTTCCAGTCATTTTCAAGAAATGTTTCTTGGAAGTAATGGGCAACTCAGCTGCCCATTTTTTCCCAGGAACGTTGCGGAATTTTTTTTACAGTGTACATAAAGACACGGGCGGCGTACTCTATGCGACTTCGGTTTTTAAAGACTTTATAACAACTTTTAATGATATACTTTTATAATGCACTGCCCAGTAGCAGTATGATGAAAGCAATAAAAGTCAAATTGTCAAAAACAGACTAATTTCTTTAGATTCAATCACGTAATTACTTGAGAGTTCACGAGTAGATTGTACTGAGTGGCGTTCTCAATACGCCGCCCGTGTCTTTAAATGTTAATTAAAAACCTATCTGAAAAAACGCGTCACGTGAACAAGGTGGCGTTGCAACTTTGCGACATCCTTTCGAAGCGCGCTTACGTTGTCTAGTTTTTTTTAAGCCTTATTATTCTTTTAGCAACGATTTTTTCTAATATTACAGTTATTAAGTAATATATTTATTGTATGGAACCCTCTATGCACGATTAATACTGGCACTGATTATTATATAAGTACATATTCTTGATGATATTTTTCATATTGTTTCTGATGAAATATTTTTTCGTTTAAATGTACTCAATAATATTTTATTTGAGAAATAATTTTATCTCATTCCCGATGAAAGGCAATAACTTGAAACATGCTCATTTACAAAAATGAAACGGAATCTCATTATCAATATAATTCAGGAGATAACTATCGAGTGTGTTAAAATTTTAATTACTTTTATTTCTGTAATTGTTTCATGAGAATTGTATTTCTCATTCATCTGCCAGATTATCAATAAATTAAAGTAATAGTTTTGTATTTACATTAAATTAAAATGTTTTTGAGAGAATGCGAGTGAAACAAGAACATACATTAATTCGTATAACAATATCTATATACATAATACGTTACCGTACGTGGCACAGAAAGTGCGATTATTTGTTAATTGGCAACGCCCGAATGAATCGCATCTCATTGGTTATTGAACAGCATTTAATGCATCTCCATACCTATAAGGATGGTTACCATAGCGGGACACTGTTCTGTCGCCAAATGCCGCCAAGTTTATCGCCAAATTTGGCGACCAAAATTAGTCGCCAACTTGGAGATATCTCTTAATATTTCGCCAAATTCTCATAGACTTCCATTGTAGACCAATAGGGTCTACAATCTTGCTTACAGAAAATCAATGAATTGAGATATTTTAATGCAACAAGAACTAATATTAGCTTAAGGGATTATATTACTTATATTGAAGGGAGTCCAAGTAAATTAAATTATGAATAAAAGTAACATGATACAATGCTTAGCATGCTTTCCCAAATATAAATTTTAAGGAAGACCAAACTGGTCGCCAAGGGCGGCTAGTTAAGGTAAATAAAGCTTACAGTTTTTTCAGATCTGTTTACAGGTTTATGCATCATTTAAAATTCGTTTTCAGAAGTATTTTTAAAAGTAACGATTATTCCAAACTTGTAATAATGCATCGTTAAAAATATGCTTTATTTTTATTTTGCAAAAATTTATTAACATTGCAAATTTTTGTAAAGCTTGCTTGACCGTGCTAAAATAATCCTTTTCACCAGTGGAAAAAAGAAAACCTACCCAAATGAAATATAATTTTTTTCTGATGTGACATTTGTATGGAATACTTTTTGTATACATTTTTGTGTTATATTTAAAAATATTTTTTTTCCTCCTTGTAAAAGTAATCTATTTCTTAGTCATTCGGGCTTTTTTTTTTTTTTTTTTTTTTTTTTTTTTTTGGCTGTAACGTGGGGGCGGGGGTTCAGTTTATACACGAGTCTAAGAAAATTTCAAAACTTGATATTATAAAATAAAAAAGATGTAAAACATAAAAATACGTACAAATTTCTAAAAATACTTTCATTCTTCAACAATGAAAAAAGTCACCAACCATCATTATTCACTATCCAAATCATTATCAGAATTTTCAAACAATCGCTTTCTTTCATTCTTTCTAAAATCGCTTTCTTTCATTTTATACATCAGGGTGAATATCGCCAGTGTCTAATTCATCATCATCATCATCATCGCCATATTCTTCAAAAATGGCATCATCTTCAGTTCCATCCATCGCATTACTCATGCAACATTTTTTGAAAGATCGGGCGATCATTTCTTCTGATAATCCAAGTCAATCTTCCTGGCAATTTCCAAATTCGCCGACGTCGTAATTTATCTTTATCGATCAAGTACTTCAGTTAGGAAAGTATCTGAAGTTGCCTTCGATTTACTTTAGGATAAAAAAAAAAAAAAAATACCAAACCGGTCATTGGGATTCTCCTTCAAACTTAACTACTTACAATCTTCCCCCAAACCAGTAATCCATTAGTAAATGTCATTAGGGTAACATTACTTAAAAAGTATAATGTTCAAATCACCGAAGCACCAATCCATCTTTCCTCCGCATAGATCTTCTTCCTTTACCCCTTTTCCTTTTTGAAGGATTTCGATAGCATCTTTTTTTATATAAATAATAATAAAAGAGCCAGAAAGCAGAAATTGTTTTTGAAATAAAATACAGTTAAGATTTTTAAACATTTTTTATTACATATACATGTATATATTTATCATATATATATATATACATATCTATGACTACATATCCACTACATTTTCTAATATAGGACCAAGAGAGGTGACTAAAAAAAATAACACTCAACAATGTAAAAATGTCCAATACTATTGACGGACTCCTTTCGTTAAAAATTTTTTAGTAAAAACAGAAAATTTGCAGCAGGGTCTGTCGGCGAGTTCGGCATGAATCTTCTATCACACTGTAAAAAAAAATACGGCCGGTTTTCCTGTAGGAATCGGAAAAATAGTTGCCCTTATCGTTTAGGAAAATTTTCCGACCCAGCTCGGAATAAAATCCGTAAAAAAAAAAAAAATGGAAATAGTCAATAAAACGGTATTTTACGGTTTTTATTCCGAGCTGGGTCGGAAATTTTTCCGGTTCGATAAGGGCAACTATTTTTCCGATTCCTACAAGAAAAGTGGTAGTTTTTTTTTTTTTTTTTTTACAGTGCAGCCATTCAGAGATAGTGACGATGTCAATTTTTTTAAAATAAGAGATCTACCTATACTATAGAAGGCACCTATGGTCGTCGTCTGGTTCGCCCGTCTCTCCGCATATAACAGCGCAAAGACTACCCAGCAAAATGGTTTCAAATTTAACCCTTAAATGCCTGGTGTTGCTTTTCGGCAACGTACCCAATTTAGGCTCTAAAATACTATTAGAATAACATTGAAGCTATAAGGCCTAATGTTGCCAATAAAATACATTCTGAAAATATTATTAAATCGATTTTCAACATGTAGATGGCAACGCTTGTTCTGTTTAAGAATAAAGACAGATTTATTTTTTCAATTGTTGCTTCTTGTTCTTTTTGTTTTGTTTGGAAGCTTGCGAAATATCGTATTTTGATCTGCAGTGAGCAAGTAAAATTTATTTCTTATTATAGTTCCTAAAATTCTTGTGTGTTTAATATTATAGAATTTTATGAAGGGATATTATTTTTTCAATTAAACACCAGTATTGCCGATTAGTAAAAAATTGTTTTTTAGCCGTAAACCATACTTAAAACAAAATATCATTTTTTAAAGTATTTTTCCCATGATTTATATAAAAAATGAAAGCCAAAAAACATTATTACAATGATTTTTGAAAAATCAGGCATTTAATGGTTGATATATAGAATCATTGTAGAATTTTGTCGAGTCATTTCAAATGTTATGAATATCGAATCAAAACTTAAAAAGATATGAATAAAAGTTTTCTACAAAATCGTAATAAATTTTGTATTTTGCATTTAAATTTTGCATTTTTCCATAAGAGTGAAACAGCTATTGAACCAAAATCTGAATATTTATAAAACTAGTTATAGTAAGAACGCACCTCATTTGCCAAGTTTGACGTACAATTTCCGACTTGTTTCTATTAGCTATGTGATTTTTCACTGAAAAGTCGTATATTCGGCTTATACACTATAAAATATACGGTAAATAGTTTGCATGAATAGTAACAAGAAAAGCAGATTTCCCAAAACGCCAAAATATTTTGAAAACGGGATTCTGAACGGGATTGAAAACCGAATCTACTTTTTTTTTTTTTTTTTTTTTTTAAGCCCCGGTACAGTATGCTACTTCTTTCTCCCATCTTATATTGTGTCGCCTCCAAAAAATAACGTTACCTTACAGAAGCCAGCCGTAAAACAAAGCAGTACTATTAAATATTCTATAGCAATTTTTTAAACTGCTAAGCATCGCACATTTTCAATTTTTATATTATCGTATTTGGAAAAAAGTGTTTTTAAATGCAATTTGTTTGACAGCTGTATCTCCATTTATTTTTGAAATATTAATATTTTTTGTAGTTTTTGGAGCCATTTGCTTAATATTGGCAACGGAAGTACTCCATTTCTGTAGAAAGTAAAGGAAACATAATTGTAAAATATTAATTATATATGTTTGTTGCCATTTTTTCATAACAACCGAAAGAAAATGTAATTAAAATACGTGCTATTTTGAAAAAATATAAGCAAATGATTTCTGTTAAAACATGGAGTTATTATAAACTATATTTAATTTTAAGTATCTACTTTTTTTAATGACGGCATCTTTTTGCTGCATTTGTTTATTATTTCGTGATAGTGACGTCCTATGCATACTTTACTGTAGATGTTTAAGAGTGGATCGTACACGTGGAACTCTTAAGCGGATCCGAATGACGTCATTTTACATAAAATAAAAGCGTGTGCTGTAAGTCTTAAAATTGAAATATGTTTTGTACTATTTATATATACATTTTTTTTCATCGGGGGTGGCACTAAATTCTGAAAAAGCAGAATTCCTGTTTTCTAGTTTTTTTTCCCAAGCAGCGGTTATGTTAATTTTTCTTGATAAAGGAAGTTACGTTTGTTGTTTTTTTTATATTTGTGTCGTCTAGTTGCAAAACCGGCCATCTTCAAAAAATAAAATTTTGAGAAAAAGCTGATTTTATACCACACTTAGCCAAATAAAGTTTGGAACCAAAACTCTTCAGTTTTATAGTCATTAGGGCAGTATATTTGAAAACACGAAATAAGGTGGCAGGGGCACATAAAGGGAACGGGTTATTTAGGTCGTTGTTTTGGATTTGGCCGCCTTTGCAACTTACTTTGGAGTTGGCCGGTTTTGCAACAAACCAGAAATTAATTTTTCCTAAATTTAATCTGACATTGTGTTTTTATGGGTTGCAAATACACAAAAAGGTTTTGTTCAACTTAATGTTATTTAACAAAAAGAACTTTAGGAAAAGTATTAACGTAAAACGGCTTTTACACAGTTACTGATTGTTAAAACTGACTAACAGTTAAAACTAATTGACTAACTGTTAAAACTGATTTAAATGTCACTAAACAAATGATTTAAATGACATGATATCACTTTAAATAAAATTATTAAATTTTAAAAACTTAAACAAAAATCATACTATGTACATGTGCATACAATTTCAAACTTTAGTGGTCTCATCGTTTTCGATCGTCTCACAAATTTCGTCATGATGGTCCATCCATGCGTCTTTTTCTTCATCATCTTTGCTTTCTGCTTTTTAAGCATCTGATGCCAATTTATTTTTGTAAAACCAATAACCGCTTGACAGCATCCCAGTTTGGTCCGAAATGTTTCGTCAGTAAGATTTGGACATTCAGAAGTTTTAGAGGCTGCACCACGGTATCCGGATCCACGTCCTCGAGCTTGCTGTTCATAATGGTTCTCTTACTCTTGACAACAGACTTTCTGACTCAGATTTGTAGAAGACCTCCCCTTGCACCAACAGCTTATTTTTATATTCTGTTATGAAATTTTTTTTGTAGGAGCAAATTTGAAATGCCACAGTGCAGGTGGTTTGGGGAAGAAATTGCTGGTCTTCTTCCAATCATGGTCGGTCTCTTCCCGACTTGAAAACTGTTCCATATTCAAATAAAACTTCTTCATTCTTTGCGGGCTGAATGAGGGACTCGATTTTCTTCAATATCCTTTCAATTTGAGCTGAAACACGGTTTAGAGGGATAAAAGAATACTGAATCAACGTAGGCAAGTTATTAGATTAATAAAATATTATGGCACCATGATAATTAATTAATCAAAATATGTTAACTATGATGTTTTTATGTTATCAATTAATTATGTATTATATTATCCTCAGGGTGGATTACCCATAAGGCAACTTAGGCTATGGCCAAGAGGCGTACGTTAGGTAGGGTTCGCAAAGTTAAGAATTTTAAAGTTTTTAAATTTAATGAAATAAGAACAATTTAAAATTTTAACGAAAAGTGTTAAATAAAAAATGAATTTGTAATAATTACATTTAAAACAATTTTTCTACTTCTTGATATGCCAACACAAAATTCTTTCAGATTTTAAGTGTTACAAAAGCCCATTCATTTTCAATCTACAATCCTCAAAATACTAAAATTTATACAGAAAAATTTAAATGTATTATTAATTAATTAAATAGATTAAAAAATGCTTAAATTTGTCAAAGAAAATTCACTTACAGTTTTATGAAGGGGGGGGGGGGGGAGGAGGGCGCGGAAAAGTATTTTGGCCTAGGGCGTCAAAAAATGATAAATCACTCCTGGTTATAAAAAGGTGTACATTACCTTTGAATTTTGGGTTTCCACGTTTACCACGTCGTTGATGCACTTTGCCGTTTCCTTGGTTGATTAGTAGGCACTTCTTCCAGAAACACTTCTATAGTCGAAGAAAACACGAAGCTAAATTATTAGAAAATTTGTATGCACCAAGGGAGATCAGTCACAGGCGAGAGAAAACACGAGAACGTTTATCTAATCAACAAGTGAGAAGTTACTGTGGGGTCGAGCAGAAGCGTCAGCTAGCGGATATGGAGATGGCCGGTTTTGAAACTCACCGGCTGAAGGATTTGGCCGCTTTTGCACCACATCGTGATTTACAAGCGCATATAACACAGGGATTGACAGGTTTTTGCATGGTTTATCGTTTCCAGATGATAGAAACCTTTACTTAGAACTAAAAAAACTGAAAAAACACATTTTCAATTTTTGAGGAGTTGGCCGGTTTTGCAACTAGATGACACAATTGAAACATAAACCAGATTATTAGCCACCGATATGGTATTTCTTTCGGGCAACAATTAAAGTGTCGTTCCTAAAAATAACGTTCCGTTGTATAAGCCAGTCATAAAATGAAGGAGATGTATCACTGTACTGTTAAATACTGATAATATCTACTGCAATTTTTTGAACTTCTAAACATCACACATTTATTTTTGCACCGTCGTATATTAGGAAAAAAAGTACTTTTAAATGCAATTTGTTTGAAAACTCTAACTCAATTTATTTTTGAGATATTAATTTTTTTGTAGCTTTTAATAACATTTCTGTAATAATGACAATTGAAGTGCTCCATTTTTGTAGAATGTAAAGGGAAAATAGTCTTCTTACTATACCTTTTTGTTGCCATTTTCTCATAAAAACCGAAAAAAAAATTGTTATTAAAATATGTGCTATGCCAAGAATATCGTCTGCTATAAAAATGTACTTTTAAAAATATATGTGTGACTTTTTTTTTCCCCCGCATTTACTTAATTCCTATCAAAAAACTGAAAGAATGCAATTTTATTATTCCGCGTGTAGTAACATTTGTAATAAAAAATATAAATGAAGGATTTCTGATAAAACATGGAGCTATTATAAACTATATTTATTTTTCAATATCCATATTAACCCTTTCAGTCCTGATTTTTTTTTCTCCATTTTGTGATAAAATTACTTTTACTCCAATAAAATTAAAAGTAGTTATCCAAATCACAGACGTTAAAGTTACTGAAATTTAACGAATGTAGTTATTTTGCTTATTTTTCATATGAAAATAGACTAAGGAAGAATTTTTCATGACATTTGGAAAATGTCGTATTACAACAGGATTAAACATACATAAAAACTAACTAGTATTTTTTATGTTTTATCGCAATTTATTAGTTTGGAAAAGTAGTCCCAAGTTTAAATTTAACCCTTTCGGCTCTCACTTTTTTCTTAAAGTAAAAAAATAAAAACTTTTGTCATTTTTTTTTTCAAAGCTAACTGGTGCTACTTGTCCTCTAAAAAGTCAAAATATAGAACACACATATGTGATTATGAGGTTTTTACGTATCTGCAAGGCGTTATTTATAGTTTAAAGCATTTCAAAAGTAAGGAACACATTTGTGACTGCGAGGGCCGAAAGGATTAATGTTACGAACTCAGAGTAAAGATAAGAAGTTATATGAGAAGTCTATGGTTACAAACGAGTGAAGGCTTATGAATCATTCACTGAGCATCACAATAGTACGGAGAGCTAACTTGCCGATCCGCTTTCTGCCGCGAACAAATTGCACTTTCAATGCGCGTAAGTAATGAGTCCTGCACTTTTCTCGATATTAGAAGTATTTTTATTTTTAAATTTTCCGCGTACTTTTTATCAATTTTGATTATTTCTACACTTTGATATTTTTATGAGCAATACTTAACAAATTTTTCATATTTTTTCGTCGAGCTTACCTAAAATTTAATTTTAACTGATGTCAAATGAACCCCTTAAAGATCGCTTAATATTTGGAGAACCCATAAAAAAAAACTACCTATTTTTTATTACAGAAATTGAATAACTATAAAGTTTCAAAATAAAATATGCATTTTTTTTTTTTTTTTTTTTTTTTTTTAAGACGGCGAAAAAAAAATAGAACAAATTCACATTTATAGAAAAGCCATCATGCGAGAATTCTACGTTTTAATGTTTGTTTTACACCATACAAATTAATGCGAATATGAACTTTATTTTTCAAATCTTTACAACTTTTTACAAATAATATTTGAAATAATATATGTACATAAAATTTTGATTATCAATACTTTTTCGAGTATGATATATTTCGTAACATGCAATATAAACTTCCAACTTAACAATCAGTGCCAAAATCAGAACTCAAGCGTTAATATTTCAAAAATATATATTCTAAAAACACACTCAAAATATATATTAAACATTTAATTGCTAAAAAGGACGTCAAATGTTAATAAAATACATTAAAAGATCTTAATGTATCTTCTAATGTAACATCTTTTAATGTATTTTATTAACATTTGACGTCCTTTTTAGCAATTAAATGTTTAATATATATTTTGAGTGTGTTTTTAGAATATATATTTTTGAAATATTTTTAAAGGACGTATAAGAGAACTTCTGTTTATAATTTAATATCAAGCGTTAATATTCAAAGACTTCAAATGGAAATGCCAGATAGATTTTTCTTGTTTCAGAAGTTTTTTTCCAGCTGGAAATTTCCTGATTTTTCCAGCAGGAAGCATTTTGAAATCTCCAGCCCGAAAATATATCGGGCTCCAGAAATAACGAACGACACCTCAGTCCGTGATATTGATGGTAGCGATAATTAAAGAGTTAAAAATTTGCGTCGAATTTAAATAAAATCTCTAGTTTTTTCGATAAAAAATATATGTCATTGAAAATTGTAACAACTACGTCCTATTTTTAAAAGACAATACGCACTGAATATACATTAACACTATACTATTCTATGGGAAGAAATCAATATTTTGCCAAAAATTCTCTTCGGAAAACCTTTGTCATTGTATTCACGGGCGGACCGCTGGATTCAATGTTTCAGATTAGCCCTCCGAGCTATTGTGGTGCTCAGTGGATCCATTAGATGCCCTATTTTTTGTCGAGTTTCTTGAATGACGATATCGCTTTTTACCAAGGTTGTGTAATATCCTGCGATAGTGACGTCCTATGCATACTTTTCTATAGATGTTGTTTAAGACTGTATCGTAAATGTGGAATTCTTCAGCGGATGCAAATGACATCATTTTATATAAAATAATTTTTCGTGTATAAGTCTTAAAACTGAAATATGTTTTGTATTATTTATATTCATATATATATCTTTCTTTTCATCGGGGCGACACTAAATTCTGAAAAGCAGAATTCCTGTTTTCTAGTTTTTTGCCCTTTTATTGGGTGCATTAAATTAAAAGCTTTCAGGAAATTTCATTTTTTCTAAGAATCTGTTTTTTAAATAAACTCTTATGAACACATTCTTGATTCCAGTTTATAAATTCTGTTTCTTATGAAACTAGCTTCTTTCAATTCTATTTAATAACATTTTATTGGGAAAATAATTGCATTTCATTCCCGAGAAAAGGCAATAGCTCTATACACATTCATTTACAAAACTGAAAAGAATTTCATTTTCAGAATAATTCGATTTCAAAAGTAAGTACCGACTCTTTAAAATAGTTTCATATAATCTCATGAATTGCCTGTACTTTTTTTTAATCTTTAAATATTTTCTTGTTTTATTCAATTACTAACTGGCATAATAGAAAGAATTCTTTAATAAAATTTTGCCAATGAAACATTTTAGAATTCGAAAATGAATCTTTCAAAACTTTTATGGTGTCTTTTTAAAAACATAATTAATCAAAACAAAATATGTAGTACAAAAAAGTTCGGGTGTGCAGTTCTTCTGTTTTGTTGATAATAATCTGTTTAAATTATTAGGTTTTGGTTAATTAAAATTAATGTATTATTATAACATTGTAACAAAATATACAATTTGTAATTTGGATTGCTTCGTAATAACACATACCTTACTTTGTAATAAGATAAACTGTAAGTGTGTCAATACTTTAATGACACTTGTATCTTTAATTGTTTCATGAGAACTGCACGTATCATCGATTTTCAAGATTATCAATAAACTAAACTAATGGAATTTACATTGAATTAATGTGTGCTTTAGATAAGGCAAATTAAACAAAAGCATACATCAATTCGTTTGAAAACAACATAAAGAAAGCTTAAATGCTTTTGAAATATATTTAAAGCTTTAATAAGGATTTAAAAATTGTTTTTGGAATATTCCTTTAAAAATGAGAATATTTTTTAACTTTTGATGCAGTATTTAAATTTGGATTTTTTAAAAAGTTTCGTAAACTACCTAAGAGGTATTAAAAAATATATATTTTTAACAGTGTAAAAAAAAAAACAACCTTTGTTTGACTTATTTTTATGGAATATTTTTAGAAAAACACTTTTATGCTATGTTTCTAATAATGTTTTTTTTTTTTTTTTTTTCCTCAAAGCAATAGAAATCTATCTTTTCATCATTATTAAATCCTTTGCTTAACTCGCGAATAAAAAAGATTTTTCCAATCACCAAATTTTTTTGAAAGCAGAAAGAAAATCTACAATTAATTTTCTTTCTCTGCAACAATTACGACAAACGTTTCTTAATAAATAAAGTTACGTTTGTTGAATTCTTATAATGACAACATAAACCAAATCATTTTTTACAGATGCTCTTTTATTGGATGCATTAAATTAAAAGTTCTCAAGTAATTTTATTTTCATCTAGGTATCTGTTTTCTTCGCTTCTATGTTCAGTCGTTGAAAAAATATTGTAAACACCCTTTACTAACTCTGCAATTAATTATGATAGAAGGAAGTCACTAGTACGAATCAATTAGAAATAAAGTCTACTTTTAAATGATGTATGTAAAATTTCCTTAAGGGGGCATCTACAAATCAAATCCAGACCAAACTTTGTTTTTTTTCAATAGCAACACCCAATTTTGACAATATATTTTAAATCTTCGTTTTACTCATTTGAATGATAAGGTTTTGAATTCTAAACATTCAAAATTTAGAGATTCTAATGTTAAATTACATTTTCATATTTTTATTAATATCTCCTGAAATTATAATTATAATCCTAATGAGATAATTTTGTGTGCGGTTGGTTATAATACTAAATAACTCTAACATAAATTCATTAAATTTGTAATTTAAAAAAATTTATTACATGAATTACGACATTAATATTCGAAAAAAATATAAATTGCAACTAACCTTTTTTTTTTTTTTTTTTTTTTTTGATAGATTTATATTTATTATGTCCTGCTTTATGCGAATTCCCAATTTCAAATTTTTCTTCCAAGTAGTCTTCGAATTACGATTAAAAAGCATCAAAATGATGGTTTAAGGGGACTGTCTATGGTGTGCAGAAAAGCATAATTTGAAAAAAATATATTTTACTCATTTTATTAAATATTTCAGTTGGCATTAGTCGAAACGTATTAAGCCAGTGAAATGGTCATATTGGCAAGAAATACTACGTAAATAGAAGTGACATTGTACTTATGTAGACAACAATCGAGTATCGAACTTCGATTAGGATCCAACCCCTAAAATATGCCCATTTTAAAACAATTAATTACTCAGAAACTAAGAATATCATTAAAAAAAATTGGATTTAGGCTAATTGATGGATGTAGAATTTATTTATGGTGTCAAACTTGGATATTGCTATTGAAAAAAAAAGTTTGGGTTAGTTTTGATATGTAGATTTGTCCTAAGCAAATTTTGAATGCATTTTAAAAGTAGACATTATTTCCAATCGTTTGTTGCTTGTAAATTTCTTTTACGATATAATTTGTTGCAGAGTTAGCAGGGAATATTTACTTTTTCCCCCCATGTCTGTACATTTTCTTGATTATATTTTTTTATCCTGTCCCTTATGAAATTAGTTTCTTTTAAGTTTATTTAATAACATTTTTATTGGAAAAATAATTCCATATTTTTCCTGAGAAAAGGCAATAGCTTCAGATATGTTAATTTACAAAACTGCAAAGGTATTTCATTTTTAGAATAATTAGCTTATTAGCTTTGACAATTAAGTACCGTCCTTTAAAATCGCTTGATATGTTGTTAGGAATTCTGCTTTAATGTTTTCTGATATTAATCAACAACAAACAGGTACAATAAAAGAATCTTTTAATAACATTTTGCCGGCAAAGTGTTTCGAGATTGTTAAAATGAAGCTTTAAAAAGTTTTATGCTGAAAATTTCATGAATGCAGCTCTATTTTGTTGAAAGTTTTGTGCTTATATTATTAGGTTTTGCCAAAATATACAATTTTGAACTGTTGTTATTTAATCGATTGCTTCCAAATAACATGGAACTTACATTGTGATAAGGTAAATTGTCAGTGTGTTAATACTTTAATTTCACTTATTCTTAATTGCTGAATGAGAAAAGCATTTCTCATCTATTTTCTAGACTATCAATAAGCCAAACTAATGGTTTTGTATTTACATTAAATCAATTTGTGTTTGAGAGAAGGTGAATTAAGGAATAACAAATTTCATCAAATCGTTTGATGACAAAAACGATAATAATGATGTTTAGAATTTTTTTTTTCAAATAAATTTAACGCTTTATTCATAATTAAAAAAAAAAATCGAAATATATTTTTTTAAATGCAAATATATAATAACTTTCAATGCATTACTTAAAATTTTGTTTTTTGCAAAAATTCGTTAAGCTTGCAAATTTGTCAAAAGGTACGTAGGAGGTGTTAAAACAATACTTTTTTATAAAGTACTTTCCCAAGTGAAACAACAATTTTCTTGTGATGTCATATTTATATGGAATACTTTTATAATTACATTTTTGTGCTTTGTTTTTAATATATAATTTTTTTATCAATGGAACAGAACTCTATTTCTTCATCATTAATTAGTCTTGTGCTTGAAGCATGATTATAAAAGATTTTCCACAACATTAGCTGGAAGAAAATCTACAATTATTTTTTTACCTGTAACTGTTATGACAAAAATTTTCTAATAAAGGAAGTTATGTTTGTTAAATTGTTATAATGGCACCATAAACCAGATTATTTTTTCAAGGTGCTTTATTATTGGACGCATAAAAAAAAGCTTACAAGCAATTTTATTTTATCTAAAAATCTGTTTTTAAGAGGATTTCTTTGTTGTTATGTACTTATTCTTGGTGATATTTTTCGTTCTGCTTCTTATGGAATACACTCAATAACATTTCATTGGGAAAATAGTTGCATCTCATTCCCGAGAAAAGGCAGTAGCTCCATACATATTCATTTACAAAACTGGAAAGAATTCCATTTTCAGAATAATTATATTTGAAAAGTAGGTACCGACTCTTTAAAATAGTTTCATATGCTGTCAGGAATTTTCTGTACATTTTTTCAAATCTTTAATATTTTCTCGTTTTATTCAGTTATAAACTGGTATAATAAAAAAAATCCTTTAATATAATTTTGCCAGTGAAATGTTATAGAATTTTAAAATGAAGCTTTCAAAAGTTTTATGCCTTTTTAAAAATATTATTAATCAGAACAAAAAATGTAGTGCAGCAAAATTTTGTTAGTGCAGTCCTTGTCTTTTGTTGAAAATAATCTGTTTAAATTATTAGGTTTTGCTTAATTAAAATTAATGTCATATTATAAAATTGCTACAAAATATGCAATTTGGAATTGCAGTTATTTGATGGATTGTTTTGTAATAACACAGAGCTTACCTTGAATAAAGATAAACTGTCAGTTTGTAAGTAGTTAGTATTTTAATTACAATTATTTCTTTAATTGATACATGAAAAATGCATTTTTCATCGATTTTCTAGATTATCAATGAGCCGAGTATTGTGTATTTACTTTAAATTTATTTGTGTTTGGGAGAACGCGAATTAAAGAATAACAACATTCATCAAATCGTTTGATTACAAAAAATAAATAAATAAATAAATAAATAAATAAATAAATAAATAAAATAAAATAAAAAAATAAAAAAATAATAATAATGTTTAGAATTTTTTAAAAATACAATAAACGCTTTATTCATAATTTAATAAAAATTTTGATTTTTTATTTAATGCGTTACTATAATAATTTTAATGCATTATTTAAAATTTGTTTTTTGGAAAAATTCGTTAAACTTGCAAATTTCTTAAAAGGTACCTAGGCGGTGTTAAAACAATACTTTTTTTACAAAGTGAAAACAAAATACCTTTCCCAAATGAAACAAAATGTTTCTTGTGATGTCATATTTATATGTAATATTTTTATAATTACATTTTTGTGCTATGTTTTTTATAATATTTTTTTTTTCGCAATGCGATACCTTGTAAAAGAAATCTATTTCTTCATTATTAATTAACCCTGTGCTTGAAGCTTGATTATAAAAGATTTTTCACAATACTACAATATTTTGAAAGCTGGAAGAAAATCTACAATTATTTTTTTCCAATGTAACTTTTATGACAAAAAATTTTTAATAAAGGACGTTATGTTTGTTCAGTTATAATAATGGCAACATAAACCAGATTATTTTTTCAAGGTGCTTTATTATTGGATGTTTTAAAAAAAAGCTTACAGGCAATTAAATTTTATCTAAGAATCTGTTTTTAAAAGGAATTCTTCGTTGCTATGTGCATATTCTTGGTGATATTTTTCGTTCTGTTTCTTATGAAATACGTTTCTTTTAAATATTCTCAATAACATTTTATGGGGAAAATAATTATATCTTATTCCCGAGGAAGGCAATAGCTCCATACATATTCATTTACAAAACTGAAAAGAATGTCATTTTCAGAATAATTAGACTTCAAAAGTAAGTACCGTCTCTTTAGAATAGTTTTATATGCTGTCAGGAATTTTCTGCATTTTTTTTTTATCTTTAATATTTTCTTGTTTTATTCAGTTATAAAATGGTATAATAATAAAAAAAAACCTTTAATAAAATTTTGCCAGTGAAATGTTTTAGAATTTTAAAATGAAGCTTTCAAAAGTTTTATGATGTTCTTTTATGATCTGTTTAAATTATTAGCTTTTGCTTAATTTAAATTAATGTCTTATTTTAAAATTGTAATAAAATATAGAATTTGTAACTACAGTTATTTGATTAATTGTTCTGTAATAACACAGAGCTTATCTTGTAAAAAGATAAACTGTCAGTGTCTTAGTACTTTAATTAGAGTTTTTTCTTTAAGTGTTAAATGAAAAATGCATTTCTCATCGATTTTCTAGATTAGCAGTAAGCCGAGCTAACGGTTTTTTATTTACATTTATTCGATTTGTGTTTGGGAGAAGGCAAATTAAAGAATAACAACATTGATCAAATCATTTCATACAATAAAAAAATAATAAGGTTTAGAATTTTTTAAAATAAATTAAACGCTTTATTCATAATTTAATAAAAATTTTGATTTTTTTTTAATACGCAGATATAACTTTCAATGCATTATTTAAAATTTGTTTTTTGTAAAAATTCATTAAACTTGCAAATTTTTCAACAGGTACCTAGGCAGTGTTAAAACAATGCTTTTTTACAAAGTGGAAACAAAATACCTTTCTCAAGTGAAACAACAATTTCCTTGTGATGTCATATTTATATGGAATATTTTTATAATTACATTTTGTGCTTTGTTTTTAATATATTTTTTTTTCTCGATGGAGCAGAAATCTATTTCTTCATCATTATTTAATCCTGTGTTTGAAGAATGATTATAAAAAATTTTCCACAACATTACAATATTTTGAAAGCTGTAAGAAAATCTACAATCATTTTCCCCCTGTAACTGTTTTGTCAAAAATTTTCTAAAAAAGAAGTCATGTTTGTTGAATTATTATAATGGCAAAATAAACCAGATTTATTTTTTCAAGATGCTCTATTATTGGATACATTATATAAAGCTTACAAGCAATTTTATTTTATCTAAGAATCTGTTTTTAAGAGGAATTCTTTGTTGCTACACTGTAAAAAAATTCTGCCAATTTTCTGGTAGGAATCGGAAAAATAGTTGCCCTTATCGTACGGAATAATTTCCGACTCAGCTCGGAATAAAATCCGTAAAAATAAGGAAATAGCCAGTAAAAAGGTATTTTACGGATTTTATTCCAATTTTACGGATTATATTCCGAGCTGGGTTGGAAATTATTCCAGTCTTAATTAAATCTGTCTTATTCGGAAAGATTTTCAAGTCCCTGCGAATCCATAGACATACAGTAAAATTTGTCTAAGGCGGAATATTGTCTACTACGGAAAATTTTTTTGGTCCCGATCGATTCCGCCTTACACAAAGTTTACTGCATATTTAATAGCATTTTAAAGTATTACATAAGAAACAGAACGAAAAATATCACCAAGAATATGTCCATACACTGTAAAAAAATATACCGCCAGTTTTCCGGTAGGAATCCGAAAAATAGTTGCCCTTATCGTACCGGAATAATTTCCAAACCAGCTCGGAATAAAATCCGTGAAATACCGTTTTGCTGTATATTTCCTTATTTTAACGGATTTTATTCCGAGCTGGGTCGGAAATTATTCCTGTACGATAAGGGCAACTATTTTTCCGATTCCTACCGGAAAACTGGCAGTATGTATTTTTACAGTATTGGGCATATTCTTGGTGATATTTTTCGTTCTGTTTCTTATGTAATACTTTAAAATGCTATTAAATATGCAGGAAACTTTGTGTAAGGCGGAATCGATCGGGACCAAAAAAATTTTCGGTAGTAGACAATATTCCGCCTTAGACAAATTTTACTGTATGTCTATGGATTCGCAGGGACTTGAAAATCTTTCCGAGTAAGACAGATTTCCGTCTTACACAGAGTCCGTCTTACAAAGAGTCCGCCTTAGAAAGAGTTTACTGTACTCAATAACATTTTATTGGAAAAAGAATTGCATCTTATTCCCGAGGAAAGGCAATAGCTCCATACATATTCATTTACAAAACTGAAAAGAATTTAATTTTCAGAATTATTATATTTAAAAAGTAAGTACCGACGCTTTAAAATAGTTTCATACGCTGTCAGGAATTGTCTGTATATTTTTTAATATCTTTAATATTTTCTTGTTTTATTCAGTTATAAACTGATATAATAAAAAATCCTCTAATAAGATATTGCCAGTGAAAGGTTTTAGAATTTTAAAATGAAGATTTCAAATTTTTTATGATGTCTTTTAATAAACTGTTTAAATTATTAGGTTTTGCTTAATTAAAATTAATGTCTTATTATTAAATTTTAACAAAATATACAATTTGGAATTGTTGTTATTTGATGGATTGTTTTGTATTAACACAGAACTTACCTTGTAAAAAGATAAACTGCCAGTGTGTTAGTACTTTAATTACAGTTATTTCTTTAATTGATACTCGTAAAATGCATTTCTCATCGATTTTCTAGATTATCAATAAGCCGAACTATGGTTTTGTATTTGCATTAAATTAATTTGTGTTTGGGAGAAGGCGAAATAAAGAATAACAACATTCATTAAATCGTTTGACAACAATAAATATATATATATATATATATATATATATAATGTTTAGAATTTTTTCAAATAAATTAAACACTTTATACATAATTAAAAAAATGAAATATATTTTTTCAAAATGCGAAGATATAATACCTTTCTATGCATTATTTAAAATTCGTTTTTTGCAAAAATTCATTAAACTTGCAAACTTTTTAAAAGGTACCTAGGCAGTGTTAAAACAATACTTTTTTACAAAGTGGAAACAAAGTACCTTTCCCAAATGAAACAAAAATTTTCTTGTGATTACATTTTTGTGCTATGTTTTTAATAATAATTTTCTCAATGGAGTAGAAATCTATTTCTTCATTATTAATTAATCCAGTGCTTGATGCATGTTTATAAAAGATTTTTCACAATACTACAATATTTTGAAAGCTGGAAGAAAATCTACAAATATTTTTCCCTGTAACTGTTATGAAAAAAATGTTCTAATAAAGGATGTTATGTCTGTTGAATTATTATAATGGCAACATAAACAAGATTATTTTTTCAAGATGCTCTATTATTGTATACATTATAAAAAAGCTTATAAGCAATTTTATTTTATCTAAGAACCTGTTTTTAAGAGGAATTTTCGTTGCTATGTATATACTCTTGGTGATAGTTTTCATTCTGTTTCTTGTGAAAAAAGTTTATTTTTTAAATATACTCAGTAATATTTTATTGGGAAAATAATCTCATTTCCGGGAAAAGGCAATACCTCCATGTATGTTCATTTAAAAAATAGAAAGTAATTTCATTGTCAGAATAATTATCTGTAAAAAGAACCGACTCTTTAAAATAATTTAAAAAGTTGTCAGTAATTTTTTGTACTTTTATCTTTAATATTTTCTGGTATTATCCTGTTACAAAGTGGTATAATAAAATAATTCATTAATAACATTTTGCCAGTGAAATGTTTCAAGAATTTTAAATTTAAACTTTGAAAAGTTTATGATGTCTTTTTAAAAACATAATTAATCAAAACAAAATAAGTAGTACAACAAAATTTCAGTTTAAATTATTAGGTTTTGTTTAATCAAAATTAATTGCTTGTGACGAAAGATGCAACTTTGTATTTTAGTTGTTTGATAGATTGCCTCATAATAACATAGAACATACTTTGTAATGAGGTAAACTATGAGTGTATCAACTTTAATTACAGTTATTTATTTATTTATTTCGTGAGAACAGTATTTCTCATCGATCTGCTAGATTATCAATAAATTAAAGTTGCTGTTTGCAACATTAAATTTACTGTTTTATTTTTTAAATCGAATTAAACAAAGTACACACAGATTCGTTTGATAAAATAAAAAGATATCTGTTATAATATGTATACAACTTGTTCAAATATATTTAACCTTTATGCATCATTTAAAATTCATTTTTGGAAGGATAACAAAAAAATATAAATATTTATAAACTTTTGACGAACAATTAGTTTTTTGCAAAAAATTATAAAAATTTATTTTTGAAAAGCTGCTTAGTAGATGCTAAAACAACACTTTTATCAAAGTGAAAAAAAAAGCCCTTCCGAAATGAAACAACATTTTTTAAAAATAAATTGAAGGACTATTACGTCTTTAAATTAGCCGCACAAATATAATTAAAAAATATTTACTAAAAGACGTATACTACACATAAAAGTTAACACTTTCAAAACATTTAATAAAATTTTAAAAGTCTAAAACTGACGTTTCAGCCACTTATTTTTCTTAATTATACTACACTACTTAATTATACTATACTACTACATCATACATGATTATAATACTTAATTATACTACAAATAAGTATTTTGGTCTCTTGGACTGAAGTAAGACCCTGATGATGGCCACAGGGTGGCTGAAACTTGTCGGTTTTAGACTTTTAAAATTTTATTTAATGTTTTGAAAGTGTCAAATTTTATGTGTAGTATACGTCTTTTAGTAAATTGTTTTAATTATATTTGTGGAATATTTTTTTGTTATCAAATGTTTACTGAATATTTTTATAAATGCATTTTTATGCGACGTGTTTAAGATAATTTTTTTCTCAATGTTCCAGGAATCTATTTCCTCGACATCAGTAAATTCTTTGCTTATATGGCAATTTCAAAAGAAGATTTTATTAACCATAAAGAAACTTTGAAAGTGGAAAGAAAATCTACAATTAATTTTCCTTCTTTGCCGCAGTTACGACAGAATTTTCTTGCAGGGGTAAATCCAGTTACTCTAATTCCAACTAAGTATTTATTAATATTAACTTATTTAAGTCCTTCTGCTAAAGTTTTCCTTTCTGAAAAACTCCTTTTGTTTGTAAGTTACACCTTTTAAAACCTAACAAAATAAAAATAATTAATGAAAGGTATGTTTTTATTGAATGGATTTTTGTGAAGAGGCAAGTTTTATTAAAATGAATTTTGTGAAGTGGTCCTAAATTGGCTCCAAATTTTGCCTGGATCGACACTTGTCTCGATAAAAGTAAATTATGTTTGTTGAATTCTTAAAATGGCAACATAAACCAGATAATTTTTTCTAAGATTTTCTTTTATTGGATACATGAAATTAAAATCTTTTATGCAGTTTTAATTTATCTAGTAATTTGTTTTTATGAAGAAATCTTCGTTTTACATACATATTCTTGATGATATTTTTTATTTAGTTTCTAGTGAAATTGGTTTCTTCTAAATATATAACATTTCTTCTAAATATATAACATTTTATTAGGAAAATAATTACATCTCATTCCCGAGCTTCAGACATATACATTTACAAAACTGAGAAGGAATTTCATTTTCAGAATAATTAACTTCAAAAGTAAGTACCGGCCCTTAAAAATAGTTTGCTTTATGGTCAGTAACTTATGAACTTTTATCTTTAAGATTTTTTGGTATTATTCAATTACAAACTGGTATAATAAAATAATTTAATAACATTTTGCCAGTGAAATGTTTCAAGAATTTTAAAATGAAGCTTTCAAAAGTTTTTGATGTCTTTATAAAAAACATAATTAATCAAACAAAATAAGTAGTACAAAAAATTTTCAGGAGTGCAGTTCTTTTGCTTTGTTAAAAACTTTGCGTTTAAATTATTAGGTTTTTCTTAATGAAAATTAATGGCTTATTATAATATTGTAACAAAATATATAATTTTGAATTAGAGTTAGTTGATGGATTGCTTCGTAATAACAGAGAACTTACTTTGTAATAACATAAAATGTCAGCGTGTTAATTAACTTTAATTACACCTATTTCTTCGTTCCATGAAAACTGTACTTCTCATCGATTTTCTAGATTATCAATAAATCGAACAACAAAATTTGTTTTTAGTAATGTATTTTTTTAAAAAGTCCGAAGATATAATAACTTTCGATACGTTATTTGAAATTCGCTTTTTGCAAAAATTTATTAAACTTTCAAGTTTTTTAAAAGCTGCCTAGGAAGTGTTAAAACAATATTTTTTTTTACAAAAAAAAAAAAAAAAAAAAAAAAAAAAAAAACCTTCCCAAATGAAACTAGTTGGATGAGCCAATCCCAAAACTTTCTTCTATATCATATATCTTAATATTTAAAAATATTGTTACAAATGTCAGTATTACAATTTTATTATTTCAATACTATATCAACTTTGAATATTCATACACTTTTCAATGGTACAATATGAAAAATGACATACAGAATGATATTACTCTTGCCCCCTTCCGGCAGAATGTTTCCAAATTCAGGGAGAATCTTCTTGCCGTGGCCACAAACATACACAAAAAATTTGCTTTCATTTTATGTATAACTTCATACACTTTTCGATGGTACAATATTGAAAATGGCACAAAAATCGCTAATTTCCTTTGTAAAGACAATTTTGTTATAAATGTTATAGGGGAAAAAATTAACCCTTTGCACTCCGTTGTCGCCGCGGCGACATTGTAAGGTAAGTGAAAAACTCCGCTGTCGCCGCGGCGTTCATTGTAAGGTGAGTGAAAGGAAGGATATTTTTTTTTTTTTCTTCTTTGTAAAAAAAAAAATGTTTTAACACTTCCTAGGTAGCTTTTAAAAAACTTGAAAGTTTAATAAATTTTTGCAATTTTTGCTTTCTTCTATATCATATATCTTAATATTTAAAAATGTTGTTACAAATGTCAGTATTACAATTTTATTATTTCAATACTATATCAACTTTGAATATTCATACACTTTTCAATGGTACAATATGAAAAGTGACATACAGAATGATATTACTCTTGCCCCCTTCCGGCAGAATGTTTCCAAATTCAGGGAGAATCTTCTTGCCGTGGCCACAAACATACACAAAAAATTTGCTTTCATTTTATGCATAACTTCATACACTTTTCGATGGTACAATATTGAAAATGGCACAAAAATCGCTATTACCACGCTGCTTTCCGGCGAATTTTTTTCCAAATTAAGGGACAACCTGCTTGCCATAGTCAAAAACCTAAAAAAAAAAAAATTGGTTCAATTCTATGTATAACTTCATACACTTTTTGATAGTATAATATAGAAAATGGCACAAAAATCGCTATTACAGCGACCCCCTTCTAACGGATTTATTCCATATTAGGGGAGGACTTACTTGCCATAGCCAAAAACCTAAAAAAATATTGTTCAATCGTATGCATAACTTCATACACTTTTGATGGTACAATGGCGACACACTGACAGACAGACATTTTCTATAGACATGTTTTTGGGGGTCTCTGACCCCTAAAACTTGCGAATCCGTCGAAAACCGGAAGTCGAAAAAAAATTCGATTACAATACTTTCTTCTATTGAAGATAGAAGAAAGTAACAACATTTTTTTTTTGTGATGTCATATTTTTATGAATACATTTTTGTGCTAGGTTTTTAATAATATTTTTTTCTTCATGGAGTAGATATCTATTTCTTCATCATAAGTTAATTCTTTGCTTGAATAACGACTATAACATCAGATTTTCTTCAACGTTAAAATATTTTGAAATGGAAACAAAGTCTTCAATTAAAACCCTTTGCACTCCGCATTATTTTGAGTATAGGCTACCAAGAACTCCGCGTCATTTTGACTTTGGGCTATCAGCAACTCCGCATCGTTACACAAATATTTTATTCGGTCGGCACCACTTTTTTAAAAGAAGTTTCCTTCAAGTATAAAATTTAAAAAAATGCTCTGATTAAATAAGGCAAATTTTATTTTCCTTTGTTACTGGTGTCCAAAACAAATTTTGTAAGGAAAGATGATATCACCGCAGCGGCGACAACGGAGATTTTCACTTGCCTTACCATGTCGCCGCAGCGGCGACAGCGGAGTTTTTCACTCACCTTACAATGTCGCCGCGGCGACAGCGGAGTTTTTCACTTACCTTACAATGTCGCCGCGGCGACAGCGGAGTGCAAAGGGTTAATTTTTTTCCCTATAACATTTATAACAAAATTGTCTTTACAAAGGAAATTATGTTTGTTGAATTCTTTTAATGACATCCTAAACCAGACTTTTTTTTTCAAGATGCTCATCATTTGGATACATTAAATTAAAATCTTTTAAGCAATTTTATTTTGTCTAAGAATCTGTTTTAGAATCTTTGTTATTATGTACATATTATTGATGATATTTTCCTTTCTGTTTCTTATGAAATAAGTTTCTTTTAAATATTCTCAATAACATTATATTGGGAAAATAATGGCATCTCATTCCCAAGAAAAGGCAATAACTTCAAACATATTCATTTACAAAATGGAAAAGTAATTTCATTTTTAGAATAATTGGCTTTCGAAAATAAGTGACGAATCTTTAAAATAATTTGGTATGTTGTGAGGCATTTTGTGTACTTTTATGTATAATATTTGCGGGTATTGTTTAGTTATAAATTGGTATAATAAAAGATTATTTTAATAACGCTTTCTGTATTAAAATGTTTCAAGAATTTTAAAATGAAGCTTCGAAAAGTCTTATGATGTCTTTTAAAAAATACAATTGATAAAAATTAAATGGGTATAACAACAAAATTTGAGGCGGTCAGTTCTTCTGTTTCAGTGAAGATTTTGTGTTTAAATTGTTAGATCTTTTTTAATTAAAATTAATGGCTTAATATATTGTAACAAAATATATAATTTTGAATTGCAGTTAGTTGATGGATTTCTTCGTGATAACACGGAACTGTGTTAATAATTTAAGTACACTTGTTTTTTTGATTTTTTCATGAGAGCTATAGTTTTCACAGATTTTCTAGATTATAAAGAAACTGATCTAATATGTTTTTGTATATACCGGGTGAGCAAAAGTTCGTTACAACTTTAAAAACTCATAAGAAAGGAAGAAATTAGGGTTAAGGAGTGTGGTTTGAAAGAAAGGGCTCACAAAGTAGTCGGATTTTTTTAGCAGCAAAAAAATTTTTAGTTAAAAAATCACATGTTGAGGGCGCTGACGACTCGAAACACAATGAACAGGATTACAGTTGTGTCGTAGAATGTTCTGGAGGTCATGTTGAACATTTTTTATTGGAAGAACAAATGAATGGAGCGTATTGTTGTCCTGTTCATTGTGTTTCGGGTCGTCAGCACCCTCTACATGTGATTTTTTTCATTAATTGTTTTTCTTTTTTTTTTTTTTTTTTTTTTGCTGCTAAAAATCATCTGACTACCTTGTGAGCCCTTTCTTGCAAAACGCACTCCTTTATCATAATTTCTTCCCTTTTTATGAGTTTTTAAAGTTGTAACAAACTTTTGGCTCACACGGTACATAATTTGTTTGAGAGAGGGTTAATTGAACAATAGCGCATCAATTAATTTGACAACAAAAAAAATAACGTTGAAATTTTTTTCTATTGCATTTAAAGATTTATGCATCATTTAAAATTTGTTTTTAGAAATATTTAACAAGAAATGCGAAGATTTAATAACGTTCGACGCATTATTAAAATTTTACTTTTTGCAAAGATTTATAAAACTTTCCAATTTTCGATCATGTATAGTTTTAAAACAGAACTTATTTTTACAGTTATAAAAAACCCCTTCCAAAATGAAACACTTTTTTAAGTCATATTTTTAAGAAATATTTATGAATCCATTTTTATAGTATGTTTTTAAAAATACTTTTTTTTCAGAATAGGGAAAATGTTTACTTCTCAGTTATTATTAAAGGCTTTACTTGAAACGTGAAAATAACAGAAGATTTTCGAAAACACCAAAATATTTCAAGAGCGGAAAATAAGTCTACAATTAATTTTCTTTCTCTTCAACAGTTATGACAAAAGTTTCTTCATAAAGGAAATTATGTTTGTTGAATTCTTATAATGACAACATAAACCAGATTGTTTTTTCAAGATGCTCTTTTATTGTATGCATTAAAAACATTATGTAAATTAAAAGCTTTCGATAAATTTTGTTTTATGTAAGAATCTGATTTGAAGATTAACTTTTCGTTTCAATGTACATATTCTTGATTTTATTTTTCGTTCTATTTTTATGAAATTAGTTTCTTTTTAAATCTTTTGAAAAATATTTTATTGAAAAAAATAATTGCATTTCATTCTCTAGAAAAGGTAATAACTTGCGACATATTCATTTATAAAACCGAAAAGAAATTTAGTTTTCTGAGTAATTAACTTTCAAGTGTAAAGTCCGACTCTTTAAACTGTAATTTGATATCTTCTCAGGAATGGTGTGCAATTTTATCTTCCATAAAACTATTTTGGAAGATTTCAACTAATAATAGAATACTTTATACATATTCTGTGAATGAAATATATGAGAAATTTTAAAATATTGCTCTGAAACTTCCATGCCATCTTTTGAAAACATAATCAGTCCAAGCAAAGATTGTACTTGATTCATAGAATATGTAGACATTTATATGTTGAGTGGTGCAGCATTTTAAGTTCCTAATAATTGCGGGAAGTAAAACCAAATTTATGTATATATATTATGAAATATTGTATAAAATCCTGTCAAACTAGTGAAAGGTTGTGCATGGATGCATTAAATTCATGTAACACTGGTGGCCTATGAAAGTCCACGTCATTCCGCAGTCGACAGATCAAGTCAACTTGCGCGAAATTGTTGGTAATAGCTGACATCGGACAATTACAATTGAGAACACAAGGTGGATGTTTTACAGTCGCACTACTAATACAGATTGTCAGGGCGCAAGTGCAGCAAGGGAATGAATCCAGCAATCCGGTGATTTCTCCAGAATAATAATAATAAAAAAGCTAGTTGTTGTTCTAAGGTGTTTATTCATCAAACATGAAAACGTAAAAACAAGTTTATTTGTTTATTTATTGAACATATAGGGGAGAGTGGGGGCTAATGGGACAATTTAAAAATTTTAATTATTCTAAAGTGAAATTAACAGATTTCGGTTTTTTTTTCTTAGGCATAAGAAGGGATGTATTGGCTTTTAAAATAATAACAATTAGAAGGGATAGCTTTTGTTCTTTTTAGGTAGATTTCGTATGAAATACTACCTATTGGGATCGTTCCTATGTTGGAATTTCTGAAAAATTTTTGCAGATCTACACCGATCGTGACCCCTAGAACCCAAAACAACCCTCAGTAAAAAACTTTATCTATCTATCTATCTATCTATCTATCTATCTATATATATCACTTTCTTCTGGACACGATAACTTTCGTAATTCTGCACCAATCTCTTTCAAACTGATACATAAAATCAATGGGCATAAAATCTCGGTCAAGTTCGTTAATGGGCAAAATCGGACCAAGGTGAGGGAAATAGGGAGGGGTTTTGTGAAAACAGAAAACCCCCCATAACTTCTTAATTTTTGTACATATCAAATCCGTTTTAAGTTTTTATTACTTCTAAAAATAGGGCTAAAAATTTATGTATCACAGATTTTTGATAAAGTTAAAAATGGGCTCAAGGGGCGCAAAAAATAGGGTTTTTGGGAGAAAAAAATTCATAACTTCGTCAATTCTCAAGATATCAAATTCAATTAATTTTATTATAAATCTCCTTAACATTATCTAAAACTTTTATATTCACAAGTTTTTGATAGGAGCAATTCGTACCGCAAAAAAAAAATTAAAAACGAAAACAAAAAGGGCGTTTGAAGAAGAAAAAAATCCATAACTTCGTCAATTCTCAAGATATCAAATCCAATTAATTTTATCATGAATCTCCTTAACATTATCTACAACTTTTATATTCACAAGTTTTTGATAGGACTAATTCGTACCGCAAAAAAAATTAAAAACAAAAACAAAAAGGGGGTTTGAAGAAGAAAAAAATCCATAACTCCGTCAATTCAAAAGATATAAAATCCTCATGAATTTATCATATATCTTCGTAATATTGTCTACAACATCTATATAGACATGTTTTGGATAGGACCAATTCTTAGAGCAAAAACAAATTAAAAATACATACCGGTTGAAGTAAAAAATTGATCTTAGTAAGGGTGTATTCAAATCCAAACTGCTTATTTTCTGACTCATTTTACAATTCATTTTTGCTCTCAAAGGCTTCCAATTGGTACGTTTTCTTACTCAGAAACTATATAATGTACCGTAATGGTCGTTTTTCTGATAGGGGCAGAATATATTTTTTTAAATGCTGTTAAAAAGGGCATTTTGAACCGAATTTACCGAAGCGGATTGTGTTGGAAAAATCATTGTATTAAGGATGCGCTTAAATCCAAACTGCTTATTTTCTGACTGGTTTTTAAATTCATTTTTGCTCTCAAACGCATTTAATTGGTAGATTCGCTTATTCAGAAACCATATAATGTACCGTAATAATCGATTTTTAGATAGAGGCAGAATATATTTCAAAAAATGATGTCAAAGTGGGCATTTTGAACGGAATTTCCCGAAGCGATTGTGTTATAAACGAAAAATATTGTCCTTCTGAGAAAATAATTGTTTATATATCAAGTTTTAATTAATTGAACAAAAAATAAAAACACAGGTCGCTTATAAATCTCTTCAAAAATCACGTCAGCAAGTTTCATATTTTTTTTTAAATTAAAAATGAATCTGGAATTATGCCAGAAAATTTCGAGTTGTTGAGCATGGAAAAGTATTTTTTTTTTAATACCGCCCTAACATGATTCTGATAAAACCAGCTATTATATGAAAATGAAATAAAAACTCGTCAAGAGCGGCCAGATAAAATTGTTAAAGTGGATTTATCTATAATCATGATTTAGTTTTTGTTTGTGAAATTAGTATATTTGACTTCGAAATCTACCTCTGCCTGTAGGCCGGGCCGGCAGGGATTTTTTAAATATAATGACTTTTGTACACTATTGTATTTGTCCCATTAGTCCCTGAAGTCAGGGTCTATTTGAACATCCTGTGGATCTAATGGGACATATCAAAATCAACACAAAAAGGAGAATTGCAGTACCTATTTCACACATTTTAGTTCAAAATATAATGTACATAAGCAGTCTAGTATTAATTACTGCATATTAAAATCTGAAAAAATTAAATGAAAATATATTAAAGTTGATGAACGAGTTTTGATCTATTGTAGGCTTAGTCAACTTCATTACAATGTCTTTAATTTAAGTCCAGTGTTTTTCTACTTTTTCGGGGTAGACAAACTTTTGAGAATCACACCTTTTTGTAAGGTAACTCAAAAAAGTTCTTGAATTCCATGGTTTATTTCAATAACAAGTACCACATAATATCCCATTAGTCCCCATATGCTGATGTTTTATATTTTTCTAATCTACATAGCACATGTTTATCCAAAGATAAATTTAACTAAGTTTAATATAAAATAGAATATTTGTGTTATATTAATTAGTAGCCTCATGAACAATTTCAGGCAATAATGAATTGTAAATGTCATTGAAGTAAAAAAATTCAAGTTACTTTTTGTAGTTGAAAACAAACTTTCTTCATCCACACTTTCAACAAATTACAAATAGCTGACTTCTTGTTGTTAAAGATAGAAAGAAGCTTTGGTGTTGTCATTCAGGTGTAACATAATACTTTCAGAAAAATAATATTTTCAATGAAATTTAGCCACTGTCCCATTAGACCCTTGTTACATTAGCCCCCACTCTCCCCTACATCTGACTTGTGTGCTTGGCATCTGGTACCGGAAGCAGCACGTTTCGGTCCCGACACTTCGGTCCCGCCATTTCGGTCCGAGACATTTCGGTCCTGAGACATTTCGGTCTCTGGCCATTTCGGTCCCGAGTCATTTCAGTCCCTGGCCATTTCGGCCCTTGGCCATTCGGTCCTTGACCATTTCGGTCCCTTGCCATTTCGCTGCTCATCACTTTATAACTCGGATTCTAACTGTCGTGGACCCGCCAAACGTTGTAATTTCAACATTATTTGGGCCCTTTAAAAAAAAATTTATCACCCCTTCCCCCTCAAATTTTATCTAAAACTGAATATAACAGTCAGATAAATTTAAACTTTTATAACTCGTGATTATGAAATCACAGCGAGCTGAAAGTTTGTTTGATTGAACAATGTGATATAATTTTACAGGGGAAATTGTCTTTTTTTTACTATTATTATTTAACCGAAGGGATTTTTTAAGTTTTATTATTTATTATTATTATTATTAGGTATTTTATATATACTAAACTGCCATAAATGTTTTTTTGGTTGTTTTCATACATTTTTTAGAACGTTATTAAATAATTAAACTGTGCTCATTTTTTTTCCTTCTTCCAATTAGATTAATCATAAATGTCTTCAATAATTCAGTTAGACACTTATAAGCTATTTTAGGTAAATATTTCCTCAAATCATCCTTCTACACCCTCTCCTTTAATAATTCAGAAATGGGATATATTTATTGAAGCACAAATTTAATTTTTCTTATTATTTTTATAATACAAAGTTGCATCTTATAAATTTGTTTTCATAAGTTACTTTACTATTATAAACATTGGGAAAACAATAGTGATTTGGTAACTAGGCGTGCTATGGAAAATATTTTGTTTTCAGAAAACTCCACCCACCACTCCATTTTTTTTTTTTTTTTTAGGGTTTTGTACTTAAAAAGTAAAAACGGAACCATTATAAGATCACCCCTGTGTCTGTCTGTCTGACTGTCACAGCTATTTTGCTTATGGAACGTGGAAAGTTTTAATTCGGGGAAGTAATAAAGATTATTGACCCACGTATTTTCAGATAACTAAACATTCATAAATATATTTAGTAAAAATGAAGGGGGACTAATTAAGCCACTTGAAAAAAAAATCTTTTCTTTCTATATCGTGTGGGGTATCGTGTAAAAGCTTTCGTAACGCTGAACTCAAAAATACATTATTTTCAATTTTAGGTATTATATTTTGAAAGATATAGTCGAAAATGTAGCGCAAAAATATGTTCCCTCCCATCTAATTCCGAATCTACTGAAACGAAAATTATGAAAAAAATTAGAGGTAGTAGACATTAACGTAAACCTTGCAGGAAAGCTATAGCGATTATCCTAGGTCACATAGTTTTTGAGAAAATCGCATTTCTCTGTTACACACAAATTTTGATTTACGGGCATTCAACAAAGGTGTTGAGCAGCGCCGAAGATACCTATCGTAGCGAAAGTATAAAAGCATTGTTAATAATGATTTTCGAAAAAATTATCCTTAATTAGCCGAGATATTAACCCTTAAAGATACTGACAGTTTGGACATATAAACAGTTTGGACAGGGCGGCGTACTCTATGCCTAGTTAACAACTTTTAATGATATGTATGTGTAATGTAATGTCGAGTAATAGTATAAAAGCAATAAACGTCAAATTCTTAAAAACAGACTAATTTAAGGGGTCTCGGGACTCTTAAAATTGGAAAAAATGAAAAAAGAAAGACCATTTTCAACATTTAATGTCTTAAAATGTATATGATTTTAAAACACAATTTTTATTGGGATAGAAGATATAAGTATGTACTTTCATTTCATGTATTTAAAAAATTGCAAGATGCAGAACTAGTATTTATACGGGACTCAAAACTGTTAGACATTTGACGATCACAAAATAGTGTAACAGCTTACGCCCAGGATTACAAAATAAATATAGCAACTAGAATGAAAGTTTACATGCCTACTTATACTTCAGATTGTAATAATTATCATAAACTTAAATAAATTTATATTTAAAGCATTTCTATATTTTTAATGCAAAGTTGTATTTAGCTAATACAAAATTTTGAAAATTTCAACAGTATAATCACCTAAAAAAATATTTTTTTGAACAATAAAAAGGAAATTTTAGGTTCAATTTATAGACTAACATGAAATATATGTTTTGAAAACTTCATAAAAAAATAATCAGAAGTTTTTGAGATATCGTGCGCGTTATGCCCAAAAACGTCATTTGGAGAAAAATTACAATTCAAAGTGTCGGAAACGACGTTTCAGCTATTGAGAAGGTATGATTCTTAAAGAACAAAAACTCTTCTTAAAACACCATCAAAAATTTTTAAATGCGCTAGGCCTTTCGAAAGATCCGAGTCTTTCTTTGTCAGGCGCAAAGAAAACGTGCATCTACAATGAAAGCAGCAGCAAGACTGAAATGAGAGATAAGGGAAAGGAAACAAGCTGAAGAAACAGCCAATAGAAAATTAGAAATCAACAGCCAATAGGAAAGTAGAAGACAACAGCCAATCACAGAAGAGTGTAAACAAAACAAAAGAACACAGAGTAGGAGGGGCAAAAATTGGGAGGGACGAAAAAAAAATACATATAATTCAATATGGGAACACATGAAATTAAAAAAAATAAATGAATAAAATATAAAAAACAGACTAATATTAATAAATACAAAAATAAATTAAATGGTAGTACTGAAAAGGTTTTTCCAAGCTGCAGAGAGCATTGTGGAATCAGATTTATCATTAACAATAACATCACGATTAAGATAAATAGCTAGATTTTCAAGAAAGTCCAATTCAGAGATACTATTGGCATTAGAGATAATTTTAGCATTTTGAAAATTAAAATTGTGGCCGGAATTCCAAGAGTGCTTGGCAATAGAAGATTTAGAAAATTCTTGATTGATTACATAACGAGAGTGTTCTTTTAAGCGGATTTCGACATTTCTTTTAGTTTGACCAATATAAGATAAATCACAACCATTACAAGGAACTTTATAAATTCCCCATTTACGAAGATCAGGAACAGGAGATTTAGTGGAAGGTAATTTGAATTTATTGATAGGTTTAAAGATAATGTTAAAATTGAAACGTCGTAAAACTTTAGCTAACTTGAAACATAAAGGAGGATAAAAGCGGAGGACAACTAATTATCACGTTTGCTTTTGACAGATTTGGAAAGAGTAGATTTATTAGATGGTCTATTGAATTTCTTCACAGCATTATTGATAACAGAAGGATTGAAACCTCTTTTGACAGCAACGGTTTTTAAGTAATTAAGTTCTTCCTTAAGGGATGCAGAATCGGAACAAATTTTGAGAGCACGATTTACATACGTGTAAAAAACACAATTTTTTGGTTGACAGGATGATTTGAGAGAGCATGAGGTGGGTTAGAAACAGAAAAAGATTTTCTATAAACACAAGTTTTGAAAGAAGAATCACATTTGGTAACTAAAACATCAAGGAAAGGAAGTTTATTACAATTTTCTAATTCAAAAGTAAACTGAATATGTGGGTCAATAGAATTGACAGTATGAAGAATGGTAGAAATATCAAAAGGATTATCAACTAAAACAAAAGTATCGTCGACATAACACATCCAACATTTAAAATTAACCAGATTTAATAATTTTTCCTCAAAATAATGCATATAAATATCACAAAGAATTGGACATAAGGGATTACCCATACTTAAGCCGTCTGATTGTTTGAAAAATTTATTATCAAATTCAAAAGTAGTTTGAGTTATGCAAATTGTAGTTAAATTAACAAAATCTTGGACTTCAATATCAATGAAATGAAATTCACGTAATATTTTTTCCAAGCAAGAACGAGCACCTTCAATCGGAACATTCATAAATAAAGATTTGACATCAAGAGGAAGCATAGAATAATTGAATGGTTTAATATTTTTTAATTTACTAACAAAATCATAAGAATTTTTTATCGTATGAGAATTAGAAATGCATAAAGGGGAAAAAATGGATGTTAAAAATTTGGCAAGAGGATAAGTAACAGTACCAATATTAGAGACGATAGGTCTTAAGGGGGCATTGGTTTTATGAACTTTAGGCAAAGCATAAAAACGAGCGCAAATGGCTGAAGAAGGAATAACACTATGTTTGGTGTTGTCATTTAAAATAACAGAATTTTTAACAGCTTTTTTTAGAGTGGAAAGATGCGAATATTAGTAGGATCTTTTTCAACTTCAACATAAGGACCTTCAGATAAGAGAGCATAGACTTTATCAGAATAATCTTTTTTATCCATAAGAACAATTTGACCACCTTTATCAGCTTTAGTAATAATAAGATTATCATTGAACTTAAGCTCATTCAGAGCGATATTTTGAGAACGTGAAAGATTAGATTTATATTTTGAATTATTAGAAGAAATAGTATCAGCAAGGATGTGACGAAGAGTTTCTTTTTGAAAAGGAGTAACTTTACTATGTTTAAAGGAAGATTCGATAGGCGCAATCAACTTGATGAGAGAAGGTTTGCAAGACTGAGAAAAATTTAAACCAAGATCTAAAATGCTTTTTTGCTCAGGAGTTAACTTATGAGAGGAGAGATTAACGACTGCATCGAGAGCTGCATTGAGAACTGCATCGTTAATCTCTCCTCTCATATGCTTTTCAAAACATTCACATTTCTTCAAAGAATGAAAGTAATTATGTGGGAGGTCCGGTCCACGGTTGAACTCGGGAGCATGGAAAGGGGATTTGCATCGGACATTTTTATTAAGATGACCAACTGTTAAGACGGTCGTTGACAATTGATTGGCACGCAGATTTTTCGTTAAGAAGATGATAATAGTATTTAGATGGTACTTTATTAGCATTTCAAATTATATACCAACACCATCACAAAAAAGTAAAAAAAAATCCCAGCACCGGGTTTTGATTTTTTATTTGTTTAATATCATACTGCATTTTATTAATTGATTAATAGCATCTTAGAAAAATTGAAAACATTCATAGTTAAATTGTTAAATAAAAATATTCTCAAAAATTAAATTAGTCTTATTAAACGTATTTATTAATGTCAATTTAAAATAATTTTAATTTTTAATTGTTTATATAACTAATTTATGAATAACTTGTTTAAAAACTATTACATGAACTATATAATAGTTACTTTAGGGTAAATGCAAATATATTTTGAAATATTCGGTTATTATAATGTTATTAACTTCATTGAGATGTATAAAAATGATAAGGATTCTGAAGATAAATACGTTGTTTATTTATTTATTAGTTAATTTATAATATTTTTCTTGCTCTTTAATTATAATTAATTATCTTGCTTTTTGCGAATTGTAAACTATAACTGTGCTTTGAACAGCCTTTCTCGATGTTTTTTTATTCTTCTGACTCTGTTATCTTGATTTCAGGAGTAACTGAAATGCCCTTCTACATAAATTTAGTACATATATTAGGATTACTTCTGAAATGTGTTAGATAATATTGCATTAATGATTTTCAGAAAGACTCGCAGAAATTCCAAAAGATAATTTCAAGGCATGTGTTAATATTCATTTTACAATTGCACAATCATTTTTAACTTCGAAATTTAGCTATTATTTAACAAAAAAGGTGATCAAAGAATACCTCCACGTGTACTTCCAGCTGTAGTACCGTGTCAAACAAATTTTCAAATATATTTTAATAAACTTAAAATTACTTCAATTGAAGAATTTTGTTAATCTTACCTTAATAGTGGAATATAAAAATCGTACAGTATTATTTGTCATATAAAAAAGAAAGTTTTATTCACAAACCATATATTGAATAAGTCTGTTAGTCATCCAGATGGTTAATCTTAGAATATAAACACCAGAATAAGATGGGGGGTTTTAATTCGACATCCTTACTCCCCTGGGGCGGAAAAATTTGATCTGTGTTATAAGTGTTTGCGTTTTCGAGCCCTTATTGTCGGGTTACACTAAAATTTAGGGCGTTCAGTTAAAAAATCCGATAATGTCCCTCCTTTTATAAAGATTACGTTTACCGTACAAAATATGAGTGTCTTTCTATAATTACAGATCGAGTTATAAATGTTTTAATTTATCAGGACCTTATACTTATGATACACTAAAATGTAGAAAAAGTCACCCCCCCCCCCCCACTGCTTTTTAAACGATTACGATTATCATAGGAAATTTGTGTGGGCTGTGACAATTTTGATGTATAAGTGTTTGCGTTTTGGAGTCCTTATATTCGGGTTACACTAAAATTTATTTGGTTCAGTTAAAAATCGATAACGTCCCTCCTTTTATAAAGATTACGTTTACCGTACAAAATATGAGTGTTTTGCGATAATTATAGATCGAGTTATAAATGTTTTAATTTATCAGGACCTTATACTTATAATACACTAAAATATAGATAATGTCAATTTCCCGCCCCCCTTGGTTTTCAAAATAATTACCATACGAAATTTGTGTGGGCTGTTACTAAAATTTAAAGACCTTCATTTTAAAAACTCTACAATGTCCCCTATAAAATTATGTCACCTATTTCAAGTGCGCAAAATTTCAGCTTGCTAAAGAAGGGACCGAAGTGGAAAGGGACCGAAATGGCCAGGGACCGAAATGACTTGGGACCGAAATGTCTCGGGACCGAAGTAGACAGGGACCAAAATGTCTCGGGACCGAAACGGCGGGACCGAAGTGTCGGGACCGAAATGTCGTGTACCCTCAGGTACCCGCTTATAAGTCATCGTCAATATAGATGGACGAGATAGCACACAAGGAAATTTACAACACCAGACAATTACATCCGAGAGCTCCACAAAAAGTGTGCAACGGAGCCAGCGGGAGTTGAACCGGCAGCCCACCTACGCTCTCAAGTGATTATCGGTGTGGTGTCTTAACCACTCAGACACGGTGGGCCCTTTAAGAAAAAAGTCCTACATTATGAAAAAATTCATAAAGCCCTCAGGGTTGGGCATGAATCGCTACATCATGTCATATGATCTTGAAAAGCAAATCTAGAATACTACAATATTGTAGATACCACATAACATATTTTGAAGTACTTGAACAAAACAGAAATCTGAGCTCCGAAGTCATTGCTCGTGCTTTTTGTTAGACTGGCTTTGGGCGTCAGATATCGACGTAGTACAGAAACGAACCAATCAGTGAAAGGCACATTTCGAGCGATGGGTAGCGAAGCTATGACGCGACAGGGAGTGGATTAAGGAGAATGAATCCTATACCTGGTAACGTAATGTTTTCGAGGTAAAAACTCTAGCGTCGAAAAATCGCGAGAAAACTTGATTCGTGGAATTAAGATTAGATATAAAAGTAACAAAATGCTTTTAAAAGCATTCGAAACAAAAAACTAGCTCTCTCAGAATATTATAGATTGGATAGCTGATAAAAATTTATGAAGGGACTAAAATATTTAGATTAATATTTTGAATAAGATAATTATTAATATACGCATTTTAAATTTAAAGGGAAATTAGATAGGAATAAATAATAGATATTATTAAGAAATAGGGAAATAATGAGTATGCCGGAAACTTAGAATTTAAATGAATATTCGCGAAGTATAATTTTTATATAACACACACACATTAACACACACAAATATATATATACCTATAGTTTTTAGCCAAAAAGTATGAAATTTCATAAAAAATTTAATGAAAAGAGAGTGCAAAACAAGATAGCTAAAATTGTTAAACAATTGAAACAAGAACAATAAATGCAACTCCTAGCTTTTCGGAAGGTGGGAGAGCCATGAAACATAAAAAAAAAATAAATATAACCTCACAGGTTTCGCAAGGTATGGTCAACTCTCATACTCCATTAGTGTAACAAATTCAAACAGAAAATGTTTTTCAAACAACATTAACTCAAAATTAATAAAGGAAAAATTTTCAATTATTTAATATGACTTAAAAAAAACCAACTACTCTATAACAAAAATCAACCAACTAATTTATAACCAAAATCGATTCAAATTTTCTGAATTAAAATTTTAAAATATTTCTTGAACTTAAATTTTAAAATATCTCAAAATTAAACAAAATATGAACATGTAAGATGGCTATAACACAATCTTGACCTGCGAAGGCTTGAAAAAATTGATACATCTTGAAAATTGATTTCACTCGCTACATCTGCCATTATTTAGCTGGAGCTGCAAGTGCTAAGTTCTCAGGAAGGCCAGAATGAATTAGACTTGTCGTTCCATTATTCAAATTCAACAGTGACATTCCAGTCTGCTGTAGTTTCATCTCGAAATCTCATCAGAATCCACCAGTTCTTAAATAAGTCTTCAAAGTAAGTCTAAGTTCTTTAGCATGAATTCTTCATGTATTCAAAATATTGCTCCAACTTCTTTTAAGTTGTTTGGCCCGCAAGCTGTTGCTGTTTCAAAAAACTGTTTATAAGTTTATTTACATACTGAAAAATAAATTTATATGGATATAAATTATTATAAAAAAGGTTTGCAGTAAACTTAAAAATATGTGAACTTAAAACCCGCTTATTGCTACATATTTTAAAAAAATCCATTAACTTGCCCCAATGTACTGTTGATGAAACCCCTTTTACTTAAATTTGAAAGCCAATGTGAAATTGATTGAGTATTAAAATTAAAAAAATCTCGTTTATCAAAAAGCTTAATTTGTATATTATTATCAGTAATCATTAAATCTAAATCCAAGAAATTAACATGTAAAAGTTATCTGACGCTTTATTTAATTTTAAACATGGAGGATAGACATCGTTAATCAATATCAAAAGTTTGGCATCGAAAATAATCAACTCATCGATATATCTTAAAACTGTAAAACTGTTATTTGTACTTAAAACTTAGTTAAATTCGTAATAAAAAATAAATAGATTATCTGCAGAACATGACAAATTTGTACCCGTACCAATGCCATTTACTTGATAAAAAATGGAGTTATTAAATAATAAAATTATTATAAAAACAAAAATTATATAAACCCAAGAAAAAATATTCTCTTTTTTATTTCAAGTTCCTCCTCAATGTAAAATAAATCAAAAAATATTTTTAATGTATTGTAAAGCAAAACGATTAGAATGTTAGAAAACAGATTTTCAAAATCACTAGTATGTAAATTAGTAGGCGTTGTGGGCGTATTTTTTAACTTATTTAAAACTTCATTGTTACTGTCAATACACCGAAAGTAACTAGTATCTCTATATTTAAACTTTAAAAAAAAAAAAAAAAAAAAAAAAAAAAAAACATAAATACGCTTCAAAAGTTCTTGTAATTTAACATTTAAACTCATATCAATACCACTCGAATTACAACAAATAAATCTAAATTTGATAGGCGTTTTATGAAATTTCGGAGTCAAAAACAAAAATGGAATAGGGGGATAATTATTAATTGCAAAATTATGCCAGTACATTTTTAAAACTTTTTTAATATAAGCATATTGACAATAGAAGTATCACTTAATTTACAATATTTAAAATATTTACTGTTATTTATATTCATTTTTAATTTTGTCAATGTTAAAAAAAAAAAAAAAAAAAAAAAAAAAAAATCAAATAATTTCATAATTGGTAGCTGGTATAATTACAAAATTTTTATGCAAAAACTCAATATAATTTGAATGCTCATTGTTGAGACCATTATACACATAATCATTACTGTTAAGTTTACAATTAATAAAAAAAATTAATTTATTTAAAATATACCACTCGCACTCCGAAAAAGCATCGAAGAGGCTGTTAAATCTGCAACATTACCAGAGTTGCCAGTGGTCTACTTTTTTTCATTCAGATTTCTTGATTGGCACCACTTTTTTGAAATACTAAAATTCGCCTTATTTAATGACATATTAATTAATGGGAAACCAGGGGAATTTTAGCATTTCAGAAGAGTGGCGCCAATCAAGAAATCTGAATTTTAAAAAAGTAGCTCACTGGCAACCCTGAACTGCGTAATAAATTTATCCAAATCTGTTTTAAAAACACAATTAGCTGTATGCTTATTAATTTTTTTATTTAATCTAAATTTGGTACACAAACTCATAATAAAATGTAAATTTTTGTTTTGTATAATATTTAAATTTCCTGTAACAACATGTCCATGAGCACAGCATATTGGAATCATTTTTCAAGTCTTCGCAAGGCAAGTTGGAGGTATGGCCTTGTTACATGTTCATATTTTATTTAATTTTGAGATACTTTAAAATTTAAGTTCAAGAAATATTTTAAAATTTAAATTCAGAAAATTTGAGTTGGTTTTCGCTATAAATAAGCTGGTTGAGTTTGTCATACAGTTGGGGGTTTTGATAAGTTATATTAACACGTTGACTGCGACGCTACGAGGATAGTCATAGCTTTAATATTCGTGGCTTTAATTTATTACTTTCTCACCATTATTTTAAAATAAAAAAAATTGCCTTATTTATTGGTAGAAATTTCGCTGCATTAGTAAAGCGAAATTTACCTTTCAGAATTTGTGGTGGCAAACGACTTTCAAGAAGCAATTTGAAAATTCTTACTTTTTGCGGCAGTGAACGTGTTAACCATTTTTAAATTTTTCATTTATTTATTTTGAGTTCTTGTTTTAAAAAAAATCTGTTTGAATTTGTTACACTAATGGAGTATGCATCTATAATGGTCATACCTTTGCGAAACCTGTGAGGATACATATTTTTTTATGCTTCATGGCTACGCAAACCTTCCAAAGAGCTAGGAGTCGTATTTGGTGTTCTTGTTTCAATAGTTTAACATTTTTAGTTATCTTATTATGAGCTCTGTTTTCCTTAAATTTCATATTTGTTGGCTAAAAACTATATTGCTTTTGTGCATATAAGAGCTGCTTTGCGCGATAGTAAATTTATTAAAGAAATATATAATTTTTGCTCTGTTTATTTTCTAATATACGACAAAAGTACTGATAAAATGAAATATTATTTAAACATTATTAAAAAATTAAACATTATTTTCTCTTTTGGATTTCTAAATTGATTTCTCGCCGCTTAATAATAATTTAATTAATATGAAACTATAAATTGCTTAAAATCAATTTTTTTAATTATATATATTGCATCTTTTTAGGGTTCCGTACTTAAAAAGTAAAAACAGAACCATTATAAACTCACTCCTGTGTTTGTCTGTCCGTCTGTCGTAGACATTTTACTCGTAAATTATGGAACGTGGAAAGTTCAAATTGGAGAAAATAATAAAGACTGTTGACCCACATATTTACAGATTATTAAACATTCACAAATATTTTTAGTAAAAATGTAGAGGGGCTAATTATGTAACTTGAAAAAAAATCTTTTCTTTGTATATCGTGTGGGGTATTGTGTGAAAGCTTTGACAACGCTGAACTCAAAAATACATTTCATTTAATTCTAAGTATTGCATTTTCAGAGATATAGTCCAAAATGTAGTTCAAAAATATGTCCCCCCCCCCCCACACACACACCTATTTTTGAATCTACTGAAACTAAAATTATGAAAAAATTAGAGGTAGTAGACGTTAAGTTAAACCTTGCAGGAAAATTATAGCGATTACCCTGGGTCATATAGTTTTTGAGAAAAACGCGTTTTTCCGTTTCACACAAATTTCGATTTACAGGCATTGAACAAAGGTGTTGAAGAGCGCTTGGGGTACCTATCGTAGCAGAAGTATAAAAGCATTGTTGATAATGATTTTCGAAAAAAATCTTCTGTAATTAGTCGAGATATTAACATTTAAAGACACGGACGGTTTGGACATGAATAATGACAGGGGCGGCGTACGCTATGAACCATCGGCTTTTAAAGCCCAGATAGTAAATTTTAATGATATATATGTGTGATGCAATGCCCAGTAGCAGTATAAAAGCAACAAACGTCAAATTGTTAAAAACAGGCTAATTTAATTAGGAATAATCACAGAAATACTATGGGATTCCTGATTATTTTGCATTGAGTGGATCTCTCAATACGCACCCCGAGTCTTTAAAAGTTATTTAAAAACCTGTCTGGAAAAACGCGGCACGGACTAACGCGGAGCTGCAACTTTGCGACCTCCTTTCGAAGCATGCTTATCACACTTCCAAGCTTGGATTCTGAACAAGTGTTTTGGCTTAGCTACACTTTAAAAAGAAAGCATTATTATTACGCTGAATTTAGTTTTATTAAATAACAAATGAAGTTTAACCTCTTGCGCTGTATGACGTACGTCATGCTATTTTGGCCATTTCCGGCAGTGATATAAAATGGCTTATTATTTAATTAGAAATTCCGAATTCTCACCAGAAAGTTTTATTTCTTATTTTTACTTTACAAAGTGATTGATTTCCCTCCCCCCCCCCCATAAATAAAATAAAAGAAAATTACCAATTAAATTTTTGTGGTGTGAATTCAAAATTTCTAAAAAAAAATCTGCCAGATGAGGCAACACTGGTGGCTAGTGACATACATCCGCTAACAGCGCCAGAGCGTAAGAGGTTAAATATGAACTACTTTTATTCTCAGTACCGAATTAAGTTCATCTTAGGCAGATTTCGATAAGTTAAAAAAAGACTTATGCAGAATAGCAATATTTGATATTATTTAGGCTTCACATCTCATTAAACTTTTATGGTATACCCATTCATACTTTTGTAGTACATACAGCTATACTCAACCCTACGTTGTATATTTCTTTACAAAGACTTATTATTCTTTTAGCAACGATTTTTTTAATAATACAGTTAATAATTCATGTATTTATTGTACGGAACCTTCTGAGCGCAAGTAATAGTCGCACTTGACCGTTTAATAGTTATATTTTCTACTTTTTAGTGTTTATAATATTCAGTTGTTGAAGTTTCCCAACCAGTTGGCTTATTTTTGCGTATCGTTATTTGGCGTCGTCGATTTGATGTATCGTTAAAAGTCTATTATTGTTATAACTCGCATACAATTCTAACCATAAAGAATATAAGGCAATTTATCATCTATGACTGGCTAATGGAAAAATGCCTCAAAATTAATTAATTTATTTATAATGAAGTTTTTAAAAATATTAATATGTTGTAATGTCATCGGCAACACACATATGAACATAATTTTTATAATTCTAGCATATGAGGAAATGAGTGAAAAATCGATTACAAATTACAGATTTACAAATTATTACAAATTCGTGTTTACATACAAAAACAATTTGAGTTATACAAGTCGGTAATTGTACGTCAAACGTGGCAAATGATGTTCGTTCGTACTATAACTAGATTTATAAATATTCTGATCTTGGTGCAATAGCTGTTGCACTCTTAAACAAAAAACCATGACTACAAAATGTATTATACAATTCTATATATTAAATTCAGTCATACGGAAATAATAGGACTCCCTCTTAAATAGGACGTCATCACCATGGCAACATAGAATCATGGCCTATCATGGGATATCATTGAATTAATTACGTACAATAAGATTTAATAGATTGAAGAAAACTTTTATTAATATCTTTTTAGGTTTTGATTCCATTTTCACTAAATTAGAAATGACTCGAGAAAATTATGTAACGATCATATATATTAAATTTCAAACCATTCGGTTGGATAGTTTTTGCGCTGTTATATGCGGACAGACGGACCCATACGACGACTATAGGTGCTGCGCATTTATATAATTACGAATGCACCTAAATGAAAGACTGTAAAAATGCAAACTGATTAACAAGAGATTATCTCCTGATTTGACAACTTGCACAGTCATATCTATCAATCGAATAAAAAACTGACAAGGGAACCACTTTTGGTGTTGCTCGCAGCTAGCATCGAGACCTGGTGCGTTTTGTATCCCTATACTTAAAAGTTAGAGAACCGAAAAAATTTCTCTGTTAAAATAATATTTTATATACTTTTTATACTTTTAATTTTTATTATTACATATTTATTTGTTTATTTCATGCCAAAAGTCAGTTAAGTCGCCAAATATGGCGCTACAATTTTTCCGCCCGCTTTATCCAAAGAGAAAATGTACAGAACGTATTACTAGAATTATATCAGATTGTGATTTTTTTTTTTTTTTAATCGATAGCATAAGAAACAAATATTAGATTTTTATTTTTTTTCTATGCAGACGATAAATATAAGTAATAAATATAATTCTATAAAAGCTTTGAAGATCATTGAAAATTATTTTTTAGTGAAATACAAAATAAGGAAACTATTTTCTTTTGAAATCGAATGAAATAAAGTTTCGAATATTTAAAATGAAATGTTGCTGTATTAAATGGTCCTTCGGTAAAAGTAATCATAAAGTAAATTAATATTTTAACACAATTTAGAAAAATTACTGTGGCGAAATAGGTGGGACATTGTAATTTTTAGCTATTACAAATTCAGCGATGACATTTGGCTAGGGCTGCCGGAAAGCTCTACTTTTGAAAATAAACGCCAACTGTTTCCCCGCCAAAAATATGAATATAAAGTTGCAGTTTTTCAAAATAAAATTCGTGGGTTTTTGAAGGAATTTTCAAACTTTTTTCAATATTTTATACTTATTATTAACTAGTTTTTATTTTTAAATGCTTTTCTTTAAAAAAAGATCAATGTTAATAGTTCGATAAGTGGTCTCGAAAATTGCATTTTCAGAGAGTAATGCTGCTTAACATACATAAGATACAAATAAATGTAAATACATTGCTTAAAGGTGCGTCATATTTAATAAAATCCTTTAAAAACACATTAAAGTCATTTTAAAACCAAAACGTTTTCAACCGTCACTTACTCGGCCCTCATCAGTGAAGAACTAATAGTTGTTGTCTCTCTGCGTCTTTTGCCTTGTCCGGAACAGACCATTTTACTTGAAGGGTGGTATGGAATATAAAGTAAAACGGAAATGTTATTCATTTTTTTTTCAAAAGGTACAGGTTTATCAATCATGTATTAATTCTTTTCAGATTGCGTGGAATTCATATGATAATATATCGTTACAGACCATTTCTTTATTAGATATTATTTCCAGAGATTCTCTTATGATAGCTTCTTGGTGATTACTTGTACGGAAGATACTTTTGGCTCTATTGAAATCTACTTTTATAGGCTGAGTTTGTACTAATCTTGCTATCGCAGTGTGGGGTCTATTTAATCCCAGATCTGCTTCATGTTCTTTTATCCTGTCTCGAAATTTTCGCAGTGTCCATACATATGTACATAAAACCTTTATTTCCTTTCTTGAAGGGTATAATATATACCCCTGAACTATTGATGGCTTGGTTAGGGCCAATTTTCACATTTAGCAAGTCCTTTAACTTTAGGGGTGGGGGGGGGGGGGGACTGCGATTAATGTAACACCAAATTTGAAGAGGGAATGCCTCATGCTCTCATAAAGCATGGGATGTAGTTAGCTTTACAAAATGTCAAACTTTTAATTGGAGCTGTACTTCGTATTTCTTCATTTTTCACTTTAAATCTGTTTATGATTTTAGGTAGATTTCGTATGAAATACTACCAATTGGGATCGTTCCTATGTTAGAATTTCTGAAAAATTTTTGCAGATCTACACCGATCATGACCCCTAGAACCCAAAACCACCCTCAGTAAAAAACTTTATCTATCTATCTATCAGTGGCGTGGCGTGAAAAGTTTCGGTGGTCATCGCAAGTATTTAAGTTTGTGGTGAAAAATTATTAACTCTAAAATTCAATGGTTGAATGTTCAAAAAAGAAACTTTAAATCTTACCTTCACTTATACATGAACTCCAAATGTTCTGCTAAAACTGGATCGTAGAGTTTTAAAAGCTTATTAAGAGTTTTAAAATATTGCTTGGTCATCGCCGCATCCAGCGATGGCCGGACGCCACGCCACTGCTATCTATCTATCTATCTATCTATCTATCTATATCACTTTCTTCTGGACACGATAACTTTCGTAATTCTGCACCAATCTCTTCCAAACTGATACATAAAATCAATGGGCATAAAATCTCGGTCAAGTTCGTTAATGGGCAAAATCGGACCAAGGAGAGGGAAATAGCGAGGGGTTTTGTGAAAACAGAAAACCCCCCATAACTTCTTAATTTTTGTACATATCAAATCAGTTAAAAGTTTTTATTACTTCTAAAAATAGGGCCAAAAATTTATGTATCACAGATTTTTGATAAAGTTAAAAATGGGCTCAAGGGGCGCAAAAAATAGGGTTTTTGGGAGAAAAAAAATCATAACTTCGTCAATTCTCAAGATATCAAATTAAATTAATTTTATTATAAATCTCCTTAACATTATCTAAAACTTTTATATTCACAAGTTTTTGATAGGAGCAATTCGTACCGCAAAAAAAAATTAAAAACTAAAACAAAAAGGGCGTTTGAAGAAGAAAAAATCCATAACTTCGTCAATTCTCAAGATATCAAATCCAATTAATTTTATCATGAATTTCCTTAACATTATCTACAACTTTTATATTCACAAGTTTTTGATAGGACCAATTCGTACCGCAAAAAAAATTAAAAACGAAAACAAAAAGGGGGTTTGAAGAAGAAAAAAATCCATAACTCCGTCAATTCAAAAGATATAAAATCCCCATGAATTTATCATATATCTTCTTAATATTGTCTACAAGATCTATATAGACAAGTTTTGGATAGGACCAATTCTTAGAGCAAAAACAAATTAAAAATACATACCGGTTGAAGTAAAAAAATCCCTGCCGGCCCGGCCTACAGGCAGAGGTAGATTTCGAAGTTAAGTATACTAATTTCACCAACAAAAACTAAATCATTATTACATATAAATCCACTTTAACAGTTTTATCTGTCTGCTTTTGACGAGTTTTTATTTCCTTTTTATAAAATAGCTGGTTTTATCAGAATCATGTTAAGGCGATATTAAAAAAAAATATTTTTCCATACTCAACAACTCGAAATTTTCTGGCACATTTTCAGATTCATTTAATATATATATATATATATATATATATATATATATATATATATATATGAAACATGCTGACGTGATTTTTGAAAAGATTTATAAGCGACCTGTGTTTTTATTTTTCTTTCAATTAATTAAAACTTGATTTATAAACAATTATTTTCTCAGCAGAGCAATATTTTTCGTTTTTAACACAATCGCTTCGGGAAATTCTGTTCAAAATGCCCACTTTGACATCATTTTTTAAAATATATTCTGCCTCTATCAAAAAATCGATCATTACTGTACATTATATAATTTCTGAATAAGAGAATCTAGCAACTGGATGCGTTTGAGAGCAAAAATGAATTTAAAAATGAGTAAGAAAATAGACAGTTTGGATTTGAATGCACTCTTAATAAGATGATTTTTTTCTTCAACCGCTATGTATTTTTAATTTGTTTTTGCTGTAAGAATTGGCCCTATCAAAAACTTGTCTATATAAATGTTGAAGACAATATTAAGAAGATATATGATAAATTCGTGGAGATTTTATATCTTGTGAATTGACGGAGTTATGAAAATTTTTCTTCTTCACCCCCACTTTTTTGTTTTCGTTTTTAATTTTTTTTGCGGTACGAATTGGTCCTATCAAAAACTTGTGAATGTAAAAGTTGTAGATAATATTAAGGAGATGCATAATAAAATTATTGGATTTGATATCGTGAGAATTGACGAAGTAAGGAATTTTTTTTTCTCCCAAAAACCCTATTTTTGCGCCCCTTGAGCCCTTTTTTAACTTTATCAAAAATCTGTGATACATAAATTTTTGGCCCTATTTTTAGAAGTAATAAAAACTTTAAACTGATTTGATATGTACAAAAATTAAGAAGTTATGGGGGGTTTTCTGTTTTCACAAAACCCCTCCCTATTTCCGTCCCCTTGGTCCGATTTTGCCCATTAACGAACTTGACCGAGATTTTATGCACTTTGATTTTATGTATCAGTTTGGAAGAGATTGGTTCAGAATTACGAAAGTTATCGTGTCCAGAAGAAAGTGATATATATAGATAGATAGATAGATAGATAGATAGATAGATATAAAGTTTTTTACTGAGGGTGGTTTTGGGTTCTAGGGGTCATAATCGGTGTAGATCTGCAAAAAGTTTTCAGAAATTCCAACATAGGAACGATCCCAATAGGTAGTATTTCATACGATATCTATCTAAAATGATTTTAGTAAGGGTGTATTCAAATCCAAACTGCTTATTTTCTGACTCATTTTACAATTCATTTTTGCTCTCAAAGGCTTCCAATTGGTACGTTTTCTTACTCAGAAACTATATAATGTACCGTAATGGTCGATTTTCTGGTAGGGGCAGAATATATTTTTTTAAATGCTGTTAAAAAGGGCATTTTGAACCGAATTTACCGAAGCAGATTGTGTTGGAAAAATCATTGTATTAAGGATGCGCTTAAATCCAAACTGCTTATTTTCTGACTGGTTTTTAAATTCATTTTTGCTCTCAAACGCATTTAATTGGTAGATTCGTTTATTCAGAAACTATATAATGTACCGTAATAATCGATTTTTAGATAGAGGCAGAATATATTTCAAAAAATTATGTTAAAGTGGGCATTTTGAACGGAATTTCCCGAAGCGATTGTGTTAGAAACGAAAAATATTGTCCTTCTGAGAAAATAATTGTTTATATATAAAGTTTTAATTAATTGAACAAAAAATGAAAACACAGGTTGCTTATAAATCTCTTCAAAAATCACGTCAGCAAGTTTCATATTTTTTTTTAATTAAAAATGAATCTGGAATTATGCCAGAAAATTTCGAGTTGTTGAGCATGGATTTTTTTTAATACCGCCCTAACATGATTCTGATAAAACCAGCTATTATATGAAAATGAAATAAAAACTCGTCAAGAGCGGCCAGATAAAATTGTTAAAGTGGGTTTATCTATAATCATGATTTAGTTTTTGTTTGTGAAATTAGTATATTTGACTTCGAAATCTACCTCTGCCTGTAAGCCAAGCCGGCAGGGATTTTTTTTCAATGAAATGGGATGGAACTGAATTCTCGGCTGCTATTTTTCTAATTACATCTATTTCTTCATTAAGTAAATGGCTTGAACAAACTTCAAATGCTCTTTTTATATAAAAGTTGAAAGTTTCTAACTTATAATTTATAGGTGAACTGCAATTAAACGGGATAGTGGAATTGGACCTGTTAACTTTCCTAAAAACTGTGCAATCGAGACTCTGTTTAGCCATATTTCTGATTAGTTGGACATCCAAAAAAGCCAGCTTTTGATCTTGTTCTTCTTCTAGTGTGAATTTTATTTTGTTGTCTAGGCTATTGATTTTATCTAGAAATGAGTACAATTCATCTTTTCCGTTATTCCATATTATCTAAATATCATCCACGTATCTGAACCAGCAATCGTGACCCGGTCTTATGGTTTCCATAATCACATTTTCAAGAGGACGTAGTTTAAATTCTGCAAGTAAACCTGAAACGGGGGAACCCATTGGGGCCCCATTGATTTGTTTGTAAACTTGATTGTTGAAAACGAAAACGTTGTTGTTGATGATTAAATTTAAACCCGATTTAACTGTAATTTTAATATTTTCTGTGAAGGAAGGATCAGAATCGATCAAAGTCTGTATGGTGTTCGTAACTTCTTTTATATCGATAGACGGATATAAAGATACCACGTCCAAACTAGCCATAATACTGGAATTTTCAAGCTTTTTATTTTTAATTTTCTCAATAAAATTCGATGTTGATTCAATTACAAAATCAGATGGCGGTAAATACCGCTTCAAATGGTGAGTGTTGGTTTTTTTCCATTAAATATGTAGGAGAGGAACATTTTGTAACGATTGGACGGATTGGTAAGTCTATTTTATGATCCTTTAGTCTACCTATAAGGGGGGGGGGGGGAGAGTGGTTGCAGTCTTGTTAAGTCTGCTGAATAATGCTGCTGTATAATCAAGAAATATTATTTTAACAGAAAAGTTTTATCGATTATCAAACTTCATAATATAGGACTTTAAAATGCACCAGGTCTCAATGCTAGATGCGAGCAACACCAAAAGTGATTCCCTTGTGAGTAGCAATTGAAGAGGTTAGATGATAAAGGTTGTAGGTGATATAATCATCATTTTGAGACAAATAGCTCTAAAGATCCGAATATCTATTTGCGTTTATTGTCAAATGCTTCCTTTATCAATTAAAATCTCTGTCAGTATTAGGTTTTGTGGTACTACTTGGTTATACTATTGACGAATTTTGCCAAATTATACAAATTAACATAACTTTTAATTTAATTAACGAAAGAACAAATAAATTAGTAAAACATTAATAAACACAGAAACAAAAAGTCGAATTAAATATCACTTCATGACGTAACAAACACGTGTATCGCGTTTAATGTCAAGAGATTGTGGCATTTATAATCAATCATTATTGACATTTAATCTTATAGTTTGGCGATAGTTTTTTGGTCGACGGGATAATCAAGTAGTACCCAAGTAAATTAGTAAAACATTAAAAAAATACAAATAAAACTTCGAATTAAAAAGACTTGATGACGTGACAAACACATGTTTAATGTTAAGTGAATGTGACATTTACGATCCTCCATTATTGGCAGTTAATCTTAAAGTTTGGCGACAGTTTTTCGTTCTACGTGATAACCAAGCAGTACCGGTTTTTTATTACATGCTTTATTTTAGCTTACAATTATGTTTGTATGTCGCATTCAAATCTTGTTACTCATTTTCACACACTTCCTGTTGACATAGAGAATATATATGTATTCCTGAAGGCAATACATGAATCAGACATTGATTTTTAAAAATTCGATACTTAAGGGGGACAAATTTACTTAGTGGTTACTCAATAATAGTTTGATTTCCTATCGAGAAATCAGTATCAGTTTTAACATTGAGTATTTGTTGAAAAGTACTAATGACGGGGTTACCACAATAATTGGCTAACTTGGTGATATATCGCTAAATTTGGCGAGAAAAATAAGTTTCCATAAGCCAACTTTGCGATAGCTGGCTAATTTGACGAAATTCCCTTTTAAATCAATTAAATTTCCATAATCGAGCTCAACGCGATTTAATTTTAACTCCGCACATTTAAGATTTTTTTCAAGAATTTTCTATTTTTTAGTGAATATAAATTTTTTTCCTGCATTTTATTTTTTATTTTAATGAGAGCATTTTTCTTAATTTAAATTTATATTTATTCAAATAATAGTAATTTAACGGATCGTAGAGAACCATTGATTATCTTCAATCCTATGATTAACTCAACTTTTTTTTTTATTTTGTAACGTAACACCATTATCATCTTCAATTATTTTCGTTAGACATCATTCAAAAGAAAAATAGCTGTTTTCCAAACTTATTAAGGGGCGATTACAACGATACCGATTGATATATAGGGCACTACGATTTGGGGAATTCGGCAGTCATATAGGTGATAATAGTTTTTATGGTGGATTAATCAGTTTTCTGAAACAAATAATATCAGTTTTTAGCTCACAGGCTATCAAAGCCTGAGAGCTTATGTGGCCGCCGCGCCGGTTCTGTATGTACGTATGTACGGAACGCGATAACTTTTGATAGAAATATCCGATTTGCTTCAAATTTTTTTCTAGGTTCATTTTGATAAGGCGCTTCCCTGATTAGTTTTTGGGGTTCATTGGTTCAGGATAAAGGGGGAAAAGGGGGCCTAGCCCCCCCTTAATTTAGATAAATGGGTTTTTCAAGCAGAAATATTCGATTTGCTCCAAATTTGATATAGTGGTTTATTATGTTAAGGAGCTCCCCTGATTAGATTTGGAAGCTCATTACTTAAGTATAAAGGGGGAAAGGGGCTACCCCCCTTAATTTAGATAAATGTGTTTTTCATGTAGAATTATTCGATTTGCTCCAAATTTGATATACCGGTTTATATGTTAAGGAGCTGCCTTGATTAGATTTGGAGGTTCATCAGTTACATATAAAGGGAGGAAAGGGGGTTACCCCCCCTTAATTTAGATAAATGGGTTTTTCATGCAGAGTTATTCGATTTGCTCCGAATTTCGTATACCACTTTATTATGTTAAGGAGCTCCCTTGATTAGATTTGGAGGTTAATTGGTTAAGTATAAAGGGGGACGGTGGCTAGTTCCCCCCTTTAATTTAGATAAATGGGTTTTTCAGGCAGAATTATTCGATTTGCTTCAAATTTGATATACCAGTTTATTCCGATATGGCTTTTGATACCAAATGATTTCTCCATTTGATTTGGAGATTTTGATGATTCTTCATTTGATTTGGAGGTTCATTGGTTAAGTATAAAAGAGGCAAAGGGGGGCAAGTGTCCCCTCCCCTTAATTTAGATAAATGGGTTTTCATGCAGAATTATCTAATTTAGTTTAATTTTTTTTTCTAGCTTCATTCTCATAAAGAGCTTTTCTTATTAGATTTGAAGGTTCATTGGTTCAAGATAGGGAGAAATGGGGGAGCTAATATGCCGCTTAATTTAGCGAAATGGTTTTTTCATGCAGAATTAGCTGATTTGCTTCAAATTTGGTATGCCAGTTTATTATGTTAAAGAGCTTCCCTGATTAAATTTGGAGGTTCTTTGGTTAAGTATAAAGGGGGGAAACGGGGGCTAATCCCTTCATTTATTTTTCGAGGGGCATATTCTTTGAAATAAGAGTATAACATGCAATTAGTGGGAATAGCCCGTGAGCTCAATGCCATCAGTTTAACTGGGCAATATTCTTTTTATTAGGATGTTATCCATTCTCGAATAAACATTTTTGTTTTCAACAAACATGTTTTACAGACAAACCTGATAAATGAATAGCATTAAAATTAATATAATTTTGCTACGCTTGTATGAATAAATTTATCTTCGAAGCTGAAATTATTTAGTTAAGAGTTAAGAGCATACTGATAAACGATAGTCCTCTTTAAGAATACTAATTAACATTTCACTACCAGACGTACCATGTATAATATTTAAGACATAAAAAATTAGAAGGATTGCACTTTGTGCCAATATATTAAAAAAGAGAAACAACGGACACAAATATAAATAAGTATAAAACGCATACAGCTGTATCGAAACCTTTAAGGTTTCATCGTCAGTGCTTAACTCTGTCAATGTCTTTATCTTTAATTTTAGCACTGATAATGAAATCTTAGAGGTTTCGAAACAGCTGTAAGCTTTTTATTCATATTTATATTTGTGTCTTTCCACGTTGTTACTCTTTCTTAATAATATTTAAGATTACAAACGGGGAAAACACCGACCAGTACTTTTTTAATAGAAACTATCATCTTATTACAATTCTATATTCATGCGAAATTACTGAAATGAATAAAGCAAAATATTTTATTCATTTTTACTTGTCGAAGAAAAAACCAACACGCACGCTTAGGATATAATAATCTGGTAGTGAAGGGGTTGATACTTTATAAAAAACTACTCGAAAATCACTGGCTACAAAGGAAACTTTGGTTTCATAAATTTTTCTTTAAATATCAAAAATATATTAATTTTTGAGTTTTCTAAAGAAAAAGAATGTTTTTTACAATAGTGGATAACTTGAAAATGGCGTTATTGTATGTTTTCCTTCCTGGTTATATTACATATTCATAGATCAATAAATTTTATTTACATTGTACCTGCAACAGTTAAAACAATAAAATTTAGATAAAAAATTTTCATATTTGTTAAATTCTAGGATGGCAATACAATCCACATTTGTTTTTCAAGATGCTCCTGTTTGGAACAGTTATGACAATAAAATTTCGATAAAAATTTGTTTCATATTTGTTAAATTCTAGGATGGCAATGCAATCCGCATTTGTTTTTCAAGATGCTCCTGTTTTCAACAGTTATGGCAATAAAATTTCGATAAAAATTTTCAGATTTGTTGAATTCTAGGATGGTAATGGAATCCACATTTGTTTTTCAAGATGCTTCTGTTTTCAACGGTTATAACAATAAAATTTCGATAAACAAATATCATATTTGTTAAATTCCAGAATGCAATAGAATCCACGTTTTTTTCCAAGATGGTCCTGTTTGCAATAGTTATGATAGTAAAATTTCGATAAAAAATTTTCATATTTGCTAAATTCTAAGATGGCAATACAATCCACATTTGTTTTTCAAGATGCTCCTGTTTGGAACAGTTATGACAATAGAATTTCGATAGAAATTTGTTTCATATTTGTTAAATTCTAGGATGGCAATGCAATCCACATTTGTTTTTCAAGATGCTCCTGTTTGCAACAGTTATTACAATAAATTCGAATAAAAATTTTTCATATTCGTTAAATTCTAGGAGGGCAATGCAATCCACATTTGTTTTTCAAGTTGCTCCTGTTTTCAACGGTTATAAAAATAAAATTTCGATAAACAAATTTCATATTTGTTAAATTCTAGAATGGCAATACAATCCACATTTGTTTTTCAAGATGCTCCTGTTTTCAACAATTATGACAATAAAATTTCGATTGAAAATTTTTCATATTTGTTGAATTCTAGTATGGCAATGCAATCCACATTTGTTTTTCAAGATGCTGCTGTTTGCAACAGTTATGACAATACAATTTCGATAAAAAAATTTCATATTTGTTAAATTCTAGGATGGCAATAAAATTCACATTTGTTTTTTAAGATGCTTCGGTTTGAAACAGTTGTGACAATAAAATTTCGAGAAAAAAATTCCATATTTGTTAAATTCTAGGATAGCAATACAATCCACATTTGTTTTTCAAGATGCTCCTGTTTGCAACAGTTATGACAATAAAATTTCAATAAAATATTTTCATATTTGTTAAATTCTAGGATGGCAATACAATCTACATTTGTTTTTCAAAATGCTCCTGTTTGCAACAGTTATGACAATAAAATTTCGATAAAAAAATTTCATATTTGTTAAATTATAGGAGGGCAATACAATCCACATTTGTTTTTCAAGATGCTCCTGTTTGGAACAGTTATGACAATAAATTTCGATAAAAAAAATTTCATATTTGTTAAATTCTAGGATGGCAATAAAATCCACATTTGTTTTTTAAGATGCTCCTGTTTGCAACAGTTATGACAAAAAATTTCAATTAAATATTTTCATATTTGTTAAATTCTAGGAGGGCAATACAATCCACATTTGTTTTTCAAGATGCTCCTGTTTGCAACGGTTATGGCAATAAAATTTCGATAGAAATTTTTCATATTTGTTAAATTCTTGGTTGGCAATGCAATCCACATTTTTTTTAAGATGCTCCTGTTTGGAACAGTTATGACAATAAATTTCGATAAAAAATTTTCATATTTGTTAAATTCTAGGATGGCAATACAATCTACATTTGTTTTTCAAAATGCTCCTGTTTGCAATTGTTATAACAATAAAATTTCGATAAAATTTTTTCATATATGTTAAATTATAGGAGGGCAATACAATCCACATTTGTTTTTTAAGATGCTCCTGTTTGCAACAGTTATGACAATAAACTTTCGATAGAAATGTTTCGTATTTGTTAAATTCTAGGATGGCAATATAATGCACATTTATTTTTCAAAATGCTCCTGTTTGTAACATTTACGACAACGAAATTTCGTTTTAATATTTGTTAAATTCTGGGATGGCAATACAATCCACATTTGTTTTTCAAGATGCTCCTTTTACAGGTGTAAGCAGTCAATAGTTTTCTAGCAAATGTACTTTATTTAAAGATCTATTTTTTAAATTAACGTTTTTGTGTACTTGTCCTTAATTCCGCTATTTTTTTATTTTCATTAAATTAATTTCTTTTAAATATTTTGAATAAACGGAAAATTAATTTCATTTTCGGAGTAATTAGCTTTTAAATGGAAGTACTTACGGATTTTTTTAAAGTATAACGCATGTGTAATTTTATCTTCGGCAAATTTATATAGAACTATTCAGTTAATAGAATTCTTTGATCATTTTTCGCCAGTGAAATATTCTAAGAATTTTAAAATGCAGCTCTGCAAAATGTCATTTACACATGCATTGTCTTTGATTCTACTTTTTGTTTAATTTCTTGTGAAATGAGCATCTTTTAAATCTATTAAATATCACTTTATTGGAAAAATAATGTCATTTCATTCCCAAGAAGGGACATGTTCATTTACAAAACTGAAAAGGGATTTGATTTTCGGAGTAATTAGCTTTGAAACTTAAGTACCGGCTCTTTAAAATAATTTGATGTATTCTCAAAAATTCTGTGTCGCTTTATCTCTGATAAAATTTTTCAGTTAATAATAGAATGCTTTAATCATATTTAGTCAGTGAAATGTTTAAGGAGTTTTAAAATAAAGCACTGAGAAATTTTATGTTGTCTTTTGAAATCATAATTACGCACAAATATCTAAATATTTCAGAGATATTTCCCAAAGTCCAGTTCAACTGTTTTGAGTAAAATGCTCAGTTGTTTGACTAAAATGTTTAGCTGTTTGGTTTCATTTACTTAATTTTTTGTATTACAATTATCTTGTTACAAAGTATTTTAAATTGTTGTCATTTTGTGGTATATGTTACCGTGAGTATATGTTACCGGACAAACTCAATTTCAGGCCAAACTAGCTTGGCCTAGTCCAAACTAGTTTATCCAAACGCACATAGGATAAACCAGTTTTTCCTAGGACAAACTAGTTTGGCCAAACGTACATAGGATGAACTAGTTTAGCCTGCTATTCGTTGGTCTAGTTCATCCGAGGTCGATCAAGTTTATCTTTAGTCAATTAAATTTGGTGTGCTTTTATTGACCCTAAAGACCACTTCTGCATCAACCTTGTAGTTTATCCTAGGCCGATCTAGTTTATCCTAGGCCACTTCAATTTGATGTGCTTTTATTGATCCCAACGTTCCCATGTTCGGCCTAGGAAAATCTAGTTTATCCTATATGCGTTAGTATAAACTAGCTTGACCTAGGAAAAAGTAGTTGGGCGTAAAATTGGGTTCGGCCAGCAACGTATATAAATCTTATTGTGTAAAATGTCAGATGGTGAGGGCCCACGCGATAGGCTTTTGTCTTAAACCAATATAATATCCTTAACCTGCGTATGTGTGAAATAACGTAATAGGAAATAAGGAAACAAATACATTAGTTCAAAATCTTTTATATAGTACTTTTATTAGTATAGATTATAATTATAATGTGAGATACCAAGAAGTATGCACGTAGTAAAATGGAGTTTTTACAGATTTATTTTACCTACATAAAAAAATTCGCGTATTATGCGAGATCGCTTATTAACCATGAGCGTCTTAAACGGGTCCACCTGTAATAGTTTATTATTAATGAAATTGTGATTATGCATTGGGAAAACCGTTTATAAATCCTTAATAGCAAATTTAAATATTGTAACAAAATGACTGCCTTCCCTTATTTTTTTGGCGCTGTTGCTCCTTTCGGCAAAATATCCTGAGATATTTTGTGAAACATGAAGTGAAATGAATTGAAGTAATTATGATTGTGCGGGTTTTGTAGGCTTTCGGTGTGTGTTCGGGATGTATCTTGTCTAGAGATGATGTAATATTTATATTTTCCAGAAATTATGAATGTTCAATTGTTTATGTGTAAATGTAGTGTTTTGTGCTGTCGCTATTAAAATAGTGCTTGTCTAACTGCTATATCCCGTCTTTGATATGACCAACACCCTTATAATATATATTGTTTGTTTACTTTTCGGCTGTCATATCTTAAACAAGAAAGAAAAATCATGCATTAAGCATAGATTATCAAACACTTTCCAACACTTCCTGAAATCTTTAACAAAGCTTCGTTATCTAGGGAAATAAGGTAAATAAGATAATTAAGTAAACATTTTAGAAAACAAATAAAATATTTGAAAATCTGATTTCAGCAGTTATCTTCCATAGCCAAATATGTATTCCAATTCTTTTGAACAGCTCTGTATTTGATCTGTAAGCTGATATATGTACTATATAAAGGAAAAATTTAGATTAGCAAGAAAACGCATAACAGGTTGAAATTTCTCTTTCAGCAATTTATACTAATAGATTGAAACATACTTAAGTACTTTTGTTCAGCCCTGTAGTTTGCTCAGTACCTTTATTACATGCCACTATTTAGCTAAAATTTACTTCAAACTAAATCACTCTTAAAACTACTGAAATCACATTTCCAGAATTTATCATCTATAGACGGCCATGCATCGGATTCTTTTCGTGGCCCTGCATGTCATTTCATCTATATTTTACAAACATTTCTTAGTAAACTTAATGCAGTTCAGAGTAAAAATGCATAACATATTTAAAAACCACCTTTCAGCAATTTACGCTCATACTCAGTAATATTTACGAATTCTTTTGTGTTGCCCTGTATATGAACTATAGCATTTATCCACACCATATAGTATTCATAAATACAGTGAATCTTAAAAGCGCATATCGTAATTAAAAATGCATTTCCTGCCATCAATGCTAATATACAGTACTACGGATAGAATATACGTGTCTGAAATCTTTTGTGTGTCCTTGTAAATGCTATGCACGTCGTATTATACATGAAATAACTTAAAGTAAGCCTTACCGACGTTTATCCATTTCATTATATATGAAATTGCATAATTAAAATACGCCGCAAACAATTTCCCCCTATACCATTACGTAATTGAATTCTTTTGTGTGGCCCTATAAATGAATAGTAACTATTCGTTGCACCACATATTCTACAGATTGCATATTTTAGTGCACTTCGTAAATGTATATCAATATTTATTATGTTTGAAAGGGTGTAACATCTTTAAAATTCATTTGAAACGATTTTTTCCAATTTGCCGTAACGTAACGGAATACTTTTGACTGTCCCTGTAGGTAAAGTAAACATGCTACTAACTTCATTTGAAATAGGGTTCGTGCTAGGATAAATGTCAATAACATCTAAAAATTTCAGGGCAATCCGAGTATATTTACGAGATTTAGAGCGCAGACAGACGGACAGACAAACCGCAGTCAATAACACTTTTCAACTTTGTTGGAAAGTGTTAAAGAAAAACAGAACACAAATTATATATTAAAATAAATCCGCAATCGGGCTTTCTATCAAGCATAAATCAAAGCAGTGAATGTTCCACAATAGAGGTCTATTCTAAAATAATGTGTTGTATCGGAAATGTTTTGGAACAGCATGAGTTGGAGTTATGAAATTAGATATGGTTTGTTAAGATAAACACTGAATACTTATAAAGTAGTATTCTTATAGTTTTTTAAACAATTTTTGCTTTTATATTTATTTTTGGTAACTCCGTTTTTATTTTTAACTGAAGCAAAAAAACCATCCCGTCTATTTCCCACCCGAATAATAAATAGAACATAGAGTGTGATTTAGTTAAACAGCACAATTATTTATTTTAATTATTTTTATGAATCTTACATACAATAATATGTTGGAATCCCCATGTGTCCAAGTAAAAATAATATAATATTTAAAAATTTAGAAATATGCTTGTGAACGCATAAATATCTGCCTTAGAAACATATTTTAAAAACTTAAAGCGTAAAAAATTCTATTATATGACCTTTTTAAAATGACTGCCTCTTTAATATTTAAAGAAGATGTGCTACTTAAACTTGAATAATTAAGTGTCTGCTTTTTTCTGCTATTTTTAAATGTCAGAAAAGAGTACTTCTAATTAATTAATTAAGCTATTAAATATATTTAATGCTGATTTTTATCGGATTTACGTCTAACAGAGTAAGGCATCTTGAATTAATAATTCAAATCCCTGAGGTAATAGATTAATGGATTTCTCACAAGAAAAAAAAAAAAAAAGGAAATTAATTTTCACCTGTTTTAGGATGAAATTACTTAAAAACACCTATTAATTTTAATCGGAACTTAAAAGAGATAGTTAAAGTTAGTTATTCTGTATTTTCTAACAAGGAAGATAGGTAAGTGATACGCCCCAATTTGATTATTTTTTTATATTTTGGAGGTTTGGAGGTCCTACTTGGGTATAAAAATCCCATGTGAAATTTGGGCTGATATTCATAAAGAAAACAATTTTAGCTAATTGACATTTTCCGATACAACTCGTCCATGCATAATATTTTGAATGTTGTTAGATTGACAAATGAATTTTAACACTTCACGCGGTCAAACTTCGGGATTGCATTTTTCCCTACTGCATTTTTAAAATCTTCTAACCCTCGTACAATTTAAATTTTTGCACCGTTGTATAGGGGATAAAATTTACTTTCAAATGCAATTTGTTTGAAAACGGTATCTTATTGACTGATTTTATTATGTTATTTTTATAATAATGTTTTTAAAAATAATTTTCAAGCATGAATTTTGGTAATCTATAACTATCACATGCCGGCTCCATTACATAATAATAATAAACATTCTGCGCATTAAAATTGTTCAGCATTTATTTCTCACTACTTTTCCATAATGAAATTAAAACTTACGCTATAAGTAAATAAAAGAATAATATTAAAACCCTCACAAATTTAACATACATGTAATCGAACAATTTTAAATTTTTACACAGCAAAAGAGGAAAAAAAACTTTCAAATGAAATTTGTTTGCAAACTGCATCTCAGTTTACTGATTGTCTATGGTTTTAAAAATAATTTTCAAGCATGAAATTTTTCTAAATTTATCTCTATCGCGTGAGGCGCGATTACGAAAGATTAATCAGTTTGCCCTTAAAACAATTAAGATAAGAGTTCAGCATTTTCTTACGGCTAAAATTCCACAAAAAATTTAAAACTTCCTCTATAAATAAATAAATAAAATAATATAATAAAAACACAAATTTAACATACATATAAATGAACTACATGCTTAAAGCATTGAAATCATCAGAAGCAAAAAAGCTGCCGTAAGTAGCAAAATCTTGGGCTCTTAGCATGCTCTTAGCAACTCTTAGTATGCAGCTAATGCAAAAATATCGCTATTGATAAATTTTAAACTTTATTTGGTTGCATAATTGATATGTTTCATATAAAAATGCTTTCTTGGTATTAGTGTGCAATCTAAAAAATATATTGCATGTAAAAAATTTATTAGAGTTTTCGATAAAAAAAAAAAAAAAAAAAGGCTTTTCACCTATACACTGTAAAAAAAAAATCTGTAGTTCTACATATGTAAAGTTACATGCTTACTAAACTTTCACCTGTAACTGTACGAAAAAAGCTGCAAATCTACAAAACTAGTTTTTGTAAAGTTACAAAAATCTGTAACTTTACAAATGAATCTGCTAAAATTTCAGTAATCTTACTAAACTTTTATTTGTAACCCTGGCTGCAGTTACATGAAAAGTTCTCGGAATCCCAGTTTCCAAAAAAATTCTTAGTAACCTTACAGATTTTTTGATTTTCGGCGCAAAAGTGTGTCTGTTACATGAAATTTTGTTGTTGCCGTTACATGAAAAGTTCTAGGAATCCCAGTTTCCTAGAAAATCTTTAGTAACTTCACAGATTTTTTTTTACAGTGTACTCCAAAATCCAGGAAGCCCGTGTTTGATCCCCTAATTATAATAAAAAAGGGAAGATGATGACAACAATTACAAATACTTATAAAACAACAAAACACTCAAAGGATCAATCCGCTACAATTTTTGTTTTTAAGAATTCTAGAATATTCAACCAGGGCTTCGCGGGTTACAGAATACAGGTAAAAAGTATTTTTATTTTAATTGAAAACTCAACTAAACTCATTTAATTATCTAAACTAAAATAATTTTTTACATATAATATATTTTTTTAGATTGCCCGATAACAACAACAATAATCATTTGTAGGGTGGTCATGAAAAAAAAAACGATATATGTACCCCTAGCGGTCTAACCGCTCAACCAATCGAAAGAAAATTTTATATTTAATTATTTGAAAGTACGCGCTCGAAATCATGAATATTTATAACAGTACAGCTGTCACGGTTAAGGTTACAGTGAAAAAGTTTCGAAAATTTGAATGGGAATGCCCTTTTTTTTTTTTCCTGCGCAAATTCATCAGCGCATTGAAAATCCATAAATGGAGTTGGAACGATACTCGTATGACTAAAATTGCCCGTGTAATATTGTGCACTCAATCCTAATCAGTTCCTATGTAACGTAATATTCAGCACACTAAAACAAATCATTACATTTTTATTTTCACTATGTGCACACAAACACAGCTCAAAAAACATTTTGAAACAAATCTTACAGCATTATTCAGTTTACAAGTGAGAAAAAAAATCGGCTACTGAAAAACATGTCTTGTAGCCACTCCCTTCGTTCCCCGCAATGGTCTTTTTTGCAAGCGTTTTACGCCGGTAATTTTCATCGTACGTGCATCATTCCAACGCTGGTTTTTCAATGCGCTGATGAATTTACGCCAGTAAAAAAAAAAATGGGTGTTGCCATTCGAAAATTTCGAAAATTTTCCACCGTAACCGTAACGGTGAGAGCTATTTCTTTCCAATTAGTTGAGCTAGTGGTTAATATATCGGGAAGTTTTTTTTATGACCATCCTATATATATATATATAAATTATGCATTTAAATAAAGTTTTGAAATATATAAAAAGTTATACTTTCGAGGAATTATAAGCCGGAAACAAATGCTCTCTTTGCCTTAAGTGCAAACGGATTTCTCTTTCTTAATCATCTGCAAGAGATAGAGTTAAAAAAGTCAAACTTATTAAAAACCGCAAAAAAAGGAGTAAATTTGCGATACAGTTTCCATATAAACTGTTATACGATTTTCGATCGAATTACGTTTAAAAGCACATTTTTTTATATTCGACGGAGTAAAAATTGAAAATATGCTACGTTCAGAAGTTTAAAAATCTGTGATATAATAGAAATTTAATCATCAAAATGACGCCAACGTTACGGACGGATACGTTTGTCCTTTGTAATATAGATTAGTTCAAATTTTATATAATACATATTATATAAAACCTTCCAACTACCAAAGCATGAGAAAAATGAAGTATAAGTTTTACTTCTTCACTTACAAGTAAATTTTAATTATATGTGGATTTTCAATTTCTTGAGCATTTAAAAAATTTGCACAATGGTATTTCTCAAAATATAAATAAAATAAAGACAAAAAAATTGATGAAATTGGCATATTTATCTCTCATCTTTTTTTTTTTTTTTTATAACGAATTACTCACTTTGCATTCTCCAAATAGAAATAATCATAGCATTATATCAAAAGTGCTTAGCAATCTTACCATTATGCAATAATTTAAAATACTATGAGCTTTATTTAACCCCTTATCCCACAACTATGTGTGAGACACGTGGTCTTGTATTAGGGACAAAACTGATTATCACGGACATGGCCCGTAGTACATCGTTCGAGCCTAATGTAAATATTACGGACATTGCTCCTGGTACAACGATCGAGCGAAATGCAAATTTCACGGGCATGGTCCGTGGTGCGACAGTAAAGGCTAACGGGGTTACTAATAAACCTTTTGGGGCATATCTACCACAACGCTGTGGTATATTACATCAGGCTGTAATTACTTATCAAATATTCCACAAAATTAAACCAGTTGTATTTTATACATGTATTTACATTCCGTAAGTCGTGTGCGTTTGGTACAACTTAGGACCGATTTGCCGAACCGTGGAATGGCTCGCAGGCTGAGCGATCTTGTTTACCTTTTGAACCCAGTAACGTAAATCGTAGCTTAAGGGTTTAAACAGTAATGCTGTAAATTACTAAAAAGCCAATGTTTGAGCGCATAATATATACAAATCAAGCCCTATGAAAATTAACAGGCGTCCAATTTGCATACAAAGTTGAATTTGATAATAAATTGTCATTCCTTGATATGTTGGTCATTCGTCAGTTTAACACATTTGACACTTGTGTTTACCGTAAACACTTTGCTGTCTGAACTACACCTCCCCCCCCTCCCATTTTAATTCATGTCATCTTTTCCCAAAAAACCTCAGCTTTTCATTTTTTGATCAATAGAGCATGTTTAATTTGTTCAGATAACTATTCCCTTGTTCCATAATTGAATTATATTAGATCTATTGCTATCAATCGTGGTTTTAGGTTATCTACATTTAATTTCTCATAGTTTTAATAAATGTGTTATTAATTCTGATACTTCTGTTCCGGTTTCTTTATCCCAGTGTTGATTTCAGGGAGTGGCCCGGGTGGGACATCCCCCCTCTGGAAGATTTGAGATTTTGCGTTTTCAATGGCGAAAAAGTGCAATTTCCCCCCCGGAGCCACAGAAATCCCTCCCGGAGAAAAGTGCCTGAATTCAACACTATTTTATCCTCACATTTTTACCATTTTATAACAGCATTAGCTTCAAAATAACTAATATCTTAGAAAATTGTGATTTTAATGCTGTTTTTTAGCCAGTCAGTAAACAAACTTTTTCACAGCTAAAAGATAAAATTCCTCCTCAAAACTTTTGGGGGTATTTACAATATACAGTGCCAATGTGGTTTTCCTATATTGGGCAAACTAAACGGCAACAACGTTACAATGAACACATAAATTATGTTAAGAAAAAAGAATTACAAAAATACTCTATTGCTTCTCATTGTTGGGGGGAAGGACATAATTTCAACTTTGATTCGGCCACTATTATCAAGAAATACAATACTTCTTCTGATTTAGACTTTTTATTTAGAAACTCCCTGGTCAACGGTTTTTCCTACTGTACCTTACATCTCACCTTTCTGGGTGGATTTGTTATGTGAGCATGCTTCACTTCTGCTTTCATCTCATTGGTTGCTGGAATATGATGGTCTTTATGTGCATTGTTTACTGACATTTGGGTTTTCGTCTTTCAATTTGATGTGTTTGGGGGATTTCGATTTTATTTTATACACTAATGATGTGAGTCCCAGTACTCACGAATCGTATACGTCTGTTCACTTTCGTAGTGCTTGATTTGTATACAGAGAAACCTCCCTGTGCGACCACCTCCCTGAAAGACCGTTTTCCACGGAACGAAATTTATTCTCATAAGCTCAATACTAATTTTACCTCCATTCAGAGACCATCCCAGTTGAACTCCCACCATGAGCAACCCATTTCTTTGAAGCAAATAAAACAAATTCCGTTTTTTCCTGGTCGCTTGAAGAAGGTTTTATTAGAAAAATAATTCCGAAGAGCGCATTAGTCATCAAACGTCTAAACTAAGTTTAGAATTTTTTGTCCAGTAATTTTTAAGTGTTTAAACCGCTTTGTGTCTTTTTAGGCAATGAATTTAACTCTGGTGACAAATTAAGAATGACGGTCAATAACTCCCTTGCCTTATTATATCTGGAAACTCTCAAAGAAATAAATGAATGAAATCGTCATTATTTGTTCCGGTCCCAAAAAAAATTGCATATATTTACTGAACTTCGAAAGGACTTGGAAATAAAAGTTATGCAATATAAAACCGTAAAATCAAAGAAAACGTCAATGTATTCATTTTTTAAATTCTGCAGTAATTAAATTATGTAATTAACTTTGGTTTTGGTACTTAAATATTCATATTTTATCCGAATGTGAAGAATAAATTTTGGTAACATTAATTGTTACTTTTTTTAAGAATTAAAATCTAGATTTAAACATGACTTCCATTAAGAGGGCACCTCTCGGAGCAATTAATTTTTATTGAAACGGAACGTGGTCGCTTTAGGTTGTTTTACTGTATATTGTGTGTTCAAACTTTGTTTTTTAGTGATTTAGTTTTCTACACTAGTTTTTATTTAGTATTGTTGTAGAATATAATATTCGCGGGTAAACATAAAATGGTTTATCTAGCCGAAAAATAAACATAAAGTATCAAATTGCACGAAATACAATTGAAATGCAAGCAATATAGTCATACATTGCTGTGTTTGTTTTTTTTTTTCGGATATCCAGACGCGCGCCCATAGCAATTTTGTAAAAATCATTAACCGTGGTAAACAACACTTCTCCAAATGCGACAGTCTAATTATTTTCCCTTCACACAATTTTGAAATGATTTTTTCAAATCGATAACTCCAACTTAATACATTTGCCAGTAAAATGTTAAGCCTTTTTCATTTGCTATTTTATACTTAGTATTTTTAGAGAGATTACAGATTTTAATTTACCTATCTCCCTGAAATCACATATGTAAGATTAAATATGCTACTATATACGACAATAAACGTAATAGAAGTCACAAACGTTTCACCATAAATAATATCTCAACTGTTGTAATAGTTCAACCTTGCAGATTTCTCTTTAAACAGCAAAATTATCATTAAATCATGCAAATTTGTTTCATGCTCGAATAATAAAATTCGCTGGATATTTCGAAATTTATGAGTCGAATTGCAAAGACTACAGTACTTCGTTAATGGTAACTTTAATGAGACAGAAATGTCTTTTGGAACGGAAAAGCAGATTAAAATATTCGTTTTGGTAAATAATATAACATCTAATCAATACGAAACGGAGAGCAGTTTCAATGTTGTCAGAATTGAAAATGACATTTATCATTTCTAATACTTTTGGCTTTAGCTGTAACAACTGGATCGGTGTGTGTTTCTGTAAGGATAATTAAATACACTTTATCAGGTGAATTTCTGCTTTTGATATTACCATAAATGTGCTTAAAACATTAAAGCAACCGGGCGAAATAGTCCGCTGTTGTTAAAGTATCATTAATGAAGTGTCTGTTCTTGTAGTACATTTAAATTCTGTGTTAGCCACTTTGGTTCAATAACAGCAACTAATATGAACTTAAGTTTTATAAGCTTAAAATTACATGAATGTCTTTAGAAAATGAACAGCTGATTAAAATACCGACTTTGTTAGATACAGTAAAGTGTTTTCAACCCAAAATGAAAAGCAGTTTCTAAGTTTAGAAGTTAATGTAAGACATTTTTCATTACTAATATAATTTAGCCAATTACTGGGTGTGCGAATATCTCTGTAAGGAGAAATAAATTTAATTAATCCTTTATCTACAGACGGTACTTATAAGTACCACAGAAATAACTTGTTATAAAATTCATTTAATACATCGACTAGATGTATTAAATGTATAAAGTTTAGAATGAGTTATATATGCATTATGTTATCTTGTTCCAAAAATCATTATTGAGTACGCAAAACAAAAATATTTTTAAAAGGGTGATTTTTGTTGCCTTTGAATCTTTTCAGCTTTCTTGGCGTTGGGTGGGTGGGGGGATGATTTTTCAATTCGGAAATATTTCTATATTTCTATTGTAAGAACATTATATTTGTACATTTCCTAATTCTACAAAATACTAAGAAAAAATATTTAAAGTAAAAGGTTTGAGTGGGATTATAATAAATATTGCACAAAATCCCTATAAATTCAAATTTAACGAATCCTTCTAAATCTTTCAATCCTTCTAAAATCCCTCTAAAATTTTTAAATGATTATGTACACTTTCTAAGGTATTTTCAAAAATTCACGAAAAATGCTTTAGAAGATAAAATTTTTATGAATTCATAATTCAGAAAAAAAACCGAATCTGGCAGAGTAATTCATCCGTGTTTAAACGTTGATAATTATCTGTTCTTGTGCAGTGCTAGCTGCAACAATAAAATCCAATATTATCCAGTTTAATTCCCAATTTATGAGTAGAGCCGTGCAAAGGCAAGAGAAATCCGTTAATATTGTCTAGAACGAGATAGAATTTCCTTTTTGAAAGGGAATACAGATTAAAATATTTTTTAATGCATAGAATAATATTTAATATATTAGAAGTGAAAAGTAGCTCATAGCGTTTGAGAGTGAAATTAAGACTTTTTTTCATTTATATTATTTTCACTTTAAATAACTACAGGATAGGTGAATATATCGGTAAAGATAATTAAATCTACTTGAACAGATATCTTTGTGCTTTTGCAATTGTATAAATGTAATCGAAACATTAAAAAGGATCGGTTAGAAAATTTACGTGTTTTACAACAATGGACCGTATTTTTCCTATCGATTTGAGACTATAAAAATCTCTATTTTACCTTATGTAACGTCACAGGAGTTTTGTCTATCGTACTTACTGCATGCAGATGATTAAAGAAATTTTTGTTTACACTTAAAAAATATAAATAGTTTAGCATTTTTTTATAGCTAATAACCTATAAAGAAATTAAGCCTATTCTTCCTTTCGGTTCGAGGCTATAAAAATCGCTATTTTACCTTATGTTACGTCACAGTAATACTGTCCATTATACAGAGATTGTTCGCATGTCTTTTAGACAAGTGTGTTTTGGCGTAAAAAGAAAATCGTCCGCATAGAGAAATCATTCTCCACAGCTAATATGTTTTTAAAAATACAAACATACATTTTCGTCTGGCAACTGAAATTTTTGTTTACATGCAAAACGGCACTTTGAATGAACCAGTTGATGAAATGTTATATTTCTGTAATTTCCGAAGAGAATTATTTGTAATCGGTTATTAAAAAACGCTGCGAAAAGCATGGTTTTTCTATATATAAAGCTATAGCAGGTAATGTTGTCAGTAAGACAGTGAATGCCTGTCTTCAAGTGAAAAAACTACTCTAAATATGTATCCAAAAACAAAAAGAAATCCTTCGACTATTGCAAAGGTATGATCTGTTACGGAAAAAGAAAATCTTTCAAGTCAAAGTACACTTGCTAAATCGTTAAAATGCTAAGTGTCAACTATTAACAAAATCATTAATATCAATTTGAATTTTAAAAAGTTATAAAAAAAAAAACACAGTGTTCATTGCCTTTCTCAACGACATATCATTAAACCTGGAAAACGATGCAGAATTCTTTATGAGAAAAATCCGACGAAAAATGGAAAAATGTGTTTACAAATGTGCTTGTGTTTATTTGAATCTACTAAACTTAAATCCTTGCGCGTATCCATGTAACCTCAAAAACTCGGAAACCACAGGGCGCAGGGTTACGAAATTTGGCACACGTGTAGCTGATAGGGGTCCCATGAACGATTGGGGCAAAAAATTCGAAAAATTTAAATACTTTTGTTATGTTTTTGGCGAATTTGTGCCTTTTTTATGTTCAACCCGTAATCACGCGAGTTCTAACCAATTGTAAATGTTTACTGCAATGTGAGATATGGGTCATTCCCCACAAAATGAGCAAAAATTAAAAAAAAAGTCGTGGCTGCATAGTATCCAATTTTAACAACATTTGACACACAGACTCACTTCATATTCAAATAGAGCATTGCAAAATATTTCGAGAAAAAAATAAAAAATTTTGGAAGTTCTGGACATTTAAAAAACTTGTGACATAGAATGGCATGTGTACAATTGTTCAAAGTTGCAAGTTTGAAGTTCCGTATCTTGAAAACTATTTAACATAAATTAAATCCTTTTATAATATTGTAATCGCTGGAAAATTATCTTCATATTTATTTAGTAATAATAATTTGGTAACCTTATGATTAATCTTAAATTTGTTGTAAAAATTGAAAATGTGTCAATTTTGAGAAAATTAAAAACGTTATAAAACTTAAAGGAATTCAAAAACATCTGTGAAATTAATGCCTGATGTAGTGTTACATATTAAGATCGAATTGCTAAAGTTTTTAAGTTGCCATGTATTTCCTTCACCTTTAAAAAAATTAGAAACATAAAAAAAATGACAAAATCGTAATTTTTCCTCTTCTAAAAAATAATGAAGGAAAGGTCATACATTACAGTTATTGCACAAACATAAGGATCAATAAGTCCATGATATGCTAAAAAAAATTCAAGATTGCCTTTTGATACTAACGTCACAAAATTGGGTTAAAAAAGTAATATTTGTTGCATTCCAAGAGCATTCTATTTGAATCCGCGCGCGTTCTTTTTACAATATTGCACGATTTCAAAGGGGAAAAAATGTAGTGCTGCCATCTATGGATTTAGCGGATAAATACATAGTTTTTTGTTCAGCGTAATAATTTTTTTTATTGTAGTTTAAAATAAATATATTAATAGCCAAAAATAAACTGAAAGCAAGAATAAAAGTTTCTATATTTAAAATATGCACTTTTATCTATAATATCAAATAATTTAAAAGTTTAATAAAGCTTTCCTTCACTTAAAAAGAAGTGATAGAAATATTGCATTTTACCGTCAACCTTTTTTACTATTTATTTTTTTCTCATTAAGGAATATAAAGGCAAGAATAAAATTTTCGATATTTAAAATATATACTTTTAGCTATAAGGTCAAGCAATTTTAAACTTGTCGGTGCTGTCCTTGATGTGTAAAGGAGCAATAGAAATATTGCATTTTTACCTCAAAATTTTTCAAAAATAATTTTTTTTCTCATTACGGAATGAAAATATAATTACTAACTTACGCCAATCTATTAATTATTGATCATTACTAATTATAAATAATTTTATAATACAGTCTTTCCATTCATAAGGCTAATAATCTGAATTGAAATTTTAAGCATGTAGACAATACCTCGATTTTGCATTCACTTTTAATTTATATTTTGATACTTAAATAAACAATCCTGAAATCTATTATTTTACATTTACTCATAAATAGGTATGATCTACTCATAGACTAATTTTCATTAAAATCTGTGACAACTCTGCCACAGCTGATTTGCTCATTTTGCATGGAATGACCCATATACATACTACGTACGCCATGCTTCAATACTAAGAAGTTGTAGCGGGTATTACAATAATTCTTTTACCACGCATACAAATAGAGATTATTTAAGGGCGCTTATTATTACCTTTTTTAAAAAAAATAAAGGAAAACATTTTATCACAAACATCAACAAAACTTTTTATTCCATTTATTCCCTTACTCCAAAGATATTGTTTTAACTGCCATAGCAACATGATACATTAAATTTCATTCAAAATAAATGCACAGTAGTAAAAAAATATTTTTTCTAAATCGAATAGTTATTGAACAACTCAACACTTTAACAGGGGAATTCTTATTCTCTCCAGTGAGTAGAACGGGTTAAACAGCTAGTATTTATAATGAAAAGAGATCCATGTATTATCATCAAACAGGAGAAAAAAATCTTAAAACGTGGTCCTTTTACTGAAAATCGGCAAGCACATCCGCGCGTGCTCAGTCCCTGTTTTCTGTAGCCCGTACAAGGAAAGAACAAATGTTGTTCTTGTTGTTGTTGTTGAATGACTCTCCCATCGACTGAAATGTTTGGGTTTACGGAAAGAAAAATATGTTCTTAAGTTTTGTACTTTTGCGTCTTAAAGACTGCAATCAGTTGGAAAAAATATTGATGTTAACCATTTGAAAAAAATTCATCAAAAAGATCAGTTTTCGTGCTTGACTTGTTCTACCTTTCAGCTACGCTGTCCTAGTGCTTTATTTCTTAGGTATTTCTTAGATATTGTCTTAGGTATGGTTTTATTAGGTGTTTTAAAGTTGAGACCTTTTTCTTTTCGACGATGTAACTGGTTTTGAAAAATACGAATTTTAATCCTTTCTAAAAAATGCGAGACTTCGCGGCTCTTAAAGGAGATTTTTTTTCTACGCTAAAATTAACTATTACGGCGGTATTTCGACACAGTCTAAGCATCTAAGCAGATCGGATATACATCACGTACACGAATTTAGAGACGTCCGGAAGAGTAGAAGCAATTAAAAAAATAATATTAAGATCTGAGCAATTTTCTATTAAAATGTTAAAACTGGCTGTTTTGGCACTGCTTTGCTCAGCTTCAGCTTATGTTTTCACAACTAAATATGCATATCATGCCACGAAATTTTAAATAGGGCTTTGGTACAATTATATTTATAACGAATTAAAATTTCAGAGAGTTCGGACGATATCTGTTTTATTTATTATTATGTTATAGAACCCGATGTGGGAAAAAGCTAGAAGAAAACATATTTCTTTTACAACTAGATATCAATATTTTTTCACGAAATTTTTACATGGGCTGCTTAACCGTTACATTTGCAACCGATACAGATTCCGAAGTGTTCGGTCAAGATTTTTTTTTTTTTTTTTTTTTTTTTTTTTTTTTTTTTTAAATTATGAAACGACCCTACGTGAAAAAATACGAAAATATCTTCTTACAGGCGCTTTTACAACTAAATATCATAATCTTTTTCAGGAATGTTTCCTTTAAAAATATAAATTCATGCAAAATTGGTTTAAAGATATAAAATAATAGAAGTTTGAAGTTTATTTAGTTTATTATCACGGTCCTAATGCCAGTATGATCAGCCAGTTGTTAAATAAAACACAAATAAATTATTTATTCATCAAAATTTATTTTGTCGCCTTGAAAGTTGGCTCCATCGTCTCCCATACATTTAACCAGACCTAACCTAATCCTCCATAACTTTCCGTACGCTGATTGAGGTATGTGGCCTTCAGCTCTTTCAGCGAAGCTTCTATAATGGCGTCAACTGTCCACAAAATGCTTTTCCGGAACTGGTAAATTTAGTTTCTGGAACTGGAAGAAGTAACATGTGATATCAGGCAAGTACAGTGCTTGGTCGATGATATTTGTTGTGTTTTTGTTTTTGGTCCAAAACTGTGAAACAATGATTGTGCGATAGTGCCTTATTATCGTGCAAAATTCACACAAAATTTCGGAAATTTTGAAGACGTTCGACACATGAAATTTTCTTTCAAATACGAAATTTAAAGCAAACTGATTGTTCAATTACTTTTTCCATTATCGGAAATTCCAGAGGTCTAAAAAATATGACTAAAAAGATAACTCCTGTCTGCACACAAAGTCACAGATAACGCTCAAACTCAGAGTTGTAAACTGGGTACAGTGGTATTAACTTTTCGGGAAAAAATACTGCATGATATTTTATGCGCATCTTTTAAATGATAAATTCCGTGAGCTTTCAACACAAAATGTATGTTTCTCTCACACAGTTTTGAAAACAATCCAGTGATTTGAGAATTTTCTGCGTTCTACTTACAATAGAACCTCGATTATCCGAAGTAATTAGGACCGATCCCCTTTCGGAAAATCGAAATTTTCGGATAATCGAGAATGCTTCAATTTTAAGATTAAGGAGAATATATACAATATTTCTTATTATAGTAACAAGTACTTAATAAAAATAAAACAGTAGTAAAATAGAAAAAAAAATAGATTACCTGAATTTTAAATTTGAAATTAAGTACCTCTTACATATACCACAAGGGTTTGAAAGAAATGTTTTGTTTGCGCAGTTTCGATTGCCTTTGCTTTGAAGCTCTATCACGGAGTTTTTTTTAATATTATTAGTTCACCAGTATCACAGTCTTTCTGCTGCTCCAGCCATGCCAAACCTTTGGCAAAACATTCAAAAGCTTCAGAATTGCTAATTTGTTCGTTTTCTTCGTTCCACTCCGCAGTTTGCGGCCGCTCAAGTTAAATTCAAAGAAACTCTTTGAAAGGGGATCGAAAATATTTATATGTACCCGTAGTTCGGAAAGGACTGCTTACACAGAAGGAATATGATAGTTACAAAAAAAAAAAAAAGAAAGAAAAGAAAAAAAGCGTTTAAAATGGATTTTGCACATAAGGAATGTGATAGTAAAAAAAAAAAAAAAAAAAACTTTAAAAATGGATTTTGGTTAAAAGAGTTTCGGATAAAAGAGTTTCGGATTGGTTCTACTGTATATCAAATAATCCATTAACAACGGAGTATTTTCTTCTGTAATCGTATACACATTATTTTATAGTAGTAAACATGAAATTCTTCTTATACGTTCCCACTCTTTGTCACCAATTTCACAGGTCCTTACTCGAAATATACAGGGTGTATCTGGAAAAGGGGGTAAAACTTTATGGGTTGATAGAACACGGGTATATGAGCCAATTTCGTTACAGAATGTATGGTCGGAACACAAGCGGTGAGAAGGTAAAAGGTAGTTTTCCACTGTCGCAGTTAAAGAATTAACACAAAAATGAGAGGATATACTTCAGAAAACATTTTATTAACAGGAATTGCACATGCTCAAAGAAATTGCTCAAAAGGTCTTCCGTCAGCTGTAATGCACGCTCCACACCTGCAGAATAGGGACGGACGCACATTTGCGAAGACAACAGGCAATTCCCGAATATCGCCGGCAGCAACGGCAATCCTGGCGACTAGATTAATATCGGTTTCAATGATGCACTCGTAGATTAGGCTTTTCATACGGCCCCACAGGGAAAAGTCCAAACACGAGAGATCCGGCGATCTTAGTGGTCAAGCTATTGGACCACTTTGACCAATCCATTGCGCTGGGACAGTAAACTACCTTTTAACTTCTCAGTTCTTGTGTTCCGACCAGCCATTCTATGACGAAATTTGCTCGTATAGCTGCGGTCTATCACCCCGTAAAGTTTTGCGCCCTTTTTCAGATACATCCTCTGTAGTTACTGTCAGTACGTCTGTTTTCTTTTTTAATATTCGGTAATCAAGTTTTAGGTCCATTAATACTTCATAATATTTAACTTGCAAATTTGATGAATGGGAACAAAAATAGTAAGAAAAGAGAAAAGTGTTATTTTATTCAACTATCACATTAATCGAATAACGTTAGGAAGAAAAAGTATTTTTTCTTCCAAATCATAAAAAGCATTCGAAAGATATTTGTATTGCAAAGAAAAGTTCAAAGGAACAAAAGAACAGTACTTAAAGAATAAATAAAAGATAAACATGGTCCATTTGGTCTTTATGTCTTTCTCTGATTTTTCTTGCGCATTCTCTTTGTATTTCCTCTATTTATCCTTATAAAATCTATTTATAAGAGGACGCTTGCACCATTACAGTAAGTGATATTATACGATTGCCTAGCGTAATGTGTCTTAAGAAAATCACGATAAGGAAAGCATTCTAATAAACAACGAAGTTTAAACTAATACTATGTAAAATAAAAGTATATAGAAATCGGATTAAAATAAAGAAAATGAAAGTATAATTTGTTTTAGAAAAATTTGGAAGTTTATCGTTCAAATTTATTGTCTGTCGTACATCTGCACAAGTACACTCTCATTCTTTTCTGGTGCATTCGTAATTATATAAATACGTAGCATCTATAGTCGTCGTTCAGTCCGTCCGTCTGTCTGTCGGTCCGACCGTCCGCATACAACATAGCAAAAACTACCCAACCGAATGGTCTGAAATTTTAAATCTATAATTGTTGCAAAATTTTGTTGAGTCATTTCAAATTTTATGAAAATCGAATGTATAGTTTAGTTACAGGGACAGTTAAAAGTTTTCCGTTACATTAAGACCAATTTGGAAAAATTATTTCAAGTGCATTTTAATAATGTTACAGCCTTTCGAATAGAACGAAATTGATATGCACTTATGAAGTGCACTAAAATATACATTCAGTACAATATGCGGTGAAAAGTATATTTATAAAACTAGTTATAGTACGAACGCATCCCATTTGCCATGTTTGACATGCAATTTTCAACTTGTTTTCTTTATCTCTCTTGCATACACACATACATACACGAGATGAAGCTTTTAGAAATCATATGAATTATAAACAGCCTTTTCAATAAGGCAAAATGCTCAGAAATGCATCATTGATTAAATTTTATTTAATGAAAATTATTTTCAGTCTTGCATCCAAAAAGATATTAAATCATCAGACCATTGTCAGGTTCTACGCCGCATATGTCAGACAACACAGTAGTCAGCCTAACCCTTCAGTGTTTAGTTCTTAAGCAAAATTGGTATTCAATTTATCGACCCTGAAGGCATGAAAGGTTGAGTGAACCGTTCTCTGTCTGCAGCCCGGAATCCAACTGGTGACCTGTGGCTTCTTAGGATCGTTGAACACTTAGAAGAATATTAAGTCCACAGTCCAATGCCCCAATACGAAATGCTTAAAGCAATTCTGTAGATTTCTCAGGACCATAAAACATCCAAGAGAAGACACAGTAGCTAAATAGTCAAAGAAATTAATTCGAGGGAAGGTATCTTTGGTGCAATTCCCGTCTGGGATAGGAATTTAAAGATTTTGTTGAAAACCTGGCCACCTCTGTCTGACTTTGACCTGCCCTCCAATCTCCCAATAGCTCGAAATCACAGTTCCACGGGCAAATGATACATCGAGATCATTGTAATGAATTGGCTATCCTAGATTTCTTATCTCACTATTGGAGCGACATCTGCAGCCCTACTCTTCAGCGTACATTTTATGCTCCTCACAGATGACGCAATCCCATCGCAGCGCCAATAATTTACATTTTATAATTTTTTCAACATCATTTATTTAACAACATATGAAACTTTCATACAGATTGGTTTCCTTTTGAGAGAGTTATCGCTCTTTTCGTGATATTTCCTTATTTTTTAGAAACCAGTGTATTTATGTCAAAGTGTAAAGTTTTATCAAGTTTGGTGAAATTACGTGCATTAGTTCTGGAGATATAGCTATCGAGAAAATAGTGAAAAAGGCAGAACTACAGTGCCACCTATTGGAGGATTGCACTAAAACCAAATCAACGTCGATTTTTGTTAAGGTCTAACAGAATACGAAGCTTGATTAAATTCCGTGCGTTAGTTCTTCGGATAAAGTGCCCATAAAATTCGTGGAAAATGCAATATAGCAGATAGCACAGTCACCTGATGGGTGACTTACACCAAAACCTTATTTCCTGATTAGCACCAGTTTATGTCAAGTTCTAGTTGAATGTGAAGTTTCAGTAAGCTCCATGCATTAGTTTTTAAGACAGATCGTCCACAAAATTTGTGTCACATATAGACACACTAACGGGCAGATATTTTCTGAAAACAGTCGAATCTTGTGCCTCCTAAAACGTATAAATCCCTCGAAAACCGGAAGTCGAAATTCTTCAATTATCCAATACGTTCTTCTTGTAAAGATAGAAGAAAATAAAAATAGCAACGATTCAAGAAATCCATTCAAATTTAAACGGTTTGACCATACTAAAGTTGTTCACATACGTGATCGAAAACACTATAATGTACGTTTTCTTTTAAAATTTTATTTTAAGGGGGTCCGGGATACATTTTAAAATAATTCTTATTTTTTGAGTTAAATTTTTTATTATTTTTTTGTGATGATTAACAATATCATTTGTAAAAAAAAAATCACGTGATAAAACTTCACATATTTTTTTTTTTTTAATTAAAATTTAAAGTTGATTAAAACTGTGGGGTTTTTAAAACTCGTTATAACTCGAAATATTATTTGTAGAATTTAAATTTTTTATCATATTAATAAACAGAAATATATAAATTTTTTTTTTGATTCAGCATTTTTGATTCAGCAATTTTTAAATATATTTAAAATATTTAAACTAAAAATTAAAAAAAAATGATGTAACTTTAAAAAATATATATGTTTTCAAAAGTAAATATTTTTTTCACATTTGCTAAATCAAACAATTGAAAAAGACATGTTTCAAGTTTGAACCATTTATCTATAACGGTTCTTGACTTATAACAATTTAAATACGAGAAATGGTGAAAAAAAAAACATCATGAAGAAAAACACTTTTTCACAAGAAGCCGTTTCCATGATAAGCATTGGTAAAAAGCTAGATTTTGAAGACGAACCAAAACGAAAAAAATAACATTTCCTGTTCTAATTGAGATAGAAACTTGATTTAAACGTCATTTTAATCAGGAAAAAACAGAGAAATTTTTAATGCAATAACAGTTTTTTAGAAAATTTGAAGATTTTTTGCCTCGGACCCTCTGAAGGTTTTTAATTTTAAATAAGCAACGCTAGTTGGAGTTTCTACTTCTTTGGTCTAAAATTTAAGGGGTGTTTACTATTTTTTTTTCTGTTGCAAAGAAAAGAGACTTTTTGCATTATAGTTATTGACATTTCACTTATATATTTAAATTTTTGTAAAAAAAAAAATAATAATATGTTTTTTTTATGGGAAGTATCTACAAATGAACAAAAAAAAAAAAAAAAAATGGTCGCATAGTTTGAAAAGAGTGCTTTCGAGAAAAACTGTTTTTTTTTTTTTTTTTTTTTTTTTTTTAAAGTTTTAAAATAGCGTTACGTTCTCAACTATCTAAAAAGATTGTATGGAATTGAAATAGCACGAGCCTGCTTTAGAACAACAATTTACACTCTTGAAACATGTGAAAAACCTACCCTTAAATATATTTGAATACGTTCCTTTTCTGTCTATGTAAGGTTTAAGTACGATCCAGTATTTAAAACTGAGAACAGCGAATGCTCGTTTTTGAATCAAAAATACTTGAAAAAATAACATTGTTATGTTCTCAATTTCAGGCACTGAATTTAGTAACATTGTACGTGTTACTATTATTTATATCCATTATTATTGTAATATGCGCGATACAGAAATTTGGATAAAGTATAAATCTGCATAAATAAATGTTTCTGCCCTATTGTTAACATAATATAAAGTCCCGGACCCATTTTGATGTTTAATAACTCATAAAATAATAAAGATAGATTAAAATTAATAACATAAATGGTTAGATAGACTCAAAAAGTTTCACGACCCTTGTCAATGAACTTTCACGTGTGCCCCCTTCGTCGCACGGAGAATATCAAGTCGATAGTCAATTTCACGCCAGGTAGCGGCAAGCATGTCGGCATCCACAGAGGCTATTGCGGTTGTAATTTAAATGTAATTTAAATTTAATGTAATTGCGGTTGTAATTAGGCACATATTTCCACAACTGGAAGAGCTACAGCCCCATGTCATTTTGCAACAAGATGGTGCACCACCTCATTGGGGTACCATCGTTCGTACTTCTTTGAATGACCATTTTCCAGGAAGATGGATTGGGTGAGGAGGTCCAATTCCTTGGCCACCCAGATCACCTGATATAACGCCGCTGGACTTTTTCCTTTGGGGATTTGTAAAGGACAATGTTTACAGGAGGAGAATGTCGAACATTGATGACTTAAAAGCCAGAATTACAACCGCAATAGCCTCTGTGGATGCCGACATGCTTGCCGCTATCTGGCGTGAAATTGACTATCGACTTGATATTCTCCGTGCGACGAAGGGGGCACACATGGAAGTTCATTGACAAGGGTCATGAAACTTTTTGAGTCTATCTAACCATTTATGTTATTAATTTTAATCTATCATCATTATTTTATGAGTTATTAAACATCAAAATGGGTCCGGGATTTTATAAACACCCTGTACTATAACACCGTAATACCGTAACCCATTACTATATGAAACAAAAAAATTATAATATTTGCAGATAACATTTTTAAACATAGATAGTTACATGAAAACATTTGTGTTTAGTGGATTAAAGACATGTTTTAAGATATTACTCTTTCAACAACCAGTTAAATGAAAATAATTGTTTTTAATGGATTAAAATAAAGTAAATAGATTTATTTATACATTTGAATTTGCATGTTTCAACAGATAATTTAACTGATCATTTTTTAAAAACATACTTCACAAGAAAACTTTTGTTGTTAATGGATTAAAACTGTAATATTTTAATTAATATTGGGTTACACATTTTTATTTCGAAATCAGATTTAACATCACCGTTATTCTAAAAAAATTCCTAATTTTATTACTTTAGCTGTGATAAATTCTAGCTGCACTGCATTTTCAAAACTCTAAATAATAAATAACAGTTTTTAAACACAAAATTTCTAAAGATTGCAATTTCGTGAATGGAATTATGTTTCTCTATAATAAACTTTTTCTTTCAACTCATAAATGTCATGTTAACAATTTAAAGAAGGGATTATACAAAAAGGAGCTAACTTAAAGATTCATAAAAATGTTGAGATAATAACATAATTTCATTTTATGCACTTTTTGAGTTAGTCATAAGACTTTTCCTCTCAAGCTTTCTTCTGTTCGATAAGGACATTCCCGATCAATTAAAAATCGATACATAAACCAGATAAATGAATTAATCAAAAACTAGTTTGCTGTGGCCAACACATATCTTTCTTGTGTACCATTCTAATACATTAATTTTAATAGCATTTATTACGCCGTAACAACAATGAAATTTGTTTGAATTAATGGGTTTACAGTTACTATCTATATTATAAAGAACAAAGCTGTCTTTGGGTAACGCTGACGTTATTTTGAGGTTGGCAAAATCGGGTGGTTAAATTTTGGTTTTGCAATTTTCGATACTACAATATTTTTTAACTAACATCGCACTATTTAAATTTTTACACCATTGTATAGAAAAATAATGTACTTTCAAACATTTGCAATTTACTCCTTTAAAAATAATTTTCAAGTGTTATTTTTTTATATGTATCTCCATCGCGTTTAGGCTCTACTACGGAAGGACCCATTTGCACTTAAAACATTATAAATTTTTCAGAATTTGACACGGGCTAATTTTCCATAACGAAATAAAAACTTCCTGAATATATAAATTAATAAATAATACACAATAAAATAAAATAAAACAGAAATTTAGCATATATGTAATCGAACAATTTATTTTTCACACCACCGAATATGAAAAAAATAATGTACTTTCAATAACTGAAATTCAGCATTCAGCAATTGCAGAGTTTTAGAATCTTTCAAAGTGACTATTGAGCGCGGGTGCTATCATGTGCGCAATGGAACTAATTTTAATATCTTTGTCGGCTCAATTCATATATAGTAGAGCGTCGATTATCGGAACTTTAATTAACCGAACTTCCAATTATCCAAACAGCCAATTTCTCTCAAAAATTTTTTTTAACTGAACTTCTAATTATCCGAACAGCCTATTAATCTCAAAAATTTTTTTTTAACGAACTTACAATTATCCAAACACCATATTAGACCTGGATATCAGATTTTAAATGATGATGAGATTGTGGATGAGATTCGAGGCGAAAAATAAATTGAATAAAAGGAAAACGAATGCTCTAAAAATGACCCAGATTCATCACATACCAAAGCCTTTGAATGTTTGGAAATAGCTATGAAATGGCTCGAATGGCAAAAGAACGCTGATCCTATTCAACTAACAAGAGGAATTCGAAACATGGGAGAATTGAAAAGAATATCTTTTATGAAGCATGCAACAATCGAACGCTTTTTTTGCTTAAATTATAATCTCTGGAGTTCAGCAAATTATATAAAAAGGTAAAAAAAAAAAAAAAAAAAGAAAAAAAAAATTAAAAATTCAAAAATCAATTTTTAAACATGCCAGCATTAACTAATGCTGTCAGTCCGAAGCGTGAATAAAATATGAAGTTTTTAATATAGTCAGGAACATCCATTAAATTGTCCGTCCATATATCCGAACTTTTGCTTATCCGAACTAGGGTCGGTCCCGACTTGTTCGGATAATCGGCGCTCTACTGTATTTACTATTTTTATGTCTTTATTGTGGTAGGTGACCATTTCATAAATGTACACACTCAAATGTGTTAATGGATAAAGATGTATATTTGCAAATGAAATTCAAGACGGACAACGGTTTTACAAATATCAAAGATACAAAAAATGAATCAATTCACAAAAACCTTGTCATTATAAATTCGAGTGTGTCTTTCAATATTTCGTTCATATCAGATATCAAACCAAAAAATTTCACAGAAGAGGAATTTTTTTTTCTTTAATCAAAACGAATACTGAGTGCATATGAATACAAATTGCTTAGTCGGACAAGAAAATTCGTAAAAATTGTGTGGACGCAAATAATGGTAGCTATGGGTTCAGCTGCGCTCTTGAGCGCGTGATTACTTTCCCCTGATATACGTTATGTTGTGCAAAATTGGTGTTAAGAATGTTATTAAACCTAGATCATGAAGTCCTTGCATTACTAAAACAAGAAAAAAAAATTCATGCGTTAAGCATAGATTATGAAACAATTTCCAACGCATTCAGAATAATGTAACATAATTGCACCGATTAAAAAATTAAAATATTACGTCTAATTCAACCATAAGGAAACCCATAACACATTTCAAAACCCAATTGCAGCTGTTCCTATCTGTTTTCTGAAAATTATCTGAATTTTTTCAGCAGTCCTCTATAGGATATATAGATTAGTATCTATTAACTACATGCATTCCAATATTGAGTTCACTTAAGAAATGCATATAATTCAGTTGAATATTCCCCTTCAGCAATTTCATGCAATAAGGAAAATGGTACGTGAATGCTTTTGTGCAGGCCTGTTTTATGATGTATAGAAATTATATACAACGAGTAGCATGCAAAAGATTAATTAAATTTAAAAGTGCATAAAGAATTTTAAACCGTACACTCCAGCCATTATTACTCAAAGACACTACTGTAAACGATTTCTTTTGTGTGTACCTGTAAATGAATAAAAAATGCTATGAATGCCCTGCCCCGTTCTAACGTGATAGTAGTAAATGTCAAGCGCAATGTCATTAAAATATTCTGCAAACGATTTTTCCCCGTATACCATAATATAATGGAATACTTTTGCGTGCCCCTGTAAATAAACTATTAATCCTACATACTTCATACACAATACCAAGCATGCTTTGGTGGTCCTAAATAACCTTTATCAATTGCATTAAAATGCGAGTATATTTACGGGAGTTAGGGCGTAGACAGACGGACAGACAAACCAAATGCATAAACACTTTTCAAATTTGTTGGAAAGTGCGAAAAAGCTAAGGCGAGAAAGTGGTAAATGACTGACATTTAATTAAATAATCTTTATTACTGATATTCATAGTTCATTGAAATTTACAATACTGAGAGTTTTAGTAGACTCATTCGGGAAGAAGTATATTTATTGCAGAACACATAAAGCACTATATTTCAAACCTTAACACAAATTACTGAGAATTTCACGGCATCACCATTACATGATCTATAGATTATAACGGTATTTGGTTATGAAAACAGAGGAATCTGCGGGATGTAAATTATTATAGTATTATCATACCGCTGACCAGGCCTTTCCTGTCGGGCTTTATGCATTATGTCTAGCTTAATACGTTGTGTACTTGGCCGCGGGGCGAAATTCTCCTGATCGCATAATGGCGGAAATTTATCTGACTAGCACCTTGACCGTTTAAGCTGCAGCACTATTTATTTGATCATTGTAGCTACTATGTTGGCCGGTTTTAGATTGCTACTAAGTATTCTGTTTGGGTATTGATTACGTTTACAGTGCATATACATTTAACGTCTGAATTTAAAAACCATTAAAACACCAAATAAAATAAACTAAGACAGACTTGAGCACAGTTAAAAAAATAAAAATTTATAAAGAATAAACTTAAAAACAATTAAAAAATACAATATGTAAACGTTTCGCCAAGCGACACGCAAGGCATTATCAGTACAAAAAATATCCATTGCATTTCAAACGTCAAAACAAATCAAGAACAGTTACAGTTAGTTATTTTAAAAACAAACGATATTCACTAGGGACAGAACGAGCATCATTCAAAGCCTGCGACCGCAATTCACTGAATATTGTTTGTTTTTAAAATAACTAACTGTAACTGTTCTTGATTTGTTCTGACGTTTGAAATGCAATGGATATTTTTTGTACTGATGATGCATTGCGTGTCGCTTGGCGAAACGTTTACATGTTGTATTTTTAATTGTTTTTAAGTTTATTCTTTATCAATTTTACTTTTTCAACTGCGCTCAAGTCTGTCTTAGTTTATTTTATTTGGTGTTTTAATTGATTACGTTGTTTAAAAAGAGTGAAAAAAACAAGTAGGAAACTGTACGTCAAACGTGGCAAAAGTGGTGCGTTTGTACTATAACTAGTTTTATAAATATTCAGATCTTGGTGCAATAACTGTTGTACTCTTATGCAAAAATGCACGAATACAAAACTTGTTACGATTACATATATTAAATTCATTAATACGGAAATAATAGGACTCCATCTTAAATAGGGCGTCATCGCTATGGCAACCTAGAATCATTATTATAGGATATCATTGAATTCATTACTTATGATAGAATTTAATAGAATGAAGAAAACTTTTATTAATATATTTTTAAGTTTTGATTCGATTTTCATAAAATTTGAAATGACTCGAAAAATTCATCAACGATTCTATATATTAACTTTCAAACCATACGATTGGGTAGTTTTTGCGCTGGTATATGCGGACAGACGGACAGACAGACAGACGGACGGACTAGACGTTGACTATAGGTGCTACGTAGTTATATATTTACGAACGCACCTAAAAAGAGGGGGATACTTCACTCTTGCATATGCACATAACTTATATGAAATGCTTATACAGAGGATGTATAATGGAATTTAATTGGGATTTAAATGGGATTTTTGCCTTGTAACACCACATAGGAGTTAGTATCAGATATTTATCATGAATCAAAATGGACCTTTTAGTTTTATTTATTTATTTTTTTATTGGGATCTGTATTTGTGACCTTCAGTTATTTTTACAGCTGCAGTTCACAAGTATAGATCAGACAAGTATGCAGTTAACTCTGCAGCATTCTAAAATCAATAATATTATTTTGTTAAAAAGATTCACTTTGTTTAAATATCGAAATTAACTTAAACAAATAACTAAGATAGTTGAGTATTATACACAATTTTTTTCTTGAACTGTGTTTTAGTTGATGACTGAAATCATCGGATTATAGCTATCATCAGATGATTGCAATTTACTTAAAGTCTTGTTATACATCTTAAGAAAAGTTTTCACCTATCGAGTAATTTTTATATTTTCATTTCAATAACTTACAAATTATATAAAAATTTAAAAAAAAATTTTACTTTATGAGCATGCGAATATCAGATAGGCAGTATAAAACTTTCAAGCAAGTTTGAATAACTTAGTAGATGAACATGGTAAGTAACAGTTTAAAAAAAAAGACTGGAATAGGTAAAAATAACTAAATAGCTATAAGAACTCGATTGAAATGGCTAGAAATTTGTAGTTGTTTAGAAATCCTCATAAATTAACATAAAAGTGTTTTATTCAGTGAAATAGTTCTGTTTCATTCATTCTTTCTTTTTAATATAAAGAGTAAGTCATTGCTGATACGTATAGAACAAGTATAAAATAAGTTCAAACGTGACATTTTTAAGGAAACATTTATTTTTTCACTATTCTGACGAGTTTTACTATATTTATATCAAATCCTTTCTAATATCATGCTATAAATGTCCACTAATATCAATCTACTTTATTTATAAGTGGACATTTATTGCATTCGTTGCAGTCCAAAACAATTTTCTCCTTTTATCAGACGATGTGTCTCAGGCCATTAATGAAATGTTCGATGTCAGTCTAGAATTTCTAACTATCCATAGTGATCACGTTTCGTTATACCATTCTATGGTCATTTATATTTATAAAAAAGAAAATAATAATGATGAAATGGATCAGAGGTCACGTGCCTTCCTCATTTTTTTTTTCTTACCTTTTCATTACCTTTTTGGATCTATACGTAGGATTTTGATATTGATCCTACATTAAACAAATTGCCATTTGTGAGTTATCTCGAAAATTCCCAGAATATAATGATTCTCCTTGTTTGACGGTTTACAAAAAATTACCAGCGCGACATATTTACGAATCATAAATTTATTTCCAGTAAAATTGTGTATGATTACGATAAGAATATTCGAGATTTCATACAAAGAAAAATATTTTAACAATACACAGAAGTACCTAAAAGTTCTTAAAGGGAAATCATTTTACTCAAATTGTAGTAATTAAGGCTCGACCGAAACCGAAACTGTAACCGAATTTCAGTAATCTTCATATTTTCGGCCGAAAATGAAAATGAAAATGTCCCAATTTTTTTTAAAGTGATTAATACATGCATAAATATACAGAATTATTAATTAATTATGCGTGTGGCCCAAGTTGACTCTGGTCTCTGACACAAACTTTTTATTTTCATATAAAATAAAATGTAACACTACAAATTAAAAAAAAAAATTATATACTTTTTATGAAACATCTATTTTCTTATTATACTACCTCTTACTAATCAAAGGCGGTATTTGAAAAAATTCTATTACGTCACATGTTTTCTATCATGTCACACCCTGCATTGTCAACTTGGATTCTATATTCAGTTTTCTTGTGTTTTTTGTGAACTAAAGTGGTTTTGTTTTTGATAAATGTCTAATACATTTTGTAAATTAAATTCTGATCGCTTTTGTTACGTTTCTGGACTATTTATATTTGCAAAAAAGGAAGACCGATATCGGAATGTCTTAAAACAGCATATTTGCATTATTTTGGATTCTCTGTGAATCATCAAGATAAAAAGTGGGACCCACATGTTTTTCGTGAAAGCTGTAGGCTTACTCTTATATGCTGGGCTTCGGGAGAGAAAAAGTATCTTCAATTTGTATCATCAATGCTGTGTGAGAGAACCTTCAAATCACGAAAACAATTTTTTTTAACAAAAACTGCAGGATTTTATTAAAAAAATAAACATAAAATTCAATACCCGACATTCCATCAATCTCAAACCGATATCACATTCGGAAACTCTGACACATTCCGCATGTTCCGGCATGTCAAGTGCGGGTTCCCAAGATAGTGACGATCTGCACTGTAGAAAAAATACTGCCAGTTTTCCGGTAGGAATCGGAAAAATAGTTGCCCTTATCGTACCGGAATAATTTTCGACTCAGCTCGGAATAAAATCCGTAAAAATAAGGAAATAGTCAGTAAAACGGTATTTTACGGATTTTATTCCGATTTTACGGATTTTATTCCGAGATGGGTTGAAAATTATTCCGGTACGATAAGGGCAACTATTTTTCCGATTCCTACCGGAAAACTGGCAGTATTTTTTTTACAGTGTGTTTATGGAGGATGAAAGTGATGACGATTTCGTAACCAAAGATAAAAACGCCACATTTAATAAACCAAAATGAGTTGAATGACCTTGTGCGATACTTGCAACTATCTAGATCTATGTCAGAGATTCTTGCCTCTCGTCTACAACAGTGGAACTTATTAAAACCAAATACCAACCGAATAATATATACAGTATTACCGAATACAATAATACGGAAAACGAAGTCAAATTTTCAGCAGTTCTTTCACCAAAAAGGATGATTTTTGCTTTTGCCATGATATTCCCGGACTTTTTAATGCGATGAATCAAAATTATGATCCAAATGAATGACGTTTATTTATTGATTCATCTAAATATAGCTTGAAAGCTGCATTACTTCATAACGGTAATTTAAAACCATCTTTACAAATTGGTCATCCCGTAAACAGTAAAGAAACCTATCGAAGAATGTCTCTTGTAATGAAAATGGTACAATATAAACAGCACAACTGAAAAATATGTGGTGACTTAAAAGTAGTTAGTGTGTTACTGGGCTTACAGGGTGGGTATAACAAATATTCATCTTTTTTGTGCCTGTGGAATAGTCGAGCAAAAGAACACCATTACATCAAAAAATATTGGCCTGTGGGAAATGAATTTACTCCAGGAAATATGAATGTGAAATATACATCTTTAGTGAATCCGCAAAATAAAGTTTTGCCACCATTACACTGTAAATTGGGCCTAATAAAAAATTTCGTCAAAGTCATGGGTGAAAACAGTGCTGTTTTTAAATATTTACACAAAATTTTTCCAAGTATTTCAGACGCAAAATTAAAAGAGGGAATTTTCGTCTGTCCACGGATACGTAAACTGATGCAAGGTAAGGACTTTGAAAAACTTTTATCTACCAATGAAAAAAATGCTTTGGATTCCTTTAAAACGGTCGTCCATGGATTCTTAGGAAATCATAAAGATGAAAATTATGAAAAAAATATTGCCGTTTTATTAAAAAACTATCACGCAATGGCTCTGAAGATACATTTTATCCATTCACACCTGGATTTTTTTCCTGAAAACTTGGGCGCAGTGAGTGACGCGCAGGGAGAGCATTTTCACAAAAACTTTAAACGTTTTGAAGACAGACAAACAGGGTTTTGGGACGAAAGAGTATTAGGGAGTTAGGGGACTACTTCTGGTCTATATTAAGGGAAACAGATCAAGAAAATTATAAAAAGAAGAGTAAAATCAATCATTTCTATTTTTTTTATATTTCATGTTATTTTTGTTTAAGTATTTAATAAATATTTTTAAAACTAGATGTGACAGATTTTTTACAATAATTTTCCCGTACTCAGTGCACTAGAATCTATGAAAAAATACACATTTCGGCGAAAGTATATAAACCGTGTAAACTAGTGTAATTAATTCCTCTACAAAACAGAATTTTCTAACTATACGAATTTCACCTAATTAAAAAATGTTGAGTATACATTCCTCGATTTATCTTCTGTAATGATTTTTGTAAATGGTCATTTGTTATACTAGAACTTCCTCAAACTAGAACGTCCTATTCGAAAAAATTCTGCGGTTTCAAACAAAAAAAATCTATTACTGTTATATCACCAGCTTTTAATGAGTCAAAGTTTAGTCATACAGGCATTGCTTGCTTTATAATTTGCACTCACGTCTTGAGTCAGTCATGACTGATAATTATGAACAGTGAAGTTCACAACAGTAAATAGTGTCTCATTTGAGCCGATACATCTCAAATCAATGAGTAATGTTGAAAATCTCCGAAGGAAGAAACGAAATTTTTGAAAGCGATAGTTACGGTGGAGTTTCGGTTTGGCCGAATTTTCGGCAGCATTTCGCCGAAATCGAATTTTCGGCGAAACTCAGATTTTGAGCCGAAAACGAACACGAAACCGAATTTTCGGTAGATCTCTAGTAATAATACAGGTTCTCCCTCAACTCTTAAGCCAAACAGTAAGGAAAGGTCAAAAATACACTTAAAGAAGCAATTTTAATTAAGAACTGTGTGGTCGGAAATGGAAAGTATTGGCCAAAAAACAAGAAATGCAGCGGAAATGAAAACAACCATTTTATTGGTATAACAAGCACAGTAAGTGCTCAAATAACTGGTGTTACCAGGTGTCCCGTGTAAATCATGTCTCCAAATACTCTGGACACTGCTAATTTCTTGCAGTTTACTTCGCCATATTCAATCTTAGATAATTCTGACGTTAGACAAGGAGAAGAAAAGTAATGTAGTTGTTCTTTGATTCCCTTTGTTCCCTTGATATTGTCAAAAGACATTGAGTTTGGATCGATTATAGGAGCCTATACCCATGAACCTTTTGTAGACGCGGAAACCAAAGTAAAGCACCATAAGAGATTTTCTTTTCTAATATTGCTGTATACCATGTTTTTAGAATATATTTCGATCGTTGAGTTGATGATGAGGAAAACTTTAATAAATTTTAGGTTCTCGCAGCTATTTCTAGTATTTTATTTTAAATTTATTTCATCCCTCAAGTGCGTAAATTCATGCCGCAAAGAGGTTTCGTGATATTTCAATTCCTTAAAAAAAAAAAAAAAAAAAAAAAAAAAAAAAAAAATAATAATAATCTAGTTGAACGTAATGTGCTATTGTAAAACTTTAAATGTCTTTTTCACGAACAGGTTTTTCAAATCATGCGGCCATTTTCCTCGAGAACTATTCAACCGAGCTCTTTCACTTTTTATTGAACAGAAAGATAATCGTTTTTATGGAGCTTATGTCACCCAAAAATATAAATTTCCTTAATTAATAAGCTTGCAAAAGATTAAAAAAAGGCGAGAAAATGATTTTATGTTTAAAAGACATGTGTTCGAAAATCAATTTTTAAAACTAAGTGTTGGTATAAGCTCCAGACAGAGCTCAATTACTAACGGGGAAAAAAAAGTACCGGAGCTCTAATTATCTGTTGTAATAAAAACATTAGTCTAATCTCCCAGCCCCGGTAACCGCATTCTTATATTTCATACATTATTGCGATATTCAAAGCAATTTCTTCATCAGCAAATTTTCATAAGCATATTTAACTACAGTAGAACCGCTTTTATCCGAAACTCTTGGTTAACTGAAATCCATTTTTAACGCTTTTTAGGTGCGTTCGTAATTATATAAATACGTAGCACCTATAGTCGTCGTTCAGTCCGTCCGTCCGTCTGTCCGTCCGTCTGTCCGTCCGTCCGTCTGTCCGCATGTAACAGAGCAAAAACTACCCAACCGAATAGTCTGAAATTTCAAATATATGATTGTTGCAAAATTTTGTCGAGCCATTTCAAATTTTATGAAAATCGGATGTATAGTTTAATTACAGGGACAGTCAAAAGTTTTTCTTTACATTACGGCCAATGGGAAAAATTATTGAAAGTGCATTTTAATGATATTACAGCCTTTCGAATAGTCTGAAATTTTAAAGATATAATTGTTGCAAAGTTTTGTTGAGCTATTTCAAATTTTAGGAAAATCGGATGTATAGTTTAATTACAGGGACAGTCAAAAGTGTTCCGTTACATTACGGGGAATGGGAAAAAATTATTGGAAGTGCATTTTAATGATGTATCAGACTATGCGCTTTATGAAGTGCAAAAAAGTATACATTCACTACAATATGGGGTGCAAAAAATAATTATAAAACTAGTTATAGTACGAACGCACCTCATTTGCCACGTTTGACGAGCAATTTCCAACTTGTTTATTTTACTATCACATTCTTTGTGTGCCAAAATCCATTTTGATTTTTTATTTAAACTATCACATTCCTTATGTGCAAGCGGTCCTTTCCGAACTACGAGTACGTATAAATATTTTCGATTCCTTTTCTTAGAGTTTCTTTGAATTTAACTTGAGCTCCCGTAAGCTACGGGGTGGAACGAGGAAAACGAACAAATTAGCAATTCTGAAGTTTTTGAATGTTTTACAAAAGGTTTGGCATGGCTGGAGCAGCAGAAAGACTGCGAAACTGGTGAACTAATAATATTAAAAAAACTCCGATAGAGCTTCAAAGCAAAGACAATCGAAACTTCGACAAACAAAACATTTTTTTAAACCCTTGTGATATATGTAAAATGTATTTAATTTCAGAATTAAAATTCACGTAATTTATTCTTGTTTCTATTTTGCTATTGCTTTATTTTTATTAAGCACTTGTTACCATAATAAGAAATGCTGCATAAATTTCGCTTTAATCTTAAAATTGAAGCATTCTCGATTATCAGACAATTTCGATTTTCCGAAAGGGGGTCGGTTCCAATTACTTCGGATAATCGAGGTTCCACTATATATCTATATTCATTTATTTATAATAAAATCTAATAAATGAACAGAGCAAAAATATTGAAATCAGAATTGGGGAATTTTCATTAAATCCTGTTCGACAAGGATTTCCTTGTGTCAATTAGCAAAACAAAACACACATGGCTTCGGTGAGCAGTATTTATAAACTATGATGGATTCTGAATAAAGATGGTTAAAAAAAAAGAGTAAGAATCGACTGAAACAGTTTTTAAGACTGAAACCGAATTTCGGTAATCGTCCTATTTTCGGCCGAAAATGTCAAAAGAAAATTTAATTAATTAATACATACAGAAATATACATAATTATTAATTAATTATGCGTGTAATTATACGTGTTTCCCAAATTGGTTCTCTGTGCCTCTCACAAAACTTCTTCTTTTCATTGTAAGAAAAAACGGACTAAAAAACATAGATTCTACTGGATATTCAGACGGCAGTACTATTTCCGTATTTTAACGGAAAATTTCTCCCAGAAATTCCAGATAGCGGAAAATTTTCTGTAATTTATGGAGAAAAATGTCCGTAAAAATACGGATTTCTGGATTTTATGGGGGAAATTTCCGTTAAAAAACGGAAATAGTACTTACGTCTTGATTGCCAGTAGAATCTCCGTCTTTCAGTCCGTTTTTTTAACTGTGTTCATATAGAATAAAATGTAATTAATTCATCAACGATACAAATAATTTAATAATTTTAGGACTTTCATCTAATTAAAAAAGTTTTAGGTATACATAACTCGATTTATCTTTTATAATGATTTTTGTAAAATAGCATCTGTTACAAAAGAACTTTCTGTTAGAGTATTCGAAACACTTCTGTGGTTTCAAACTAAAAATTTTCCGTTACTGTTAAGTCTGAATTTTTTAATGAGTACGTGAAAAGTACCTTCAAAATTTATTTTTATATGCCTTTCTTGCTTTATAATTTTCCCTCTCGTCTTGTGTAGGTCATAATTAGATAATTATAAGTGAAGTTTATAGCAATAAATAAAGAGTGTTTCATTTGAGTCCGTACAGCTCAAATGAATGAGTAATGTTGAAAAATCCCGAAGAAAGAAAGGAGTTTTTGGAATACGTACAGATTCGGTCCGGCCGAATTTTCGGCAGCATTTTCAGATTTTGGGCGGAAAACGAAAGCGAAACCGAAATTTCGGTCGATATCTATAATGAAGTACCAGAGTGAGTTTCAGTGCGAAGTAAGCGGCGTGTGGAACTAATAAGTTGATCAGTAAGAATATTTTACAAACACGAACGAAAAGCATCAAGTAAACATAAGTAAAAATGCAGAACGGTTGCGGTTAATTCTGGTATTTTTTCGCCGACGCACAGAGGAGTATTTCTAAAAAAAGCTGGACAAAGTCGAAAAATGAACTTCTGCCAATATAGGTAAAGGTTTTCTCGAGGGCAATGTAATAAAAATGTTTTGAACAGACGTTTAATAAATGCTGATCCTTTTATAAGTAGTTCAAGACCAAAGCCTAAGAAAAAAAGAAAGCTTTTTTCTAGCGAAACAACCAGAAACACCATAAGGACAACATCCAAAAGAAGAGGAAGATGAGGATGAAGACGAAACAGATGAAGATGAATCTGATTAGAATAGTAAGTTATAGAAAGAACTTTTTATAAATATGTAAAAACAAAAACCCTGAATATTTCACTAAATATCATAAATGTTTATTCTAAACTGTTTTAAATAGTAGTTTGGTTTTTAAAAGCAAAGATTTTTTGTAAATTCGTAAAAAAATATGTTTTTTTTTTTAAATTATATATAATGACTCTAAAAAGCTTTTTACAACATTTCAACTTGATATAGCTCACAAAATAATTTTGTCCACATTTTTCATAAAATACTCCTCTGTGCGACGTTTGAAAACTATGAGTCTACATTTGCGAGCGCTAGATAAAAGTATGCTCTTATATGAGTGTCACGCTAACGCAACATATGTAAGCGCTTTGGTAAACAAGAACGTAAAGGGTTGTAGAAGGAAGAAAAACAATATAATTTTGGTTTTGATATTTCTTATGCGCTGTTCTGGAGCACTACTTTTATGAGCTCCGGTGAATTCCAACCAATACTATAATAATTACTAATACCAAATAAGTTGCTCTCTGGTAAGTTCTGGCTCAAATTAAGCCATGGCTCCAGAGAATTAAATGCTCTTTCCTAATGGGCGACCAAATTTGTTTCAGATGCTTGTGACCGGAGGAAAACGGTGACCCGATTGGAAATTCGGGGCGAGCTCCTGCAGATATTGCCCGTCGTACAAACAGTGTTATTCATTATACTAACACACAAAAATTTATATATATAAATAAAAAATGAATAAATATAATGCAAAAAGTTTGAAGATAACAGAAAAAAATCGTAAATATCATGTTAATTTAGGCCGAAGAAGTCTTAAGGGAAGACAAGAGTGAGTGCAATCCTATGGGAAATATGCGAGTTCCAAGACCCGTTTCCTCAGAAACTACCCGACCGATTTTCATGAAATTTGGTATCCATATTAACTGAACTATGCTCAAGATTTATGACAGACAGTTTTTTTTTTTCTGCGAATAATACTTTTTATTTTAGCCCAATAGCAATTTTTCACAAATTTTCTATTTTCAGAAATCTTTCTTTCGGAAACTAATTTATTTTTTTTTTAAACTGTCTGTCACATATGATCTTATATTTATACTCTATCACGAACAACATTTTTCTAGAAATCACTCGAGTACTTTAGAAGTTAAAGGGTTTTTACACTGTAAAAAAAAATGGTAACGTTCCATGTAAAATCCAGGAACGTTTCGCCTTTTCTCAGGTTTTCAGAATAATTTAGCTCTTTCCTGTGAAATTCTGGTTTTCTTATCTGAAACGTTCTTGAACCAAAAGTTGGAAACAGCAAAACGCTGCGGCCGCCATTTATTATTTTTTTGCTATAATCCGTTGCTCGTGCGCGAGTGTCGAAAAAGAATTCCTTAAATGAATGTAAAAAAATCAATATGGAATGCAAATAAATCAATAGACGACATAATCCTTTACGTCTCTATTGTCAAGACAATTCAGATGAAAATACAATACCTCCGTGACATCGCTAAGAGATTATATCTCGTACTTGTCTGTGGAATGTTTAAGGAGCAGACCGTGTAAAAAAATACACCTATTATTTGAATCTCCATTAACCAGGGGACCATCAAACATGATTCTCACTGATTTTGATTAATTTAAAGTATGTTTTACAGTTCTTATCTCTAATTATTCTTGTGAAAGGATTTCTTCAAATGGGACTTAGATTTTCAGAAATTAGATGCCGAGGTTTAGCATACGTTTCAAATACCCATTAGTTTGCAGCTCTCAACGTGTCTTTCGTGGTGTGGACGCAGAAAGCTCGCACGCCACCCGTACGGCCCGAGTTCGATGCTACCTCTGGACTTTTTTTTCTTTTTTAATTAATTTTATATTTTAACACTTTATTACAATTTGATTTAAATTTGATATATATTTGACACTTTGAATTGCTGCAATTTTGATTTTTTTTTTTTTTTCGGAAAAAATATACAATTACGTTTAGGTTTTTTTTTTTTCATGAAAATTTATATGTATTTTATCTAACTTGTAGACTAACATAATTACTAACGAAAATCCAAAATATTTTATGTCTAGATTTTTTTTCTAATTATTATTTACATTTATATATTTTTATATTTTAAGCAAAGTTCAGAAACAATATATCATATATATATTTACTTTATTGAATTTTAACTGAAAATTTATTTTTTCGTGTAAATTATAAATAATAATTTTGATGCTAATTTCAAAATATTTTTTCATTCTAACAAATAATGATAATAAAGCGAAAATTGTCAACTGGAAATGTAAAAATCGTCTGCGGATCCCGCATGCTGTGAAATGTCAGTAATGTTTGCTGTCAACAGAAATATTCCTGGTATTTCGCAGGAAACTTACTGGCATTTCTGTAGAAAGTTTTTAACATATACAGTAAAGTTCCAGTCATTTTCAAGAAATGTTTCTTGGAAGTAATGGGCAACTCAGCTGCCCATTTTTTCCCAGGAACGTTGAAGAATTTTTTTTACAGTGTAGCTGAAAAGTACAATTTTTTGGAGAGCTAAAAATCTTCGACACTTCTAACTTGTGTGAATTTCTAATACAGTTTTATCAAACTCAGGAATTAAAGTATATATACAGGATGATTTAAAAAAAAAAAAAAATACAAAATGACATGGTAATTCAGGCTTACAGCAAGGATGAAAAATCACATAGGAACATAGGATCGCAAACGTGTTATTGAGTCGCAAATACCGGGTATTTCATCCTAACTGAACCCGGGTTGGCGGTCATGATTTCTAGAAAAATAAAAACATTGTAAAGAAAATGCAACGATATGGACCTTGTTTTGTGTGAAATGTGATAACATCACTAAAAGATCTAGAAAAACATTTTGCTCAAGCAATCGATGATACCGAATGAATTCATCACAGTCCGAAATGTGATGCGTCACGTGCATACTACTGGGGCTTATAAAGCAAATTTCTACCACTTTTGTTGGGTGTTATCAAATTTACAACAAAGGTGAGAATGTCTGAAATTTTTTTTATTATAATATACTTCAGTTTTCTGAAAGTTAATACCGTCCACCCAAACTGAGTTAGGATAAAACACTCCGTATTTGTGACTCAGACCCTATATGTTTCTATGTGATTTTTCATTCTTGTTGTATGCCTGATTTGCCATGTCATTTTGTAAACGTTATTTTGAATCACCCTGTATACACTTGGATAAAAATTGGCTACATATAATAAACGAATATAAAATGTTAAAATAAAATTAATACGAGTGGGCGTGGCGTAGCAATTATGTCTTCCCTTACGATGAGAAACAAGTAGAACTTAATTTTTACCCTACTGCCAAGAAGGGTTATGTGTTTCACGCGTATCTGGGTATGTGGATTTCTTTATACCCTCGAAACATCCCAACGGCTGGATGGATTTTAATGAATGAGGTCTCTATCGATTCGTCTTAACCTTCCGATGGTTATAGGCTAGGTTTTGTTTTTATAAATTCAATATGGCGGCCATAAAATACAAAATAGCGGTATACATGAAAAAAAATTACGTACCCTATTAAGTGGCATATCATTCGATAGGTCTTTTAAAGAAGATGTTTCATTGACTATTTTACAGTCAGAAGTTCCGTTTAAATATTACACAACCTGGAAGTTGTGTAGGTAGGATCTCTAGCTTTACTTCAACTCTAACCACCATAGACATCTATAGGAGTCATCAAAACAGTGTTTATAGATAGGAACTAACAATTAAACACAATTTAAAGGTCATCAGTACAAGTAAATAAAAGAAATAGGTAAGTAATATAAAAAATAGTTTCACATTGATGAGAAATAATTAATGAGTTTGTTTTTTACGCATTCGAGTTTTTTAATTTTTTTAATTAATTTTTACTTGTTCGTTATACAATTAGTCTTCTGCACCACATATCAATTGTTAGAAATTTACTTCATCTGTAGCTTAATAAACTCCAGATTAGATGTCTTCTTGTTAAAGAAAGAGATTACACTTGCAATTAGAATCCTGGATCGTATGTATAACCAGATTTTACCCGAACCCGAATTGACGCTATCTTTTTTTCGTTGCGAGTCAGATTCGGCTCGGATATACTTTAAAGATTTCAGGTTGGATTATGGCTCTTTACGGTCGTGGTGAGGTTGAACCAATTTTTCAGAACAAAGTCCTGAACAATACAAAATAAATAAATTATTGAAAATGTTCATTTTTTAAACTTCCTTCAAGATTTAGTATAAATCTCGAGTAACTTCCATTATTTTTATGTGCGTTCTTAATTATATAAATATGTAGCACCTATAGTCGTCGTCTGGTCGGTCCGTCTGTCCGCAAAAACTACAAAACCGAATATTTTGAAATTTAATATATAGAATGGCTGCAGGATTTTGTCGAGTTATTTTAAATTTTATTAAAATCGAGTCAAAACTTAAAAAGATATTAATAAAAATTTTCTTCATTCTATCAAATCTTATCATACATAATTAATTCAATGGTACCCCATGGTAGGTAATGATTCTAGGTTGTCATGGCAATGACGTCCTATTTCATATGGAGCCTTATTATTTCCGTATTATCGAATTTAATACATAGAAATGTAATACATTTTATATTCATACATTTTTGCATAAGAGTGCAACAGCTATTGCACCAAGAAATGAAAATTTATAAAACTAGTTACAGTAAGAACGCACTTCATTTGCGACGTTTGACGTAGAACTTCCGACTTTTTTTTTTTTTTTTTGGAACAATGTTAATTTCGTATAAATTAACAGCAAGTGACAGAAAATAGCGTAATTAATTAATTTTAGGAAAGAGTCTAAAGGAAATGATTGAGAAATATGAATATTTAATTTAATTTGATGTCTCTAAAGAAAAGTCATCAAAGACTAATTTCAAATAAGATTGAATACTAATTCGATAAGTTGAATAAATGCTTAATTTCATGCAATGTCCATAATGTGTTTTCATAATGAAATTAACGAGCAATTTTGAATGAAATAACATGAAAGCTAATTTCCGCTTTTCTACTTCTGCTGGTCTTTCGTTACTTAGAAAAGGAAACAGGAGAAAATAACAGAAAGCAATAAAAAAATTTTTGCAATGAATTATTATTAAAATGTATATGGACGATTCTACGCAAATAGGCTTTTTTCATCATAGTGATGAAGAAAAAAATCAGAAAAAATATCAGAAGCTTCCAATTTTTTGTAACAAGACACTAGAAAAGAAACTTAAGGAGGTCTGGAACACATTTTAAAATAATTTTTATTTATTGAGTTAAAATTTTGAATTTTTTTGTGATGGTTAACTATATCATTTGTAAACAAAATCACATGATAAAACTTCTAGCAATTTTTTTTATTTAAATTTAAAATTTATTAAAAAGTGGGGTAATTTAAAATCGTTATAAATCGAAATATTATTTGTAGAATTTAATTTTTTTTCATTTAAATAAACAGAAATATATAAGTTTTAATTTTGATCAAACAATTGAAAAGGGCATTTTCCAAATATCAATCGTTTATCTTTAACGGTTCTTAACTTATAACAATTCAAATACGAGAAATGGTGAAAAATCTCATCAGGAAAAACACGCATTTTCACAAGAACCCATGACAACCATTGCTTGAAAGCTAGATTTTGAAAAAAAAACCAAAACGATGAAATTAATGTTTCTTGTTCTAATTAAGATAAAAACTTGATTTAAGCGTCATTATAAGCAGAAAAAGAAACAGAGAAATCTTTAATGCAATAAATTTCTTTTAGAAAATTTGAAGATTTTGTGTGGAAATATCTTAATGGGATAAAAATTGCCGTCAGTCTTATTATTAAGAAATTCTATAATTATTAAATTTTTATTAGAATGAGGGGACGATTACAATGTGAGGAAATGAAAAACAATTTTAGATAATATTTTTAAGAAAACATTTGTCCAGAAAAATTAAATCTACATCCTCTGCTATGAAAAGTCTCTACAGGTTTCATTTTTTTTAACAATGCCACATACTGGGTAGCCATAAATGTCCTCTTTCATATACCACTTAAACTTTCCATTGCCTGTAGGTTAAACAGCATTTACGTTGACTGATTTTTCACCAATTTCCAATAGTTCTCCAAGATACATTTCAATTTCATGCTTCAAAATTATCCAATCCAAATGATTTAAAGGTCCTGTTAAATAAAATTTATATAGTCCCCGATGTTTGTATGCATAATACACGAATCCCGAATGGAGAATTCTTTGTTGCCGATCTCTTTCGAAATGTACAGCCTGAATTTCAATTTGTACAGTGAATTTACAAATAACTGTTTCGCTGAAATCTATATGCAATAAGATATAGTTTTGTGTTTAAGATTACTTTATTTTCTTAATTCCTTCATATTGAAAAGCTACATTTCTGCTGTGTACCAAGAATATTTTTAACTGGATACTGAATTCTTCCACAAGTTCTTTTGATGAAATTTTGCCACGAATTTGTTTTTTTTCCTTGCTTACTTTTCTTTACCTTGAGTAACATTTTATGCACAGATTTCCTTAAAAATACGCTTTTATTTTCATCAAAAGCATTAAATTTTCAACAAAAATATCTTGTCTACAAGTTCTTAAAAATAATAGAACAATTCGCTCACATAAGAATCGACTAGTTAGGGAATGATAAAATGCACATTACTAACCTTTAAAATTTGTAAAATTAAAAACAATAAATGTTCTTAAATTATCCTTTTAGGGAAAACTAAACTCCCATTAATACATTTTTTTAAAGTAAATTATTTTTATAAATTTAAATGAGGGAATGATAACATCATCTTAACATTTTCCAAATTTGTCTATTAAGTTATTCCTTACACACAGAAGTATTTCTCCAGGATGGATGAAAATTGTTTTACAGACAGGTAAGGCCCATGTGCTCAGCACATGTCAATGTTTCAGTCTACAGTAGCAACAGATATTTCAAATATCTAGAATTATTAATGATTGAGGGAATGATGTTAAATATGAGTTGCAAACTTTTTTGCCAAATAAACATTGCATGAGAAGACAAAGAAATAATGTAATACATAGAAATAATATTTTATATGTTCATATTAAAAGACAGAAGTCACACAAAAAAAAATGAATAATTCAGTAAGAAATGATATATTTTATATTTTTGGGTGGTAGTAGTTGCATATGAGGGAATGATATTTTATAGGTGTAAAAATTTATTTGAAACATATGTTTTAATTGATCTTTAATTTCATGAGCTAATACAATAAAACCATGTCTAAACTACATGTTAAACATGTTGCATTAGGTTTTTCAGTTGAAAAATTTTTGAATATACTCCAGTTTCATCAATATGGCCTATTTTCGTAGAATAACTCTTATACTTTTTACTTTCTTCCATCTTACAATCTTAAGTATTGGATTCGTGAAAAATTTAGAATTCCGGTTTTTGGCGAATTTAAATGCCTCAAAACGTTCTGAACACGATTTGACTGTTTTTAGAAAATGTTTGTCCGCGAGTCTACGTGTGTGTGTGTGTCTGTCTATATGCGACACAAATTTTGTAGGTGTTTCTATCTCAAGAACTAATGCACAGAATCTAATCAAACTTCAGATTCAGTTAGACCTTGACATAAATTGGTGCTGATTAGGTTTTAATATAAATTGCCCGGTATGTGGCGCTGCTACGCTGCATTTCTTGCGATTTCCGCGATAGTTATTGATGGATTTATAACCCTCTCAGATACGAATAAATTGATTTCGAAACAGGAAACCAAATCAATAATCTTCAAGGACAAAAACATTTTGATACTTAAATAAATAGATCAAGTAGGAATCAATCATTGTGAAATCACCAAACTCTTTCTATATTTGCTAAATTATGCTATTCAAAATGAACAATAACATTCATAAATAAAATACGTTTATAGATTATCCCACGCATGAAGCAAGAGTCCGACGTCACCATCATCATCATCATAAAAAAGAACTCAAAAATGACTCATAAACATTTTTATTATTATTTCAGTTGTTTTGTAAATTGCAATAAGAAAGCATGTAATGTTTAAAACTGTTGCTGCAAAAAGCAGCAGACTGTAAAAGTATAACTTAAATCTATAAGATAATGTTTTAATATAATTTTTCTATAAGCAATGAAACCAAGTCTCAGGAGTGGATTTAATTAAGAAAAAAAAACATATATATTAATCACAATTTCTTATTTTAATACTATAGTGCAGAAAAAAAATCTTTAAGAATTCCGTGCAAAAGGATACATGGTACTGGATTTAAATGGAGCCAAGCTGTGAATCGAGGAATGCTGTTGAAGAAAGATAAAGGTAAGAAATTACCTATATTATTATATTCAATTGTTTTATCATAAAATAGACAGAATCATATTTATTTATTTATCTAAATATTAGCGCGCAATTAGTACTGCGTACACAAGAGGTGGCTTCTTATATCAAAAGTTATATCTCAAAGACTATGATACAGAATTCGATCAAACATCATATTCTGTTAGACCTTGATTTAAAAAGACTCTGATTATGTTTTGGTGTAAATCACTCAACATGCAACGCTGCTATGCTGAAATTTGAAATTTTCATGATTTCCGCGACAGCTACACAGTAAAGGAAAAAAAATATATATATATCGGAAGTTTTTCCCGTAAATGCCAAAAAAGCGAAAATTTTTTCTGTAATTTATCCGGAAAAGTTCCGTTAAAATACAGAAATATTACTGGCGTCTCGATTGCCATTAGTATTTCCGTATTTTAATCCCTTTTTTTTTTTTTTTTTTTTTTTTCATTGTATATCTCATGAACGGAATTTCACCAAATTTCATATTCTGTTAGACCTTGACATAAATAGATCTTTATTAGATTTGTGTATTTATCGACCAACATGTGTCGCTGCTATGCTGTGTTTTTAATTATTTCAGCGACAGCTATATCTCAAGAACGTAGAGGTTGTCATTTTACTTTGGTTGCAGACGATTTCATTTATAAAAGAAAGTTTTATGAAGTCCGCTAAACAATAATTTTGAGTAGGGCGTGCATTTTCATTTAACATCATTTCGCTCACACGCAAGAAAAGTGACACATCTCGACAAAAGTAAATTTCACAAGAGAGGCAAAAGAAAATGTGCATGATTTTACTGTAACGTAAAATTATAACACTTATCTCTGCATGCAAGAATAAAAACTTGCATAAAAGCATAAAACCCTTATGGCGGAAGGCGAATTATGAGGTTCGGAGCGTTGGATAATTTTACCTCCTCACACAATCCACCCCTTTTCTGTGGTCAATGATAGGAATAAATCGTAATAAAGTGATTTTCATTGTGAGTGTTATAAGTACAATTATGAAACTGTTTGTGTAGCAAGACAGACCTATTAGTGGAATAAAACGCAAAATGAATTTTTGCGAGATGTGTCACTTTTTTGCGGATGAGCGATTTATAAAACACACCTTTTCACAAATCACGGGCCTGCTGTAAAAACAAAACATGATTTTCAAACTAACGTTGTATATATTCAGCAATATATTCTACAAAGATAAGAGTATTTTTCGCAAAATTTAATTTGTGGATGATAAAAGACAAACGAAGTTTTTGCGAAAGGGGATTAAAGTTCCTAAACCTTAATGTTTGATTTTTTCAGCGATAACTTCTGTTCTATTTGGAATTTTTGCAAAATTATTTTTGCACTGGATTTGTAACATTTTAAGGTATCCATGCCAAATTTTTTAAAAATCGATTTTTTAAAACTTTTAACGTGATCTCCAGCCTACGATTTTCATTCATGTTTTTTTTTTTTTTTTTTTTTTTTACACCGGCAATATATCCGGTATCATTAACTCAGTTAGACCGGGTTAGATGGCCTAGTTCCTATAATGTCACCAGTACAGTGTATATTATAACACGAAAGAACGATAGCACAAATGAAACAATGAAAACTCTGTTACTGCTGATAATTCCAGTTACATCAGATGGATTACAACATGGAGCTGTGAGGTTTGCTTGTAACCTTTTTAATGGCTCTCTTGATTGAAGCCAGGTTGAAATTATAGCTAGAACATCGAAAATTCCGATATCTGTGTTTTAAGTTATAATCTCATTAAATAAATTACAGTATCATTATTTATCTCATTTTCCAGTCAGTTTTAAAATCAGCTAAATTTCTATAGTCAAATGCAGTTCCAATGAATATACGAAAAATTGTATTTAATTTTTTTTTAAATTATATAATATGCTTTTGGCGATTAAAGAAATAAAACGGGTTTTTTTCTTTTGTCATCAAATGTTTTTATTTCTATTTTTTTTTTGTGTGTGTGTGTGCGTGTATTTTTTTTTTCTTAAGAATTTTTTTCCTTCTGTCGTGAGCAGAGAAGACAGGCGAACTTTTTTCTGCAAATTCCGATAGTTTTTTCTCGGCAATCTCCAAAGATCTCATCCATGATTTCGGAAACTGAATACACGCAGAAATTTCAAAACCCGTTTTTCCATTGTTGTATTTTTACAAGTTTGCAAGTAATTTGAATAGTTAGTAGAATCCACGAGAAGTAATGCAACTATGTTACTCTTTGAAACTAAAATTTCGCTTACATCAAATTTCTTACAGCTTGATAATTAATGAAACCACTCGGATTAAAAATATAGTTGGTGGTATCCAGAAGCAGATAAGGGTAAATTCATCTCAATATGCAATTTTTTTTTTCAGGTACCTCATAATCCTTCTAGGAAAAAAAAAAAATAATTTTTCTAAATAAATTTCGCTTTATTAGACAACAATTAATGTCTGTAATGTTTATATTTGTATGTTATATATTTAAAATGACATCTCTCATATTTAAATTGAATTATACCAGGTGATCCAACTCGAGCTAGCCGAGCTAAAGAAGCCCGATCCGATGTACAGAATGTAGGTGGAAATACGAGGGTGGTTTAAAAAAATGTTACAAGCAGCAGCATTTGAAAAGTAAGTATTGTGGAATGAATATTTTTCCTAGAGTGAGACAGATTGCCCTAGTTGTCTTACACCTGTTGTGTAGGTAGCTAGTATAAGTTAGTGATGGGCGATTTCGATTTTTTTAATCGATTTAATCGATACTATGGCCAACTCGATTTAATCGATACTATAAATTTTTTAATCGATGTCTCTAAAGGTCATATCATTTTCATTTTCCTTCAAGAATTTAAGGTCAAGTAGTTGGATGCCCAATCCCAAAACTTTCTTCTGTCTCATAAATGTTAAAACTTCAAAATTCGCTATCACAGTGTCAAATTTAAATAACCTATACCCATCATGACGATCCAAAAGTATAGGTTCGTTGAAATATGTGTAGTTAAAAAATATATATAAGAATCCCATTTTCCTAACAAATCATTGAATTTCGGCCCGCACCCTCTTAGATGTCCGCAACGGAAAATCCCAGTTCAAAGGGCATAAAAGCGACACCTGTTGGGTAGTATACACCCAAGCCTAATAAGGATCTATTTATACGACAGTGTAACAGAATATGAAGTTTGATTAAATTCCGTGCATTAGTTGTGAGATATGGCTATCATGAATATCATGAAAAAAGCAGCATAGCAACGCAGCCTATTACATGATTAACACGAAAGACTCAGAAACAACTTACGTCAATGACTAACAGAATATTAAGTTTGATGAAATTCCGTTCATTACTTCTTGAGATGTTATCGCAAACATTGTGTAAACCCTGAAAAACAGTGTTGAATTCAGGGGCTGGTACGGGTGGAGCCCCCCCCCCCTCCCCGGAACATTGAAATGTCCCCTAGGGAGATTTGAGATTTTATGCTTAATGGACGAAAGTCCAATCCCCCCCCCCCTCGTAACTCTAGAATGTTCCTCGCCAGAACCATAGAAACCCCCCCCCCCCGGAGAAAAATGTCTGAATTCAACACTGTTGATAAAAGCAGCATGGCAGCACAATTTGTTATATCATTTACACAAAAACCTAATCATAGATAACTTATGGCATTGTCTAACAGAATATTAAGTTTGATGAAATTTCGTTCATTAGTTCTTGAGATATTATCCCTAAAATTGTTTAAATCCTGAAAAACGTGTTAAATTCAGGGGGTGGCCCGGGAGGGTAACATCGCCCCCCCCCCCGCAACATTCAAATGCCCCCCAGAAAGTTTGAGATTTTATGCTTTTTGTACATTAAAATGCACAAAAGTCCAATCCCCTCCCCCTCTGAACTGTCCCTCCCGGAGAAAAATGTCTGAATTCAACTCTGCTGATAAAATCAGCATAGCAACGCCCCCTGTTGGGCGATTTACACCGAAACCTAATAAGCAGCAATTTATGCCAACGTCTAACTGAATGTGGTTTTATGAAAATCCGGGTATTAGTTCTTCAGATAGAGCTATTGCGAAAATCGGGAAAAATGCAACATAGCAGCGCCACCTGCCGGTAGATTTACATCAAAACCTAATCCTCAACAACTTATGTCAACGTCAAACTGAATCTGAAGTTTGGTGAATATTCGTGCATTAGTTCTTGAGATAGCAATCTTGCGGAAATCATGAAAAATGCAGCATAGCAGCGCCACCTGTTGAGCGATTTTCACCAAAAAGTAATCAGCACCAATTTATATGAAGGTCTAACTGAATCTAAAGTTTCAACAGATTCCATGCATTAGTTCTGGAAATAGACTGCTCACAATTTTAGGTAGCTTTCTTTACAAAAAAGTCCTTCCGGCCAGTGCCGGGAGGAAGAGGTAGCTTTCATAATCCTTATTTTAAAAAAGCCAACTTATATCATGCAAACACACGAAGCTCAATTTAGTGGAAACCGAATATAGGAGATTCAATACTAATTTTTATCAATATAATGAATGAGACTTTCGCGAAATTAGTCAGCTTTATCCAAGCTGCTTTTCTTTAAAGTAACTTATATTTGGCTGCCAAATTCGGCAATTTCTTAAAGTGCCTGTCATTTTAAGACAACATGGTGGATGAGGCTAAGCAGTGAACTTGGTCGAGAGCTTAGTAATTGCTGTGCACATGCTCACTCACATCGGAATCGGTTAATATATAGGAGTGCTGTTGCATGCAAAAAATCAGATTTTTCAAAATGTCACCCACAATAGAAATTGAAACTGCTATATCTGAGCCATTTTTTTAAGGTAAAGACAAACAAAAAACGCTCCTGAATCCTTATATCAAGATCAAATACTTAAGAAAGAAACCTTTTTCAATTTCTAATTTTTTTGCACCTCACTTTAAATATATATATATTTTTTAATTTAATGGCCGCCATTTTGAAACAAGATGGCTGATGAATCTGGCCAGCGAACTTGGTCGAGGTGTTGATGTATAGTATCCACATGCCTTCTTACATCGAAATAGGCGAATACGTGTGTTATCGCGTGACAAATACAAGATCGTTTCAAAATGTTAGCCATGCTAGAAATTCAAAGTGCTATAAATCAACCATTTTTTAAGATATCAACAAAAGAGCAAATTTTCAGAAACAAAAACTGCTCCGGAATCTTTGTATCAAGGCCAAACACATAAAAAAATCTTTTTCATTTTCCAATTTTTTAATACCTCATTTTGAATTTTAAATTTAATTTTTTTAAAATGGCAACCCTTTTGAAACAAGATGGCGAATGAAGCTGGCCAACGAACTCGGTCGAGACATTGGTGTGTACTATGTACAGACCAAGTTACATCCAAATAGGTTCATAAATACGCCTGTTATCGCGTGACAAAAATCAGGTCGTTTTAAAATGTCAGCCACAAGAGAAATTCAAAATGCTATTACTCAGCCATTTTTTTTTAGATATAGACGAAAGAAAAACTGTTCCGGAATCTTTGTATTAAGGTCAAACACATACAAAAAAAAATCTTTTTCATTTTCCAATTTTTTGGTATCTCATTTAAATTTTTTTATTTTTTAATTTTTTTAAATGGCCGCCATTTTGAAACAAGATGGCGGATGAAGCTGGCCAACGAACTCGGTCGAGATATTTGTATGTACTATGTACACATCAAGGTACATCCAAGTCGGTTCATAAATACGCCTGTTATTACGTGAGAAAAATCAGGACGTTTCAAAATGTCAGCCACGCTAGAAATTCAAAATGCTATAACTCAGCCATTTCTTAAGATATAGACGAAACAAAAACTGCTCCCGAATCTTTTTTTCAAGGTCAAACACATAAGAAGAAAATATTTTTTCAATTTTCAATTTTTGGTACCACATTTCAAATTTAAATTTTTCTTAAAAATTTAAATGGCCGCCATTTTTAAACAAGATGGCGGGTGAAGCTGGCCAACGAACCCGGTCGAGACATTGGTATGTACTATGTATAAACGAAGTTACATCCAAATCGGTTCATAAATACGCCTTTTATCGCGTGACAAAATTCAGGACGTTTCAAAATGTCAGCCACGCTAGAAATTCAAAATGCTATAACTCAGCCATTTTTTAAGATATAGACGAAACAAAAACTGCTCCGAAATCTTTGTATAAAGGTCAAATACATAAGAAAAAAATATTTTTCCATTTTCAATTTTTTGGTACCACATTTCAAATTTTAAATTTTTAAAAAAATTTTAAATGGCCGCCATTTTGAAACAAAATGGCGGATGAAGCTGGCCAACAAACTCGGTCGAGAGATTGGTATGTACTATGTACTCACCGAATTACATCCAAATCGGTTCATAAATACGCCTTTTATCGCGTGACAAACTTCAGGACGTTTCAAAATGTCAGCCACGCTAGAAATTCAAAATGCTATAACTCAGCCATTTTTTAAGATATAGACGAAACAAAAACTGCTCCGAAATCTTTGTATAAAGGTCAAATACATAAGAAAAAAATATTTTTCCATTTTCAATTTTTTGGTACCACATTTCAAGTTTTAAATTTTTTTAAAAATTTTAAATGGCCGCCATTTTGAAACAAAACGGCGGATGAAGCTGGCCAACGAACTCGGTCGAGACATTGGTATGTACTATGTACACACCGAATTACATCGAAATCGGTTCATAATTACGGGAGTTACAGTGTGACATAGGTCAGATATATATATATATATATATATATATATATATATATATATATATATATATATATATATATATATATCAATTTTGAACGGAGGGTGGTTTCGGGGTCTGGGGGTCATGATCGATGAAAATATACCAAAATTTTTTGAAATCGCTTTCCTCCGAACGGCTGCAATAGGTAGCTTTTTTGTAAAGAAAGCTACCTAAAAGCTACCTATTGCAGCCGTTCGGAGGAAAGCGATTTCAAAAAATTTTGGTATATTTTCATCGATCATGACCCCCAGACCCCGAAACCACCCTCCGTTCAAAATTGATACATATATATATATATATATATATATATATATATATATATATATATATATATATATCTATATATATATATATATATATATCTGACCTATGTCACACGGTAACTCCCGTAATTATGAACCGATTTCGATGTAATTCGGTGTGTACATAGTACATACCAATGTCTCGACCGAGTTCGTTGGCCAGCTTCATCCGCCGTTTTGTTTCAAAATGGCGGCCATTTAAAATTTTTAAAAAAATTTAAAACTTGAAATGTGGTAACAAAAATTTAAAAATGGAAAAATATTTTTTTCTTATGTATTTGACCTTTATACAAAGATTCCGGAGCAGTTTTTGTTTCGTCTATATCTTAAAAAATGGCTGAGTTATAGCATTTTGAATTTCTAGCGTGGCTGACATTTTGAAACGTCCTGAATTTTGTCACGCGATAAAAGGCGTATTTATGAACCGATTTGGATGTAATTCGGTGTGTACATAGTACATACCAATCTCTCGACCGAGTTCGTTGGCCAGCTTCATCCGCCATTTTGTTTCAAAATGGCGGCCATTTAAAAGTTTTAAAAAAATTTAAAATTTGAAATGTGGTACCAAAAAATTGAAAATGGAAAAATATTTTTTTCTTATGTATTTGACCTTTATACAAAGATTTCGGAGCAGTTTTTGTTTCGTCTATATCTTAAAAAATGGCTGAGTTATAGCATTTTGAATTTCTATCGTGGCTGACATTTTGAAACGTCCTGAACTTTGTCACGCGATAAAAGGCGTATTTATGAACCGATTTGGATGTAATTCGGTGTGTACATAGTACATACCAATCTTTCGACCGAGTTCGTTGACCAGCTTCATCCGCCATTTTGTTTCAAAATGGCGGCCATTTAAATTTTTAAGAAAAATTTAAATTTGAAATGTGGTACCAAAAATTGAAAATTAAAAAAATATTTTCTTCTTATGTGTTTGACCTTGATAAAAAGATTCGGGAGCAGTTTTTGTTTCGTCTATATCTTAGGAAATGGCTGAGTTATAGCATTTTGAATTTCTAGCGTGGCTGACATTTTGAAACGTCCTGATTTTTCTCACGTAATAACAGGCGTATTTATGAACCGATTTGGATGTACCTTGGTGTGTACATAGTACATACAAATATCTCGACCGAGTTCGTTGGCCAGCTTCATCCGCCATCTTGTTTCAAAATGGCGGCCATTTAAAAAAATTAAAAAATTTAAATGAGATACCAAAAAATTGGAAAATGAAAAAGATTTTTTTGTATGTGTTTGACCTTAATACAAAGATTCCGGAACAGTTTTTCTTTCGTCTATATCTAAAAAAAAATGGCTGAGTAATAGCATTTTGAATTTCTCTTGTGGCTGACATTTTAAAACGACTTGATTTTTGTCACGCGATAACAGGCGTATTTATGAACCTATTTGCATATAACTTGGTCTGTACATAGTACATACCAATGTCTCGACCGAGTTCGTTGGCCAGCTTCATTCGCCATCTTGTTTCAAAAGGGTTGCCATTTAAAAAAATTAAATTTAAAATTCAAAATGAGGTATTAAGAAATTGGAAAATGAAAAAGATTTTTTTTTTATGTGTTTGGCCTTGATACAAAGATTCCGAAGCAGTTTTTGTTTCTGAAAATTTGTTCTTTTTTTGATATCTTAAAAAATGGTTGATTTATAGCACTTTGAATTTCTAGCATGGCTAACATTTTGAAACGATCTTGTATTTGTCATGCGATAACACCCGTATTCGCCTATTTCGATGTAAGAAGGCATGTGGATAGTATACATCAACACCTCGACCAAATTCTCTGGCCAGATTCATCAGCCATCTTGTTTCAAAATGGCGACCATTAAATTAAAAATATATATATATATTTAAAGTGAGGTGCAAAAAAATTAGAAATTGAAAAAGGTTTCTTTCTTAAGTATTTGATCTTCATATAAGGATTCAGGAGCATTTTTTGTTTGTCTTTAGCTTAAAAAATGGCTCAGATATAGCAGTTTCAATTTCTATTGTGGGTGACATTTTGAAAAATCTGATTTTTTGCATGCGACAGCACTCCTATATATTAACCGATTCCGATGTGAGTGAGCATGTGCACAGCAATTACTAAGGTCTCGACCAAGTTCACTGCTTAGCCTCATCCACCATGTTGTATTAAAATGACAGGCACTTTAAGAAATTGCCGAATTTGGCAGCCAAATATAAGTTACTTTAAAGAAAAGCAGCTTGGATAAAGCTGACTAATTTCGCGAAATTCTCATTCATTATATTGATAAAACTTAGTATTGAATCTCCTATATTCGGTTTCCACTAAATTGAGCTTCGTGTGTTTGCATGATATAAGTTGGCTTTTTTTAAATAAGGATTATGAAAGCTACCTCTTCCTCCCGGCACTGGCCGGAAGGACTTTTTTTGTCAGAGACAAACAAATAGACAGACTGACAGACAAAAAATTTATAAAAATAGTCAAATCGTATTCCAGACAAGAAGTTTTAAAACTATAAATCCTTAGAAACCAGAAGTCGAAAATTTTCACGAAAACAACACTTTATTTTTCTAAAGACAAAAGAAAGCAAGAAAAGATGAACGCATCGATTCTGCCCTTGGATCAGAAATGGCGAATCGATTCAGTTCAGATTCGATGCCGATGTCGATCTTCAGATGCGATCTTCAGAATCGTTATTTTTTTGATTTACTTCAATTCTTTAGATGCAATGTCGAATCGCTATGTTTTGATTTACTTCAATTCAAATCGCATCACGGTCGATCCACGATTCGGGTTGAATCAATTCTTCCAATTTTGCTGTTTTAGTGCCAGAATTGCTGTAAAATTTTGTATAAGAGCCTTTTTTTTTTTACTTTCTAGGTTGTTAAATCAGTGTTGAATGCAGGTATTTTTCTCAGGGAGGGATTTATGCGACTCCGGTCGGTATTGAGGGGGGGGGGGGGGAAAGGCCGCTAGAATTTTTTTTTTTTTTAAACCTTAGCGTTCCTTACCGTTTTAGGTGGAGTTTTTTGACGGAGTCCTGAGATAAATGCTACTTATTAAATATAAAAAAGTCAAAAGTTTAGTTACCACTATTAAATGTTATTTTCTAGGTAAATTATTTTCAAACAGGTTTTACTCGTATACCGTTGGTCCTAGACCCCCACATGTTTAACATGTATAGTTCAGTTATCAGATGGGCCGTCAGATGGTTATGGTCCCCTGGTGACGGGGTGCACCAGGGGGGCCCCGGGGGGGCGGGGGGGGCAACGGTGGTTCGTCATGGGGGGTAGGCATGTGACATATCGTTGGAAAGGTCTTGACCTCTACTTTCCATCTTCAGTATCCTTTTCATTCTACAGTTTGATTTTCAGCATCCAGGGGGCGTTTTTTAGAGATTTTCAAATTTTGCTCGCACCCCCTCGAGGTACATATCATTCTTCTTATCATGGCCTACCCTTCTCACATCCATTCTCATCCAAGCTGTAACTCTATTTTGGCTGCTTGAGGACGCTATTACTTCAAGTTGTTAGTTGCTACTCTAACAAATACTCATCTCTGCTACAGGATAGTCCTTCATTTCACCTAACCATGCTTTTCCTTCCAGGCAAGCGCAGCGGGACTTATGAGCCGGGTAAGTGCAAAACCATTCTTTTACTTTTTAATTATCACTATACATTATCCTTTCCAAATTTCATTTAGTACTCTTCAAATATATCTGTGTGGTCATCCTCCGCCCGGCCGCATTGGACAGCAACAGTCAGGCTTATTTATTTCTTCTTTATCCTTACCATTGGGAATCATACTTATCTCTGTATATAAATATTATAATTAATTTGCTACTGAATTTATCTGAAATCAAAAGTATTAACTGTGCTGTAACATACTGTAAATAATAATTTATTAGTGAAGCATTAAGCTGAACATAATGGTAAAATTACTAAGAGTGCAACTGTAAATACTGAGTGTCATAGACAAACATTTTTAAGAACTAATACGTGCACATCAACAACAATAACATGTTGATAGTACAATGGACTTTATTGGAATTGATTTTGTCGAAATTGATTTTGTTGTGTATGGTCATGGTGTCACGAGAAGCATATACACATACTATCCCCCCCCCCTTTTTTTTATTATTTTGGCATTAATCTTTAACTATCATTTTATTTAATTTTATTTGTTTCATTTATTTTTCAAAAATCTCCCCTTTTTATTTGGCTTAATTTTTTATCACAGTCATTTTCGGTAGTTTCGACTATCGGTTTTTGCTTTTTACTTTCCTATATACCTTTCCTTCAAAGACGTGTGATGCGGGCCTGGTGATGCCCCGTCCAATTCTAATCTAAAATTAATTATAAAATTAATTATAAAAGTATACATATTTCAAATATTATAATCTTCGAGAATCTTATTACTCTTGAAAGAAAAATTATTCATAAAACAGCATAAAAATGCAAAATAGCTCCAAGACACAGGGGCAAAGTTCTTCGATAAGTGAGCAGTCTATAGAAATGAGTAGCTCAGAACAGACACTCCAACAAACATTTGAAAAATTTTGTACGATTCATAAGAAAGCGAATGGAAAACGACGCAAAAAAGAACAGGAACTTTACCCAAAATACAAAGAGATAATAGAAAATGTAATAAAAAATTATGAAAACAATGAACAGAAATTGGGAGAGAAAGAGCGGGAGATACTGGAACTGAGAGAATTGTTGGAAAATAAAGAAGAACAGATAAAACAATTAAACAAGAAGATAGAAGATTTAGAGATCCAACCAACAAATAAGCAGGCAAAACCAAAGCCACAGAGGGTCAAGGAACTACAAGAGGAAGGAATTGGAGAAAGATCAACAATTACAAGAGAATCCTTTCAATCCAATATAACAATACAATCTACTCCAAAAGTGAAACAAAAAGAAATAACGAAATCAAATAAAAATGAACATCCAGCAACGGCTGAAAAAGCAGCTCAAGTGTTGGTCTCAGATGAAATAAATCAGAGTAACCTGAACCTAGATGCGGAACCGAGGGAAGACGAGAATATATTGGAATTTAGAGAATTAGCAGTCCAAAAGATGCAAATGTCTCAAATAATTGAAAAATACAACAGTCTCACCAGGAGAAGACGTCCGGGGGATTGCGCAGAAGCTCAAAAATACCTAGAAGTAATAGTTAATAAAGCCGGAGAAATGACGAAAATACTTTCCGAATAGTAATTTCGGCAAATAGCTTAAATTTTTGATCAAGATTGCCACACTCTTGAGTAATATATCTACTGATAGGTTGTTTAACGGAGTTTCGTTCACAGTTTTGTTAGGAATAGAGTGCGCACCCTGGTGGTGGAATCTGGAACTAACATAACGCGATTTTGTTAAAATTAGGAAATCTAACAATGCGATCTGTTTTGAACTTTAAGATTGTTTATAACACATGATAAAAAATTATAAAAAAGAATGGCGCGTCACATTTCGGGGGGGGGGATAGAGGGGAGGGGCAGAACAAAATTAGAAAATATAACAGGGCGATTTGTTTGAAATTTTAAGATAGTTTATAACACATAATAAAAAATTTTTAAATGATGAATGTCAAAAATTGGGGGGGGGGGTGAGGTGAGTGCGTTTTTCCGACCCGGTGGGCAAAGTGTGGGGGGGTACACCTATACGGTGCTGTAGGCAGCGGGAACCCGGTTCGCGGTTCGTTCGCTTCGAGATTTCATATTGGGGGGAACCCGCTAGTTACTAGCTATAATGTAAAGATTTCCAAGCAATATACATGTGCGTCCACTATCCTTCTAAGACAGTAAAATTAATTGATTTTTATTTCTTCTGAGAAAACTAAATTTTCACGTCTTGCAGCGACGATTTTTTTTTTTTTTTTTTTTTTTTTTTTTTAAATAAAAGAACTTTAATAAACTTTGCTAGTTACATTATTAAACTCAAATTGTAAGAATACTAAATCGGTTCTTATGGCAACGTGAATTATGTCCCTGAAAATTATAATTTTAATTCAGGCTGGAAGAAAATCACAGTGATTTACATATGATTATGATACAGGGACAGTCAAAAGTTTTCCGTTACATTACGGCCAATGGAAAAAATTATTTCAAGTGCATTTTAAGGATGTTACAGACTTTCGAACAGAATGAAATTCATATGCACTTATGAAGTGCACTGTTATAGTACGAGCGCACCACATTTGCCACGTTTGACGCGCAATTTCCAACTTGTATTTAACCGAGACCTTTCTTAAAAAAGAAATTTAAATAAAATCTAAAATACAATATTAGTAAAATTACATCTTAAAACTAATAATTTAAAAGTTAAAAACTTTATTATTTGAGATTTGACTCAAAAGTCTGTAATAGCTTACGACTGGGCCCCTGACTTTGTCTACCCTTTAAATGTGAGGTATGGGAGGTGGTCGCTACGGCTCTGTTGATTCGCTAAGTTTTGAAATTAATATTTTTGAGCTTATCTGTGCGAATCTGTGACTATCGAAATATCGATTCAAGTATCGATTCTAGAATTTGGGAATCGATTCTTATTGTGATCGATTCAGTTTTATACGATGTCGATTTTAATCGATTCCTGAATTTTCCAGAATCGCCCATCACTAGTATAAGTTCGCAGACATATCTGAGTGACTGAAATGGCAACACGTTTAGAAAAGTGGTCTCGCTTGTGCCACTTTCACAAGGTTACGTGAAGCCATACAATGCAAGCGCCTTGACATGTTGAATGATGGTTTCATCCTCCTGCATGATAATACTATCCACATATTGTTAAAAAAACTCAAGAATTACTACAAAAATGTACAGTCGTAGAAAAAAAAAGTAAACACCCCCTACTAATTCCTCAATAAATTATCGCAGAAGAAAGTTACTGGTACCGAACGATTGGAAATAAAGCCTACTTTTAAATTATGTATATAAAATTTGCTTAGGGGGCATCTACATATTAAAACAAACCCAAACTTCATTTTTTCCGATAGCAATACCCAATTTTAACAAGATATTTCAAATCTTTGGTCCAAACTATGCCTAGACTCCAAATTTCAAGTCATTTGAATGATAAGTTTTTGAATTTAAACATTCAAAATTTAGTGCTGTTAATGTTAAATTACACTTTCATATTTTTATTAATATCTCCTGAAATTATCCTCCTAATCTGCTAATTTTTTGTGTAGCAATAATGCTAAAATACCCAAACATAAATACGTCGAATTTGAAATTTTTATAATTTTATGATATGAATTATGAAATTAATATTCGAAAAAATTATGAATTGCAACCTACAATTTTTTTGGTTGATTTAGATGTATTAAGTCCTGGTTTATGGAAATCCCAAATTTCACATTTTTCTTCAAAGTACTTTTCAAATTATGCTGCTTAAAAACGGCAAAATGATGGTTTAATGATGGTCTATGGTAAATGTGACTAGATATTTTGAAATTTCTTATGCTATCCTGTAAATCTAGCAGTCTACAATGACTGCTTGATGGCGCTTAAGATGCCTTGATCAAGAAGGGAGCTCTCTCTGTCAACAATCGAGTACCGAACTTCAATTTGGATACAGCCCCTAAAAATGCTCGTTTTATAAATTTCTCGGAAACTTAATGTACGAATTGCATAAAAATTTATTTTTACGCAATTGAAGGGTGTAGCTTGAAGGGTATGCTTTATGCTGTCAGAATTGTGTACTGCAATTGAAAAAATAAAGTTATGGTTCGTTTTAATATGTAGATGGCCACCTAAGCAAATTTTACATACATCATTTAAAAGTAGACATTATTACCAATCGTGTGGTACAAGTAACTTCCTTTTACGATAATTTTTTGCAGAGTTAGTAAGGGGTGTTTACTTTTAGGGCGACTGTAAGGGATCTGTAAGTCTGAAGCAATCCCCATACATCCCAAATTTGACACCCATTAACTATTTTTTGTTTCCGAAACTGGTGGAAACACTAATCTCGAACGAAGGTCTCTTCAGACAGTGCTGAGAACTGGCTGAATAGGCATGGACGTGATTTCTACCAAGCCGAGTTAAAGTAGTCTGTTCTGCGCTCAGATAAATGCTTAACGGGTCTCAGGACTCTTAAAGCTTCAAAACTTTCTAAATTTAATTTTTTTAGATGTTAAATTCCTATATTTTCTGAAGATTTTTATATAATTCTTTCCTTGAAATTCCCCTTAGAACAGAAGTTATGTCTTTTAGAATTATACCCGCTCAATAGCTGAAGCGGCGTTTCCAAAAATTTGAAGTCATTTTTCCCCAAAATGATGTTTTTGGGCATAACGCGCACGATATTTAAAAAACTTCTCAATATTTTTTTATGAAATTTTCAAAACATGTGTTTCATATTAGTCTGTATAAACTGAATCTAAAATTTCCTTTTTATTATTAAAAAAAAATATTTTTTAGAGGATTATACTGATGAAATTTTCAAAATTTTGTATTAGCTAAATACAATTTTGTATTAAAAATATAAAAATGCTTTAAATACAAATTTATTTAGGTTCAGGGTAATTACTACGAGTCTGAAGTATAATCAAGTGCGAAAATTTTCATTCTAGTTGCAATAGTTTTTTTTGTAATCCTGCGCGTAAGCTGTTATACCAATTTTCTGCTCGACAAATGTCTGACAGTTTGGAGCGCCCTGTAAATACTAATTCTGCATCTATATCTTTCATCCACCGCCCCCCCCCCAAAAAAAAACCAAACAAACAGTGTTTTAAAATCATGTACATTCTTAATAGATGTTTTACATTTAGCATATTTTCTTATGTTGCTTACCAATAACAGTAAAAAGCATTTTCGATACTTTTGCATTTGCCACGTGCTAATGATTAATCGCGAAATATTTCTGCAATTACAGCAATTGATTTTCATAGTTTCAGTGTTTAAGCGCGTAGTTTGATTACATGCCTGTTAAATTCGTATTATAGTATATTTATTTATCTGTAAAAGTTTATTTGTCAATTTAGCTACGGAGCATCACGAGAAAACAAACAAATGCTGAATTATTTAGGTTGTTTTAAGTTGAAGTTAATCTTCCATAAGAGTCCATTTTTGAAATACATAGAAAGTAATTTACCCTTGAAATTTATTTTTAAAACCATACAAAATCGGTAAATTGAATTCGTTTTCATTTAAATGCATTTGAAAATACATTTTGTCTTATTCGACAGTGTAAATTTTGAAATTAGTGAGTTGTTTATAATTTTAAAAAATTGCGATAAAACGAAATTTATTATTCAGGTCATTATGACACTGGCGTTACTCATGGACATGTTTTTGCTTTACAATATAAGATACAAAGCTGACATTTCCGTGGAATAAAAAGTTATGGATATATATAACAATAAATATTTAGAAAATATCACTTTTTTCTGCAGTCAAAGATATATCTTTAAGTAAGTCATATTGTGAAGTGATAATTTTGATATGGCAGATATTTTTGGAATTATCTTTATTCTGAAGAAAATAAGTATTTGATATACTGGCATGTTTTTCTTACTGATATGAGATTTATCTTTTGCGGTGTTGCTAACACGTAATCAGATACAACTTTTATTTGTTTCCTCCAAATTAATGGCATGGCTTTTCTAATATACAGACGCTATATTTGTCTCCTGAATTGGCATTCGTTTGAGTTATGAGATCGTGCTTGGCAAAGAGAAGAAAATAATGTTATTAGAAGATATTACTTATAGTAATTTTTCTACGAAACATCTGATAAGAGAAGTTTTCTTAACTTGCTTTCTTTTATGATTTATTCAACATTGCATCGAAAATACAAGTCAGAAATTGTATGTCAAACGTGGCAAATGAGGTACAATCGTACTATAATTAGTTTTATAGATATTCAGATGTTGGTGCAATAGCTGTTGCACTCTTATGCGGAAATGCATGAATACAAAATTTACTACGATTATACATATTAAATTCAGCAATACGGAAATTATAGGACTCCATCTTAAATAGGACGTCATCACCATGGTAACATAGAATCGTTACCTTTTCATGGGATATCATTGAATTAATAATGCAAGATAGGATTTAATAGAATGAAGAAAACTTTTATTAATATCTTTAAGTTTTTATTCAATTTTAACAAAATTTGAAATGACTCGACAAAAATATGCAACGATTGAATTGAAAACGATTATATTAAATTTCATACCATTCGGTTGGGCAGTTTTTTCGCTGTTATATGCGGACAGACGGACAGACAGACAGGCGGTCGGACCAGACGACGGCTATGGTGCTAGGTATTTATATAATTACGAACGCACCCAATACTTTTCATATGAAATTTGGTATTTTAACGTGAAAACTTTCAATTACATGTACCAAAAAATTCTATTTAATATCAACTCGAAACCCTACCTGAAACCGATAAAAACAATTTTGATTAACCAAAAATTCAACGCATTTTAACCCGAAACCGAAATGAAAAAAATGCAATTTTTTTTTGCAATTAATAAACCTTCGGAGTTGTAATGCATTAATGATCAAGGCCTACGCCTTCAGTGCCCAGCCCTGTTTTCGTGACCAAGGACCCTGGGGCCCGGAATACATCCTGGTCAAGTTGTCAGCCTAACTAGAGACTCCCAGTCATTAGTTCGCAAGTAACGTTGATACTCATTTTATCGACGCCGAAGAGATGAAAAGTTGGGTGAACATTGCCCTGTCCGCAGCTCAGAATCGAACTATGGACATGTAGTGTGCTAGATCGACGCGCTGACAACTTCTCTACTGGGCTTCTTTAATAAAATTATTGAAGAAAATTCTACACTTATATGTCTAATATAAATATTTCCTTTCACGTTAAAAAAAAGAACTTATGTATATATATATATATATATGTACTCATTATTATTCAAATATATCGATTTTCACATCTGAAAAGTATTCAGAACTTCCTTTTGAAAATCCGGTTCAACCCAAACAGAATCTGCATGGGCCAAAACCCAGTCCCAACCCGGCTAGAACCGGAAGCAATTAAAATCAACCCGACTCGCAATGAAAAAAATGATGTGTCAGCTCTACCCAAAGGGGTCGGGTAAGCTTGGGTTACACGACCCGATACAGGACTGAATAAAGCATCAAGACTAAATAATGCTTCTGAATAATGGTTTGATTTCTCATATCGCTTTAAAATATAAATAAAAATATGAATTAGATATGTAATCTTCCTACTAGAGAAACCCCAAACAGAGTGTTGCCTAATTCGACCGACAAATTCAGAGGGATGATAGTAAGCATCAACAGGATGAAAAATGCCATGGATCATAAGATCGCAAAACCACTTATTTAGTCAAAAATACAGATTGTTTCACCCTAACTGAACTCGGCTCGACGGTAATACTTAAAAAGAAATGCTGTAACTTTAACCCTTTATCTACTGCATTATGATCCACTGCAATTTTTTTCATGTAATATATATATTTTTTTCAGTTACTACAATGAAAATTAAGGGATAAACATAAAAAAATACTCACCCGTGAGAAATTTAATTATTTAGAGGTCATTAATTAAAGTGGTACTTTAAAGTACCGCCAGTACACTATGACTAAAATATCGTAACAGAAAACCACAAAATATTTCAACTGGCACCAGAAAATATTTTCGATTTAATAAGTATGTGAAATATAGGCTTTTCTTATTTACAGATAAATCTTTTTGCAAATTCCGGTGCCAATCATTTGTTTCAACACTTTAGAATTGAAAATGCTTTGCCCCTGAAAGGGTAAAAAAAAAAAAACTATTTGTTTTTAGGTTTCGATCTTGTTAGCAGTCCTTTAGTTATGCGACGTCTATATTCTAGGGACAACATGTTCTCTCGCATCTCCACATATGCAATATATGAATTTATATGCCATTTCTAGCATAGCAAAAAGGAGCCGGTGTCACAGCTTTTTCAATTTCCTATAAAAAATAACAATGAAACAGAAAAGAAATGCCAGGGAAATCATTACTACACTATATTTTAGTAATTACATTATAACCCTCTGTCTACCAGAAGGGTCCAATGGACCCGACATGTACATTCAAAATATTTATTCAAACCAGAAATTTCTTCAAAACAAACTAAATTTATAAATCAGACAATAATAAGTTAAATAAACAAATTAAATAGTTTTAAGTAAAAATTCTGGTGTAAAATGTTTTTATAAAACTTGAGTAAAATTTTCGGTAGTTCTAGGGTTAAAGCAGATGAAAAGGATGGATAACTACACAGACGAAAAGCAAACAAGAAGTTTTTCTCCAACAACCAGTGTACTGAAAGTACTTATAACTATCATCGAGTAATTCAACTGCTAAATCAAATACATACACCGTTCACCAAAAATAGCTAATCAAACTGTATTCTAAGATCATAAATGAACACATAAAAAAAATCCAACACTTATCTTATATCCTTTACTGTGTTTGCAGCAATAAAAAGACGAGCGTGACAATCTGTACAAAAGGTCGGTGCAAAACCTCGTCTGTGTCAAAGATAGCCTCCTTCCTCACTAAGCTAACAAACCTAAAACTACTGCTGCCATGTATCCGTATAAAGTGGAGTTAAAAGAGAGTTTTTGCAAAATATCATTAGAATATTACTAATACTTATTATGGGATGAAAGTTTAAAGTGAGTGGTACTTATAGTACCGTCAGCAGATAAAGGGTTAAAAAAATCAGATTTTCAAAAGTAAATATTTTTCTTGACTTATAACAATTTAAATACGACAAATGGTGAAAAAAACCCATCATGAGGAAAAACGCATTTTCACAAAAAGTCGTTCCCATTACAACCATTGCTTGAAAGCTAGATTTTGAAAACAAACCAAAACGATAAAAATAATATTTCCGGTTCCAATTAAGATAAAAACACGATTTAAATGTCATTTAAAGCAGAAGAAAAACAGAGAAATTTTTAATGCAATAAAATTTTTTTAGTAATTTTCAAGATTTTGGAGTCCCGGACCCCCTTAATATATTTAATTCACATCTTTTAAAAGCGTGTAAAATAAAAACTTAAAAAAAGGGAAATTTTTTTTATTAGTCTGTTTAAATGTTTTGGCTCCATCCAAGCCATTATAAAAACAAATAAGAATATTCTAATATTATAAGGTCTGTGCACATAAATCGTGCAATTTCAGAATATTCTTATTTATTTCGATAACTGCTTCGATGCAGGGCCGGAGCATCTAACACTCAAAGAATTCCTTTACATGGTCTACGGAGGGAAACCGTTTGTGGTGTATTTTTATGATATTGCGCTATTTCAAACAGATTGAAGTTGATATACATCACTGAAGTACAAGAGACTTATTATAGAATAACATATTAAACATACTGAAATCCGTATATATATCGCTGAGGTGTATTACACGGCGTTACTGTAGAATAGGTTGGGCGTAGAATTTATCGTTCATTTACAGTGACACACAAAAAAATTTGGCTACAGAAGAAATTGTATTACTGAAGCCTATGAAGAATAATTGCTGGAAGTACGCTTTCAGTTGTAAACGGTGTTGACAGTAAAATAAAAATATTGCAATAAAAATGTACCTTGTTTCGTATGAAATGGGATAACATTGCAAACTAGTCGTTGGGGGGCCACCGAAATACTTTCCCATCATGAATATGCATAATATAAAATATGAAAATAAAACGTATGTGTAAACTATTAATAAAATGTATTGCAATTCTAAAATAATATTTAAACGTATACTATTTAAATATTTTTAATAAAACAGGACCCTGATTGTTCTACAGTGGGAGTCTATTGGAATTTGGCGAAATACCACAGATAGCGCCATGTTGACATCTCTTTTGGTAAAAAATTTTTATCGCCAGATTTGGCGATGTACCGCCAAGTTGACGATAAACTTGGCGGCATTTGGCGATAGTTTTGCGATAGTTTTTTGGTCGACGGGATAACCGAGTAGTACCGAATCGCGTAAGAGAAACATCCTTATAACACCAAAAATGATAATCATATTAACTAACAGTTTACTGCGTCCTATTTCGAATTAAAATACATCTTTGAACTGAAATTTGAAAGAAATTCAGGGTATTGAAAAATCGAAGAGTGTGAAAAAATAGGATTACAAATATCTCGGCAACTAAATATCCGATCGACTTCATCCTTTATGCAAAATTTATATTTTTTAATTGTTTTTTATATCCACTCCTTAAAAATAACAATTTCGAAAAATTGTATATACCTTTCATCAGAACGAATATTTCGAGAGTTCGAAAAAAATAGTGCCGGATAACCGAGGTAACTGATATTCAATAGGCTTCTTCCCATTATTACATACTAAGTAACACCAAATTTCAAGAGTCTATCTCAATTTGTTCGGGAGATAGAGCGTTTACAGACACACACACAGAGAGACAGACGGACGGCAATTTTTTTTCTCCGAAAAATATGTTTTTCGGAATCTCTAGTGTCTGAAATGTATACGTCAAAAAAAAAAAAAAAAAAAAAAAAAAAAAATCGATTTTTAAAACGATTACAAGACTTACCCTATACTAGGTATGATGGGTAAGTAAAATGTTCTTGAAAAACAGGGTCCTCACGCAATCGATGATACCGTATGGACTAATAATCACCGTTCAAAATGTGGACCATCAAGTGCATACTGAGCTGGCGCGTATAATGGAAATTTCTACCACTTTTTTTTGATGTTATCATATTTAAATGAAAATTAAATTTAAAAAATCAAAAAACCCGACTGCGTAAAAAGCGAAGTAATTAATTATTTCTCATCAGTGTGAAACTAATTTTTTTTTTATATTACATACCTATTTTTTTTTAATTTACTTGTATTGATGACTTTTAGGCTAATGTCAGACGAACGTCTTTTTGAACGCTTTTTTTCCTTACGTATTATTCCTACACAATGCTGGCGGCATTGTGTAAGGATAATACGTAAGGAAAAAAGCGTGCAAAAAGGCGTCCGTCTGACATTAGCCTTAAGTTGCGTTTAATTGTTAGTTCCTATCTATAAACACTGTTTTGATGAGGCCTATAGATGTCTATGATGGTTAGAGTTGCAGTAAAGCTAGAGATCCTACCTACACAACTTCCAGGTTGTGTAATATTTAAACGGAGCTTCTGACTGTAAAATAGTCAATGAAACATCGTCTTCATTTTGAAAGACCTATCCAATGATATGCTATTCAATAGGGTGCGTAAAATTTTTTTTTCGTATATACCACCATTTTGTATTTTACGGCCGCCATTTTGAATTTATAAAAACAAAACCTAGCCTATAACAATTGGACGATTAAGACGAATTGATAGAGATCTCATTCATTAAAATCTATCCAGCCGTTGGGATGTTTCGAGGGTATAAAGAAATCCACATACCCAGATACGCGTGAAACACATAACCCTTCTTTTCAGTCGGGTAAAAAAGGTGAGCATCTATTAAAAGTTTCATTACAACATGCTTCAGTTTTCTGAAACTTATTATTCCCTGAAAGTTATTACCTTTAACCAAAGTTGGGTTAGGGTAGAACTCCCTGTATTTTTTATTAAATGGGTGGCTTGCAGTCCCATGATCTGTGGTATTTTTTCATCCTCTTGTTGCCTACTATCACTCCTATGAATTTTTCAGTTGAATTCGGCAACACGCTGTATATTAGATATTTATTTAAAAATTAACCCTTTGAGGGGCAAGCAATAATGTCTCTGTAATATTGAATAGTCACCGGAATAACTGAAAATTTTTATTTTAAAATAAGGAAAAGCAATTGTTCAATATTTCCCCCCAAAAGTTAAAAATTTAAAAAATAGTCAAAAGTTGCTGGTGCGAATTTTGTTTAAATTAAGTAGAATATCCATCCCTCAAAGGATTCAAGTATTTCCCCCTATTTTACGCAACTCCACCGGTAACAATATTCTTTTCTAAAAATCGAAAATTTGCAAATTTTAATGATCAAATTAAAATCCTCTGTTGATATCATATATAATTTTTTTTAAAAACAAGCACACAAAAATAAAAATGCGCTATTGCCTACATAGTAAACTTTTGAATTACCTTAAACTAAAGTTACTTAATTTATAATAATGAATAAATAAATAAATGAAAACGTAGATGGGTAGTTGAAAACGTAATAGCTCTGTTAACGACCGTGTAGAAAGCACAGAGAAGACAGTTAGTCGGCATCAGCTTTGTCAGTAAATCACCAAAGGACATGAGAGACAAAACACTCTTTATTTGACGGAGGTCACTCCCCTCACCGACAATCTTCTTAGTGACCCCCTTTTTCGAAGAAACATTCATTTCTGCTTTATTATTATTATTGATGACTACCTGAAAACATACTTTATGCATAACAGATATAAAGCACTTTATTGCATGGTTATAAAATAAAATTTGTATCAATATACTTAATTAATTTCTTTTAATTTCTAACAAGAAAGAAAAACCATGCGTGCAGCATAGATTATGTAACATTTTCCAATACATTCAAACTAATAACATTTCACAGTTTATTAAGGTGAAATATGAATAAAGAATTTAAAAAACTCATAACGCATTTCGAAACCCAATTTCTGCTATTACAATCAATAATGTAAAAAATATCCTTTTTTTCTTTTCCTTTTTTTAAATGCAGCTCTAAATGAAGATCTATGGATTTGTATGTACAGGGTGTCCATAATTAGACGACCCTACTTTAAATTTGTCTACAGACGAAGCTATTGGTCAGAAAGTTGTGAAATTTTGCGACAGACATAATGAAGGAAAGGGAATTTGTTTGAGAGAAAAAAAAAGTTTTGTTCAAAATTTCGCCACCAGAGGGCGTTTTTAATGAATTACACTTTTTAAAAAGTTTTTATGCTTTTTTTTTTTTCAGATTAAATAAGACAAATATACAGGCCGCCCCCTGAAAAAAATAAAGCTTAAAAACTTTTAAAAATTATTGGTGTTCGAATTAAACGGACCGCACAAACTCTGAAAAAACAATAGCCGCTATTTTTTTCTCAGAGCTCAGGCCTAGTATTCAGTGGGAGGTGGCTAAATGGGTAATTTATTGAAAAACGCCCCCTGGTGGCGAAATTTTGAACTTTTTTTTTCGCTCAAACAAATTTTCATTCCTTTATTATGTCTGTCAAAATTTCACAACTTTCTGACCAATAGTTTCGTATGTAGACAACTTTTATGTAGGGTCGTTTAATTGTGGACACCCTGTATATTACATAGTACGCTAAAAGTTAGTTCAGTTATATGAATAGTACAACTGAAAATTTCCATTCAGCTATTTCCGTGAATGAACTGAAATGTACTTGAGAATTATTATTATTGAAAGTAATTATTTGTACGAAAGATAATTTTCCATTTATTAAAATCTGTTTGTATAGGTTTAGTTTGAGCTAAATAGATTTGTAATTTAGCAGATTAAATAAATCCCATACATCTTTTTCAAGATTAGCTCAAACTCAACCTATAAAAGTAGATTTTAATAAATTGACATTTATCTTTTGTACAAATGATTACCAGGAAGCCATCATAAAAGAATCAATTGAAATAACTGCTAATAAAGATACAGCTTGTAACGATGCACTATCATACGATATACGGAGTATGGAGATATTTGCTGCATAGCAGATGAAAGCTCGTTTTATTGAAAATTTGAATAACTTTATCTGGCATCTCATCTGACGTACAGCCTTTAAATTATAAAGTTTTCCCCTGGACAATTCTCGAATAAGCTCAAAAAAATATAATAACAACATTTAAATCCTACTGATGACGGCCTTGTAATGGCTGGAAACGTTCTGGATTTTTCTAACATATTTTACGATATTTTTAATTTGTATTTTAAATATCTTTATTTTATCTGTATGCACCTGAAATTAATAGTTGTACAATTATTTATGCTTTTATGTGTATCTTAATTATTTAACTCAAGGTGAATATAGCACTAAAATTTTAACTTTAATTTATTGTACTTAGGAATTTTCATGCTTCCCTGTATATGATTTATAGAATTTATACACACCAAGTATTATTTAAAAAAGATAGTTCATTTTAAGGTAACTCTAAGATAGATTACCATAGTTTTTAAAGATTGAAATAAAAATTCTTAGAATGCAAATACAAGAAATATTTATGCATATTTGAAATTCTTATATCTATCCTCATCATATTTTGGACAAAAAAAATTAAATATCTAGAACAAAAAGTGGCAAACAAAATTGAAATTAAAATGGCAGATGACCATCTCTCCTTCAAACCGAGGAGAGATGGTCATCCAATACAAGAAAGAAAAAATGAAGTCAAAATAGCTTAAAAATAACACATTTCATGTAGTTAATCATGAAAAACACATAGAAATTTTTAAAAATGCAATTATATTACGGAAAATCAGTGAATAAAATTTGAATAAACCAAATTTGTAGTATAATTTCAATCCTTCACTTTTCGTAAAATTTTACCACATTTTCAGCAAAGATCCCGATTGTTTGTTCACAATTCATGGAACCACTTCTAGCACCTAATGCATTGTATCCAGTCATCCTTTTTGGTTGTGGTATTATATTCATCTCGGCAACAAACGCAGTGATCCTCTCCAATTCTATTCCCTCGGACTCTGTAGAATCTAATAATTTCAAATATATTTCATCATCTTCGCTGCTGGAAATGTCGCGTTTTTGTTTTTTTTCTCGCGTTTGTTTTACAAGGAGAGGGCCAACCTTGTTAATCACAGATTTTGATTACTGTAATATATGTTGTAGGGTAGACACCCCTTAGTGTCAGGTTCAACGGATTTTATCCAATGCCCCTTAGTTCTTGAAAAACCGGGGGTCTAAAATTAGTACACAACTTAAATATTTACTTCGCAACCAAAACTGTAGATTAGTCGTAGCTCAGTTGGCATGGCGTTTGCCGGCTGATCTGAAGGCCCGGGATCGATACCTGAATGCGCTACATTTGTTTTTCTCATTTTTTGTTTTATAAATATAGTTGTAATTATAATTTAATAATTTCAATTAAAAATTTTAACATCATACATTAATTATAATGTTAACAAACTTAAATTTATCATTTCTTATTTGTAAACTATTATTTCTCATCCATGACAGAGGTTTAAAAAGAAATTGGTTCTATTATTGAATGATAAAAATTCCAAAATCGTGACAAATTCTGTTGTGGTGTCATCTAGTTATGATAAAAAAAAAATAATATTCGAGTAAAATAAAAATAAAAGCAGAAAGAAGGTAAAGGGAAAAGCAAAATATTTGAAAGCGCAAGCATACTTATTACAAATTTAAAATGCAAAATATGCAAAAAATGCTTTAATATGCAAAAAATCCGTTGTAATTTAATTCTGGTGCTAATTTTTAATATAATTATGCTTGTTACTTTAAAAACAGAATAATAGTATTATCGCATTGACTTCCTTTGTTAAAGCAATGCGTAAATGATGTTTCTTTAAAATCACGAATTGACACAATTGTTCAATATCATTGCATCGATAAAGAATGTATGAAATACATTTTAAAAGTGATTAAAAAATATATATAACAGTTTTGTGATGTTTTATTACAACTATTTAGTTAAAAGTAAAAAATTAAATAGGTTAAAATTATAATTGATGTACAATATTAAAAATTTTAATTGACAATGAGATTATTAAGTTATACTTACAAGTAAATTTATAAAACAAAAACAAATGTAGCGCATTCAGGTATCGAACCCGGGCCCGCGGATCAGCCGGTAAACACCATACCAACTGAGCTACGACTAACAAATCATTGTTGTTGCAAAGTAAGTATTTAAGTTGTGTACTAATATTAGACCCCCCGGTTTCTCAAGAACTAAGGAGCATAGGATAAAATCCGCTGAACCTGACACTAAGGGGCCTCTACCCTACAACATATATTAAAATAATAAAAATCTGTGATTAACAAGGTTGGCTCTCTCCTTGTTAGACATTTACATGGGTTTAAGTTTATTTATCGGCTTTATCTGTTTTTGGGGTGAACGTCTCCGAAGTTTTCAATATTTTATGAAACAAAAGTACATCGTTAGACTCTATTATATTATTGTTATTGAAATATTTATATTAGTTAAAATTTAAATTATTATGTCAATTAATATAGTAATCATAAAAATAAAAATTATTTAAATTTTTTAAATATAATTATATTTAGTTAAAACCCTCACTCTGTATAATTTTGAAATATTGATTATAAGTGGCCATCTCTCATAAAATTGATGGACAGATTGCCACCGAATTTAAAGCGACACTCCGCCATTTTACGTCTTTGTTATAGACTTAAAAGCGACGATTGGACTATATACGTGCCTTAAAAGTTCTTATAGTAAAATGAAATGTAACATACGTACTGCAAAACGTTCAGATACCTAACTCAACCAAAGTATCCAACCACTAAAGTAAATAAACATTAAAATTACTCTTTCTTTTTATAATGGAAAAACACAGCTGCACGCCACATAGAATGAACACGTTGAACTATTTCTTACGAACAAAGTTTATGCTGCAATCAATGATATAGTTTTTGAAATATTTAGACTGACCATCTCTCCTCTATGACCATCTATGCTAGAATTACCCTAAAAACGCCTCCCACAACTGAAAACGCACTTCCAGCAATTATTTTTCACAGGCTTCAGCAATACAATTTCTTATTAAATTTACTCTTACGAACAAAGTTTATGCTGCTGTCTATGATATAGTTTTTGAAATATTTAGACTGGTCATCTCTCCTCTATGGCCATCTATCCTAGAATTACCTTAAAAACGCGTCCCGCAACTGAAAACGCACTTTCAAAAATTATTCTTCACAGGCTTCAGTAATACAATTTCTTATTAAAATTACTCTTTCTTTTTATAATGAAAAAAAAAAAAAAACAGCTGCACGTCACATTGAATGAACACGTTGAATTATTTCTTACGAACAAAGTATATGCTGCAAACTATGATATAGTTTTTGAAATATTTAGACTGGCCATCTCTCCTCTATGGCCATCTTTCTTCGAATGACCTTAAAAACGCATTACACAACTGAAAACGCACTTCAAGCAATTATTACTCACAGGCTTCAGTAATACAATTTCTTATTAAAATTACTCTTTCTTTTTATAATGGAAAAACACAGCTGCACGTCACATTGAATGAACACGTTGAACTGTTTCTTACGAACAAAGTATATGCTGCAAACTATGATATAGTTTTTGAAATATTTAGACTGGCCATCTACCCTAGAATTACCTTGAAAACGCGTCCCACAACTGAAAACGCACTTCCAGCAATTATTCTTCACAGGCTTCAGTAATACAATTTCTTCTGTAGCCAAATTTCTGTGTGTGTCCCTGTAAATGAACGATAAATTCTATGCACACCCTATTCTACTGTAACGCCGTGTAGTACACCTCAACGATTTATACAAATTTATATGTTATTCTATAAAAAGCCTCTTCTACTTCCAAGATGTATATCAACTTCAATATGTTTCAAATAGCGTAATATCATTAAAATACAACGCAAACTGTTTTCTACCAGTAGAACAGAATGTAACGGGATTCTTTTGAGTGTTAGGTGTTTTGACTCCATCGAAGCAGTTATTAAAAAAAATAAGAATATTCTAAAATGGCACGTTCGATGTAGACAGGTCTTACAATTTTAGAATATTTTTATTTATTTTGATAGTGACTTGGATGGAGCCGAAACATCTAAACCGTCTAATAAATTTTCTTTCGCTGTGATTTAAGTATTTATTTTGCACCCTTTTAGCAATTAAAAGAAGTGAATCAAGTATATTAATGCAAATATTATTTTGTAATCATTCAAATAAAGCACTTTTTGTCTTTAGCTCGTATGTATGAAGTATGAATCCATAATGTTTTTAGTCAGTTATAAAAAATAATTAAGTAGAGTCGAATGTTTCTTTGAAAAAGGGTTAGTTTTTAAAGTATTTATTCTGCACCCTTTTCGCAATTAAAAGAAGTGAATTAAGTATATTAATACAAATATTATTTTGTAATCATTCAAATAAAGCGCTTTTTGTCTTTAGCTCGTATGTATGAAGTATGAATCCGTAATGTTTTAGTCAGTTATAAAAAATAATTAAGTAGAGTCGAATGTTTCTTTGGAAAAGGGTTAGTTTTTAAAGTTTTTATTTTACACCCTTTTAGCAATTAAAAGAAGTGAATTAAGTATATTAATACAAATATTATTTTGTAATCATTCAAATAAAGCGCTTTTTGTCTTTAGCTCGTATGTATGAAGTATGAATCCGTAATGCTTTTAGTCAGTCATAAAAAAAAATAATTAAGTAGAGTCGAATGTTTCTTTGAAAAGGGGTTAGTTTTTAAAGTTTTTATTTTACACCTTTTTAGCAATTAAAAGAAATGAATTAAGTATATTAATACAAATATTATTTTGTAATCATTCAAATAAAGCGCTTTCTATCTTTTACTCGTATGTATGAAGTATATGAATCCGTAATTTTTCGAGGCAGTTATAAAAAATAATTAAGTAGAGTCGAATGTTTCTTTCAAAAAGGGTTAGTTTTGAAAGTTTTTATTTTACACCCCTTTAGGAATTAAAAGAAATGAATTAAGTATATTAATACAAATATTATTTTGTAATCATTCAAATAAAGCATTTTTTGTCTTTAACTCGTATGTATGAAGTATGAATCCGTAATGCCTTTAGGGAGTTATCAAAAATAATCAAGTAGAGTAGGATGTTTCTTTGAAAAAGGTTTAGTTTTTAAAGTTTTTATTTTACACTTTTTAGCAATTAAAAGAGGTATATTATTACAGGGTGTTATAATTTGTTATATAGATAGAAGGGTGATTTTTTTTAACGGATTCTATTCAGAGCCACCTGTGGCTCTTTTTAATAACCGGAATGCCACTAAACTTGGTAAAGGGATTAATGACGCCATGAGAAAAAAGATTCCGCGAAAAATAAGTTAGTTCAAAACGCTGCCGATAGAGGGAAATATGGCGCTGTTGTCAGCTGCGCAGCCGAGAATGAGCATAAAACACACGTAAACAGCGCCATTAATTTGGGCTATACGCACGCTGCGGTAACGTGAAACTCATATTCAATCTGAGCTAAAAATGTTTCTCAGAGCTTTTCGCATGCGTTTATATAGCCCAAATTATTGGCGCTGTTATGTCATACGTAGGTATAATTTTGCATTTTCATGTGTTACTCTTGTTTAATGCTCATTTTCGGCTATGTAGCCTACAACAGAGCCAAATTTTCCCCAATCGGAGATCTTTTGAAATAATTTTTTGTCGCGTAATCTATCTTCCCATGACATCAGTAGTCCACTTATCAAGTTTAGTGCCATTCCAGACATTAGAACGAGCTACAGTTGGCTCTGAATAGCCCCAACAAAAAAAAAAAAAAAAAGCCTGTATACAATTAATTCAGTTAAAATATTGATGTTAAACTCTTTTTTTAACATGATTTTTTTTTTTTTCACAAGTTATATTATTCTACGTAAAAAAACAACAAAAGAAATATACATTGAACAGAAAATTATTGTACACAGTTATACAGATAACATGTAATCTCAAAAGAAGTATATAGCACCTAGAGTAGTGCAAATATGGAGTAAGAAATGAGTTGCATATAAAGGATATGGAAAAAGAAAGTAGATCAGAATATTCCATAATACTGCAGCGATGATGTGCCAATTGTGTGCTAAACATGCTAAAGCATGTGTTACTTGATAAAGCTGTAGCAAGGAAATACAAACTGCCCCAGGTTTATTGGGACAAACTTTAACGGGAGGTAGTGGACATCACAAGGATTCAAATTTGCATAGCAACCCATGATCGGAAACGATTTCCAGGCGCGGTAGTGAAGACACAAAACACAAGAAAGGCAGGACACGAATAAGAGGAGAAAACATGTTTATTATCCTTAGTGTAGCAAAAAAAAAAAAAAAACTAAGAGAACATTAAATAGAGAACGATCGTCATCAACGTAGGTGTTCGAAATTATGACCCCGGGCCGTGATGCATGGAAATTCATCTCCTGGGCATGAAAGATCTAATGTTCTCGAAATTACCGGGAGTGTCCTGGACTTCCCCAGAAGCTACTACGGTGCGTGTAGCAAGTTCCTCAGCGCTTTCCAGTATTGTCCCGGCAATTTTGCAGCACTAAACCTAATAAACATGTTTTCTCTGCCTGTTCGTGTCCTTTCTTTCTTGTATTTTGTGTCGTCACTACCGCGCCAGGAAAGCGTTTCCGACCATGGGTTGCTATGCAAATCTGAATCCTTGTGATGTCCCCTATTTCCCTTTAAAGTTTGTCCTAATAATACTGAGACACCCTGTATAAATCAGGATTGTGAAAAAAGACAAATGTTTCTTAATCTAAAAAAAATTATATAACGGCGAACGAAAATATACAGTAATCTATTCCGAGATACCCATGATTCCAAAAGGGTCCTTTATCTTCAGATATCAATATATTTTCGAGTTTTAAAGAAGGATTTATGAAAAACAAGATTTATTTTGCTATCGTGATTTTAGGAAGTGTTTCCGAGTAGCTTTTATAGTGTATTAATCAATTTTCTCAAACTAGAAAATAAAATTTTAGGATGCTATCCCTTCTCAATTAAACATTTTCAGCCGTGTCATTGAATTTATATTCGGGAGAGTAACAAAGTAATATTAAGTTTAATGTTAATGTCGCTGTTTTTAATTTATCATGTTTGTTTATAAAATATGTTTACTGAACATGAAAATGTTTATTTAAGAATGGATAGCATCTGACAAAACTATATTCCAGTTTTTAAAAAAACTGATTAATACGCTCTAAAAACCACTCGTAAACGTTCCTGAATATTAGTGGCAGCAAAAAAAAACTTTGATTTTATATAAATGCTTGCTTAGGTCACGAAAATATATTAGTTTCAGAGATTTCTAAATCTAAAGAAAGCTTTCCGGAATCGTGGGTAACTCGAAAGAGGTATTAAAGTATATTTTCGTTTCTAATTATATTATAGTATTTTCGTAGATTAAGGGACATTTTTCTTTATTTTACAGGAAATGGTCGAGGTAAAATGTAGATCAACAACAGCTCATTGCTGTTGAGCATATTCAAAAATTGCAACTTACCAATTATGTACCTTCTGTAAAAAAGAGGAAGCAATACTGTAGTTGGCTGTTATGCACAGTTTTTGCCAGTCTTCGTCGAATAGTTACTGTGCACATGTTTGTTAATGGATCTATATAACCATATACGCACCCGTGATATGTTGCAAAGATGCCTGTTTTCTTCTAAGATATCATGCGGCTGAATTTCCATCGATATCGATGACTCGCCTTCTTAGTTAACCAAGGAAAACTGATACTCTATTAACTCATCTCCGAATTGGACATTCGAGATTCACTCATAAACATCTTTTACTTCGGTAGGATGAACCCTTGTGTCCTCGTTGTCCTTTTACGCTCCTCACTCATCTTTTAACTGACGGTCTTGTCTTACGACAAGTGTATAGAATTTATTTTTAATTACTCATTACACTCATTGACAAACCTCACTGGTGAAACACACCATGCTGCCTTCATTACTTTCTTAAAATATGCTGACCTTTATTTTAGACATAGTTACTTAATGTCTTAATACCTCAATTTTTTAAGTTTTACTTTTTTCACCATTGGTAATTTTCATTTCCTACTATACAAATATCTAGGTGGGAAACTCCATCCAGAAATCCCAGCTTTAGTTTATCTTTATCACTCAGTGTTGTTTGACTTACTTTTGTTTAAGCACTCAATTTTTTAGATATGTTTGTTCATATTAATTACCTAGAAGGTCCCCTCAGGGACAGAGTGCGCCAGAGGAAAAAATGGCAAAATGATACTAAAAGGAACAAAAATATCCAAAACAAGAAAGAAATAATCATACATCAAGCATAGATTATGAAACACTTTCAACATATTCAGAATAATGATACAAAACTGCACCGCATAATAAGTTAAAATATTATTAATATAATTCAACCCTATGGAAACGCATAGCACATTAAAAACCCAATTTCAGCTGTTTCCATCTACATTAAGGAAATTATACGAATTCTTTGATTAGCCCAATATATATTGTATTGCCCTATTGTATAGTAATCATGTTGTAGTGAAATTTAGTGATTTATATCGATTTCAATGCATTTAAAATAGCGCAATGTCATTAAAATACACTGCAAACGATTTTCCTCCATTGACTATAATGTAACGAAGTTCTTTTAAGTGCCCCTGTAAATCAACTATTAATCCCACATACTTCATATACAATACCAAATATGCCTTGGTGACCTAAATAAATTTTATCAATTGCATGAAATAATGAATTGCATGAATTGCGAGTATATTTACGGGATTTAGAGCGGTGACAGACGGGCAGACAAACCGAATGCATAAACACTTTTCAACTTTGTTGGAAAGTGTTAAAAATGGGTGTTCCAACAAAAATATATCAAACAACTGTGAATTATAAAGAGAAACTAAAGCTGGGTTATCTGAATGGAGTTTCCCACCCAGATATTCTCATGGTAGAAAATGAAAATTGTCAACGGTGAAAACTGTAAAACTTAAAAAATTGAGGTATTAAGACATTAAGTTACTATGTCTATAGTAAAAATCTGAATTTTTTAAGAAAGTAAGGAATGCATTTGATGCTGATGATGTTTCCAATCATCAACAGATATTGAACTGCTGATGATTGAAAACTTGTTACCTAAACAGATAAACCAGGGATTAACCTTCGTTTTGTTGATGGAAGAACGTAAGTGCGACAGAAATCTCATATGATATCAGGATCCTCATCAGCTTTTGACTAAACTTTTCAATTTGGATAACTGTCAGAGAAAAACTATAGCCAAAGGAAAATAATGTTAGCAATAAATTCTTAGCGATCTTTCTTAAAATTGTTATTTAAACTCGATAGTGTAGCCTCTTTTTCCTTTTTATTATATGTTCCAATTTTTTGTAATCTCTTTAAGAACAATTATTCAGATAAGTTGAACTAGACTGTTAAAATTTTGATGCAAACTGTCCAATCACCCAACCGTTTTTATAGAAAACTGTTACTTAACCGCGATTTATCTCTATTACTAAATAGAAAGCTTCAGTCAAGTAACCGTTACGTATAAAAACAGTTGAAATGACATTTTGTTGCAATTTTTAACAGTGAAATTACCAAAACAAGGGTGTATTATAGATGCTTTGCAAAGTCGAGAAAAAAGTTCTATAGGGATTTATTTCTAAATAGATTTATAAAAAAACAAAATCGAAATAACTCTGAATTCATGATAACATGTTTCTAGATTAAATGAAAACAAATAAATAAGAATAATAAAAAAAACAAAAATGATAATGAGTTCTGAACAACAGCGTAACACAAATAATAAGTTACACAGAAATCGTGTGTGGAAATAAGTAAAATTTGATATTTTTGGCTAAAAATATATAAAATTAACACTTTATATAAAATTAACAAATATTCTTATAATTTGAAATTGTGAACAGGCTCGTTAAACACCGAAAACTGCTTTGTAAATGTCTGCCAGAAAGGCCACTTCGTCCTAAGGCTACTGTCAGACGGGCGTCTTTTTGCACGCTTTTTTCCTTACGTATTATCCCTACACAATGCTAGGGGCATTGTGTAGGGATAATACGTAAGGAAAAAAGCGTGCAAAAAATGTCCGTCTGACATTAGCCTAGCATTGTGTAGGGATAATACGTAAGGAAAAAACGTGCAAAAAGACATGACATTTGTCTGACGTTAGCCTAATCAGGTCCGGCGTGATCATCGGAATCATCAATTGAATCTCGTTAGGAGTCCCGAGCGTATCTATACAATTCAAAATAACGTTAATATGTGTAAAAAAATGATGCTTATTTTTCTAAATTCGCCTTTGAATGATTTTTCGCGAAGGTAAGTCAGTCATATTTTTATTTCTTACAGCCAAAGTTGATATAATTTTCGGGGAACGCATAGATTTGAGGTTCTTGAAAGTAACCGTAAACACAAAAACTAAATATTTAAAATTTGCTGAAGGATAAAAGATTTTTAGAAATTAAAATTAACTATGCACATTAAATGTGAAAGAATTTTCATATTATTTTTCGTACATGTTAAACTCTGTATTGTAAATTATTCTATGATATATACAATTTTTAAGAATGGTTTTTATTAGTCGGATATTGCAGTCAGAGACGTTGGGCCGCGCTAAGTGATTTGGCAGGGCCCAGCGCGACATTGCGCGGCCCTGGTCATAATCTGTGGTGGTCAACCTGTTAAGGAGGTCCGTGACACATTTTCAAAAATATTTTATTTATTGAGTTAAAATTTTGAATTTTTTTATGATGGTTAACCATATCATTTGTAAACAAAATCAAATGATAAAACTTCTCATAGCTTAAAAAAAAACTTTATTTTAAAATTTCTGAAAAATGTGGTATAACTTAAAATCGTTATAACTCGAAATATTAATTGTAGAATTTAAATTGTTTTTCATTTAAATAAACAGAAATATATACATTTTAATTTAGAGCCAGCATTTTAAGAAATATTAATTTAAAAAAAAATTAAAAATATTTAACGAAAAGATTACAAAAAAAGTGGTTCAACTTTTTAAAAAAAAATCATATTTTCAAAAGTAAATATTTTTTCAAATATGCTGGCTCAAAAGTAAAGTAAAATAATTGAAAAAGATATGTTCCGAGTTTCAACCCTGTATCTTTAACGGTTCTCGAGTTATAAGAATTTAAATATGAGAAATGAAAAAAACTATCATAAAAAAAAAAAAACGCAATTTCACAAGAACTCGTTTCCTTGACAACCATAGCTTGAAAGGCAGATTTTGAAAACAAACCAAAACGAAAAAAATAACATTTCCTGTTCTAATTAAGATAGAAACATGATTTAAACATCATTTTAAGCCGAAAATGGCAGAGAATTGTTTAATCCAATAAAAAAAATCGAAAATTTGAAGATTTTTGTATCGCGGACCCCCTTAATACTGAAAAAGAGACTTTTATATCTAATCATTTATGATTATAAAATGTTACAATTATTAAAAATTGTTAACTATTAGCATCTTCGTATGACCTCTCTTATTAGACCCTGATATGCTATTACTTTCGGCCAGCTATTAAAGTGTCGTATCTAAAAAATAAAGTTACGTTATATAAGGCAGCCGTAAAACAAAGCAGGTGTATCATTGTACGGTTAAATACGAATAATCTATAATGGAATTTTTTTAATTTCTAGGAATCGCACATTTTTAACTTTTATACCTTTGTGTTGGAAAAAAGTACTTTTAAATGCATTTTGTTTGAAAAGTACATCTCAATTTATTTTTGAGATATTATTGGTTTTTGTAGTTTTTAGCGCCATTTGTTTAATGTTGCAAGTAAAGTACTCCATTTCTGTAGAAAGCAAAAGAAAGATAGTTGGAAAATAGTAATTATATCTTTTTTTTTGGGCATTTTCCCATAACAACTGAAAAACAAAAGTAATTAAAACACGAGCTATTTTGAAAAAATATAAATGAATGATTTCTGATAAAATATGGAGCTATTATAAACTATATTTAATTTGAAGTATCTATAGTAATGTTACAAACAAATGAAGGCATGTGAATCATTAGATAGCAGATTTTTTTTTGTGTGTGTGTCGAGTTTCTTGACTGATAATAACATCGCTTTTTGCTGGATTTGTGTATTATTCAGAGATAGTGACGTCATATGCATACTTTACTTTAGATGTTGTTTAAGATTGCATCGTAAATGCAGAATTCTTCAGCGGATGCGAATGACGTCATTTTATATAAAATTAAACGTGTATTTTAAGTCTTAATACTGATGTCTTAAGTCTTACTACTAAGTTAAGTAATACTTAAGTCTTATTAATACTTTGTACTATCTTTATTTATATGTATATGTGTTTACAAACATATGTGTTTATATACATATGTGTTACATATATGTTTTTTTTTTTCATCGGGGCTACACTAAATTCTGAAAAAGCAGAATTCCTGTTTCTAGTTTTGTAAATACAGTTTACGAAGATCCGGTAGAAAATTTTTATTTACACAAAATCTTTTCTTTTAAACTTTTGGCATCATTACATCTGCAGTAATAAATGTCAGTTACGCTCTGCTTTTTTAGTAATCTTTTGTTAAGTTCTTCTTACATTTCTAATTAAGAATGCAACTAGGATTTCTTAAAATACCAAAAAATATAATTTGAAATGTTTAAACTTCCGCATTTTTTGTCTGTTATTTTTTTCCTACCCAATACATTTTATTCGTAATTTGTGTAACAGTGACATAAAAGAAATATTTGAATCGATCTTGAGAATAAAAATACCTCATTATTTTCCAGATAGTTTAAATAAAGAAGAAAACTATAGTTCTTACATTCAAATAGCAACGCTCATTATGCGTCTTTTTCAAAATAAACTTATAAATAGAATCATTCACATATTTAAAACAAGTTCTTTTATCTTTTTAAAGGTTATAAAGTTGTGTTTGATGTTCTAAAATATAATGATAAATCAGCTGAATTTGTGTCTGAAAGACTTTATTATAAAAAAAATTATTTATTATTATGAGTTATATATAGCAATTATTGTCCTACAAAAATAGTTAATCTAGAACATAATTAATGCTAGTTTATCAGACTATGCTCTGAAAATATATTAAAAAGGCAAAGTGGTGAACATGTCTTTAGAATTAAAGAAGGTAAAAATTAACGTCTGAATTCAATTTTGTTAAAGGTATATATATTAAGACAGACTTGAATACAGTTAATAATTTTATACACAACTAGCTAAAGTACCTGGTGTTGCCCGGAACTTTAAGAATGTTTGTTTTTAAAAATCAGTGACTGCGTGTTAATTTACGTAATTTTTACTCTCTTTTTTTTTTTCATTAAGGCTTGTGTCAGACGGACGTCTTTTTGCACGCTTTCTTACTTACGTATTATCCCTACACAATGCCGCTAGCATTGTGAAGGAATAATACGCAAGTAAAAAAACGTGCGAAAAGACGTCCGTCTGACATTAGCCTTAATCAGGACGACAGATTGCCTACTTATTAAATATAATCTGTGATCTGGATTGAGACAGAGATTAAATCCTTTTGACGAAAAGTTGTTTCCGAGTATTTTGTTATTTAAATGACTTTTTCGTGATTAAAGAAAAACTGCAAGGGCAAAAATAGCTTGAAACAAATCTGAAATCTTTATTTCAGTTCTTCACTAAGAATGAGCTCTAGGGACCTAAACCTTTGTGGAAATTCTAATAAACACACATACACTCACTTATATATAGGAAATATATTTAAAAATGGCGAAAACAAAATCAGAGGACCTCAAGATGTAAAAATATGCCAATATTTCATAATTTACTTTATAACATGTTTCAATACGTTTTTTAAACTCGGCGTAATATTCTCTTTTTTTATTATTATTAGTGAAACTATTCATTTCATTTTCCTTTTTCACGTGGGAATCTTGCAATAGAAAAGTTATGACGTAATATTCTCCTTTTTTAATTTGTCCAGCTATTTATTTCACCTCATTTTTCACGCAAATCATGCAATAGAAAACTAATGGTTGAGGTAAGAATTTTATTGTGAGTTTTTAATTGTTGGCAACTGCTATAACGAAAAATGCTTAAATTTGATAGGAAATTGCTGTTAAATGGGTGGATTTTTATTAATTAAAAATTTACTATAAATTATTTCGATTCCGGATTACTTTAGTTGCCTCGGCCGTGTTTTAATACACATGTACATAACATTTCACAATTCTGGCTTCCAAACTGTGGATTTGTATTCAATTACAGACAGACAAATTTTCATTTTTACTTTCTTCTATCTTTACAAGAAGAAAGTATTGGATTCGTGAAAAATTTCGACTTCCGGTTTTCGACGGATTTATACGTTTTAGAATGCCCAGAACACGATTTGATGGTTTTTAGAAAATGTCTGTCTGTGAGTCTGTCTGTCACTCCGTCACTCTGTCACTCTGTCTGTGAGTCTGTATGTGACAAACATTTTGTGGGCGCTCTATCTCAAGAACTAATGCACAGATTTTCACAAAACTTCATATTTAGTTAGACCTTGATATAAACTGGACCTGATTAGTTTTTGGTGAAAATCGCCCTACAGGTGGCGCTGCTATGCGGCGTTTTTCACGATATCTGCAATAGCTATATCTCAAGAACTACTGCACGGATTTTCATAAAACTTCAGATTCAGCTAGTCCAAAATGTAGTTTGGTGCTGAATACTTTTTTGTGAAAATCGCCCAACAGGTGGCGCTGGTATGCTGCATTGTTCATGATTATCGCAATAGCTCTAACTCAAGAAATAATGCACGAATTTTCACCAAACTTCAGATTCAGTTAGTCCCTGATATAAATTAGTGCTGTTTAATTTTTGGTGTAAATCGCCCAACAGGTGGCGCTGCTGTGCTTCATTTTTCATGATTTCCACAAGAGCTGTATCTCAAGAGCTATTGCACGGATTTTCACCAAACTTCAGATTTAGTTAGTCCTTGACATGAATTGACGTATAAGTTAGTGCTGTTTAATTTTTGGTATAAATCGTTCAACAGGTGGCGCTGCTATGCTGTATTTTTTGCGATTTCTGCAATAGCTTTATCTCAAGAACTAATGCTTGCATTTTAAACAAACTTCAGATTCAGGTGTACCTTGATATCGTTTAATGCTGTTTACTTTTGGTGTAAATTGCCCAACAGGTGGCGCTGCTATGCTACATTTTTTCAGAATTTTCGCTATAGCTGTATCTCAAGAACTAATGCACGAATTTTCTTCCAACTTCAAATTCAGATATACTTTATATGAATTGGTGCTAAATCGTTGTTATTTCTTGTACTATTTAAAGGATTTAATTTTCGTGATTTATATAGAAGAAAGTTTTGTGATGGCCACAACATACTAGTTATATATTAGATTAATAACCCAACAGGAGTGAAAAATTAGCCGAGGCAAGGACTCGAACCTGGATCCACAGCATACCGGGCTGTTGCTTTAACCACTAAGCTACCCTGGCTGACGAATGAGAAATGTCCTAGATCGCCAATTTCTCACTAATAAACCATGTTGGGGAACGTCACTTGCCGCCAATCAGACAGCACGAGATGAAGAAAAATACGATGAATAAATTAATATTCCATCGATCCACAATATATATTAAAGCACACATAAATTAACGTTGTTAGTGAGAAATTCCCTAGCTATGACGTTGGTCAGGGTAGTTTAATGGTTAAAGCAACAGCGTGGAAAGCTGTGGAACCAGTTTCGAGTCCTTGTCCTGGCGAATTTCTCACTCCTGTTGAGTTATTGTATTAATTGCGTTCAAGTCTGTCTTACTATAGGTAAATTTAATTTCTTTAGAACGAAGCCCAAGAAAACAAGTTTATTTTCTTTTTTCTATGTATTTTATTAACGGAATTCTGGCAAAAGAAGTTATAAAAATCGTTTCTATATTTTTCACACATAACTTTACAACGTTATTTATAAAAACAATGAAGAAAAGTATTTTGCACGAAATCGAAACTCATTGTTATTAATAAAAGTATCAAATAATTTTTTTAATCGAATTTTTTTGACCAAGGCATCCACTCAATGTGCGGTCGGCGAGGACGTCTCAGTCCTGTTATGGACTCAGCCACTTAAGGGGCTCTTCACTCACTTCAAAACACACGTTCCGTAATGTTAAATCAATAGGCAGGTTGTTTTTGAATTTCTCGTTTAAATTTGAAAAGTTTTAAAAGATTCCGAAAGCGAAAGTACCTTTAATAAAAAAAAAAAAATCTGCAACCGAAATCGAAAAATTATAAAACAGCCATATTAAAGATCGAGCTCAGCTTTCCTATGCATAAAAATGTTTTAAAAATATTCAAATTTAAACGAGAAATTTGAAAACAACCTGCCCATTGGTTTAACATTACGGAGCGGGAGTTTTCAAGTGAGTGAGTCGGCCCAAACACAATCACGTGCTTTCACAAAATACTTCTAGTAATGCAGTTTTTATTTCATAATACAATGAAATACTACTTTAGAATGCTTCAGCATAAGCAAATTATTTTCATTTAGAGAAAAAAAATGCACGGTAGATGGTAAAGAAATCGGTCCCTGTTCCGCGTGTTTGTTTTTTTTGTGCCGAATGAGGGTATTTAATTTTGAGCGATAACGCGCATCATATTACAAACCGTCTTTACGGTATACTGCATCTCCATCTATCTCTTTTCTCCATGACATAAACCACTAAAATGATCAGAATTTAAAAAAAGGGTGATTTTGAATAGTAATATTTGGGGATTTCTTCTACTGTTAATTCCTAGCGCGAAGCCAATACAAAACTATCGCTTTTAATAAATTTCAAAACTTTATTTAAACTAATTACTGTTCTTCATATAATCATGGTTTTTAGTATTGTTAATGCGTATTCTAAAAAATATATTAAATGTAAAATGTAATGTATTTATATGAAAAATTGTAATTAGTTTAATAATTACTATTTTTCATATAAATATGAGTTTTGGTATTGTTACTGCATCTCTCTATTCTAAAAAAAAGTAACTACCGCTGTCACCGCCGCCGCCGCCGCCGGTTTTGATTTTTTTGTGACCGGAGGCCTTTCTTCGTTAATATTAACAAAAATAATGCATACAAAAATATGAAAATCGGTGGTTTTATACAGAAATGTTTGATAAACACGCTGATGCAGACAGTTTTCAAATCGAAGAATTATTTTAAGAGTTATTTAATGCTAAAGTTGGACAAAATCGTTCCACTAAAAAAGTTTTATAGCAGCAAAAACTATACATAGCAGTGTAATCATTTTTAGATCATTTTATGCGTTAGAATTTGCCGGAATGCAGATTGCATTAATTTTTTTATTTTGACTCATTTTTTCAGGTTTTATTTCTATTTTAAATTCAAATTTTCAGCATTTCTAGAGTTATTTTTTACAGATTTCAGAAAATTGTACTAATTTAAACTGTTGCCAACTGTAAAAAAAGCGCAAGCAATAATGTTTGCTTCAAATTAAAAATTTATTTACACGTGACTATTATAAACAGGAAAAAAACTTTCAAATTAGAATTAAATAATTACGTATAAAAAGCAGGAACTTATTAAAAATTACGTCATAAAAAGCATACACGTGAATTTTAAAAGAGAAAGGATATTGTAAAATAATAAATTCATTAATATGCGTTAGAAGTCTTAGGAGAAATTACGTCATATTTACGTCACATTATAGTTATTACATAAAATGAACACAAAATAATATTGCAAAAAATTTTAAATTTAGAAATTGCGCTAGACATTTATTTGATATTTTGAGAATTAATTTAAAATGTCTCATTTAAAAGAACTTTCTTTTCGCTTTGTTAAAAAATACCAGGAGACAAAGACTCTCTTTACTTAATTCCTTTTATATTAGCTTATTTTGAAATGTTGTTACACGTGTATACGTCATCAAGTTATTTTTATTTCGACGTTTTATTTGTGTTTTTATTAATGTTGTACGAATTTATTTGTTCTTTCGTTATTTAAAATAAAAATTATATCAATTTGTATAATTTGGCGAGTGGTTTGGCGATTTATATAATTTGGCGAAATTGGTCGACAGGATAATCAAGTAGTACCGCAGCGGATTTGGTGTTAAAATTCCCCAATCAAAGAGAAATGAATAGAAATTCGTTTATAGGGAGATCGCCACTGTTTTTTAAATTATAATTCAATCTTTCGAAATCTTTTTAAAGCCGATCAAATTAGCGTGCATTTGGAGTCTGCGGTGTCTGGACGGGGGTTGGCGAGCGTAGCTCGTAGGGGGCCGAGCCCCCTAGTATTCTAAAAAAATCTATTAAATGCAAAATATCTAATATAGTTACCAATTAAAAAAATGGTTTTCATTATACTAGCTGACCCATCCGGCATTGCCAGGGCCCGTAATAATATTCTTAAATGAATCTGAAATTTTTATTGCAGGTCCGTACAGAGGGGGGCGGGTGGAGACAGTGCAAATTACCAGGGACCGACTCTTGTTCAGTTCCAAAGTTGTTTAAAGTCAAAGGTTAAGTTTTTTAATTTTTCTATGTCTCATACTTTAAATTTTTTTATTCCAAATTAACTGATGAATGTAATTAAAATGTAATTATATTTTCAATAATTTAATATTTTATTTAAAATCTTTATATCAAAAAGCAATTACAAATACAACATAAAGTGTAATACTGAAAAAGAAATAATAAAATTGTAAGCAAATATTATTATATAGATTTTGTTAAAAAGTACCATCCAGCAAATTTATTTTCTAATAGAGTAAAGCCTGTTTATAACGGAATTCTGCAATAAACGAAAAAAAAAGTTCCAGCTCTTCCCCCCCCCCTCACAAAAATGCTATTATGCTTTGTTCAATTTAAATAATTTGCATAAAACGGAATTTGTTACTGGTCGTTTTCGTTTCCGTCTAAGCAGATTTTATTGTATCTTACTTTTGGGAGGCCCGTAATAATATTCTTAAATGAACCTGAAATTCGTATCGCAGGTCCGTACAGTCAAAACTACCTGTCCGTACAAAATTACTTTTTACGTCATGACAACATTTTGTAAACTTCTTGCTGTTGTTTAAATTCGCATTTCCAATACAGTTCTTTGCAGAAATTGCACGTTCATCCACAATTATGCAAGCCCTGGAACGTTTAAATTAGTAATTTGGATTTCAGAAGCAACCCGTGCTTGCTACAGCTATTAAGCTTATTTTGCCGATCGCTCAACGCGTTCTCGATCAATTTGGATTTCGAATCTATTTCGATTCGACTCGAATTCGGCTTCTTCTTCACTTTCAAGCATTCGCCAAGACTTTTTACTGGCATTTCAACAATATTTTGAAGCTACATAATTGCAGCGAAAGATATTGCACCGAAAAAGCGAAACGTAAACAAACCCGATCGCCCTAAATCCTGCCAAAGGACTCTTGCACAATAACCAATGAGATGCGTTTCTTAGGCGTTGCCATTAAACAATAACAAATAATCGCGATTTCTGTGCCACGTACGTTAGCGTAATGTATATATAGATTCTGCAACCCGGGAAGCGCGAGTATATCCTTTTGTTATATTAAAATCTGCCTGCCTGTTTGTGTTTATAGCTACCCTTTTAGAATATGGAATGTTGCACGATCTAATTAACACGAATCAGCATAGATCCGAGGATGTGATATAATGTCTAAATTTTAAAATTTGAATTACTTTCCTAGATATTATTATTATTATTATTATTATTATTATTATTATTATTATTACCCTTTTGTAATTTTTAATAACACTTCTGTAATGATGGCGAGTAAAATACTCAATTTTTGAGGTTAAAAAAGAGACAGGGAGAAACGATAGGGATTACTTGTTGTTTTTCTCACATCATTTTCTCATTAAAATTGACGAGAGATTATACTTTCAACTTCAATTGATGTGGAAAAAATTTTGATTGTACTAAAATTTCCGAGAAAATTCAAAGCAATAAAAATTCTTACGTATACAAGCTTCATCAATCAATTCATTCTACAGAAGCAAAAATCATCTGCCGACAATTTAAGATTCAGAAATCATTACGGCCTAAATTATTATTATTATTATTATTATTATTATTATTATTATTATTATTATTACAGCCTTAACGACATGGTGCCGCGTGGTTTATGCGAACATACACAGTTGTTTTCAGCATAAAAAACGAAAAAAAAAATTTTTTTTAAGATAATTTATCGGTGAACAGAGATAGCGAGCAAAAAATATTGAAGCATTACTTTTCGAACAAACGATCTATACGATTACTTTATTTTCAAATGCATACAAAAATATAGACCGATTTGGTATGTAAATTTTAGGCAATATAGAAAGACAACTGCTTCATTAAAATACAATAAAAATGGAGAAAACACGACGCGTTTTCCGAGAACTAATCATCACAATCCAACTCGTTACTCTTGATGCCGGAAGACTACATTCTTTCGAGGTCATGCTCTTTCTCTCGAAGTGGTAACACGCTTTTTTGTGTGTGTTGGACTAGTTCTTTGGAAACATTTTGTGTATTTTTTCTTTTTTTATTGTGATTTAAGGAACTGTTTTTGTGTTTAGCGACAAACTCCGATTTCTTTAAATACGAACTTTTCTGTTGTCGTCAAAAAATGGTAGCTCACTTTTGGACTACTGTCAAAAAACAGTAGCTATTTTGTGAAAAGTTTAACAAAGGTGACAACGACCGGCGGTATGGCTTTCGCTTTTATTGAAAATACTTCACTTCTAAAAGTCGCATAGTTTCTGTTTTCCGATCATCCATTAAAGAAGAAAAACTGTACTTTCGAACATTTTTTTTTTTAAACGAAATGCATTGACACTCAATTTATTCACACTTTTATGGCTTTTTAAGTAGTTTTGGAGCATGATATAAATAGTTTATAGCTATCTCAACTACCAACATTTCTTTGTTACAATAACCTAAAGTTGATAGTGACAGAGTTGGCAAAGTTACCATTTGATTGCACAGTCAAAATTAAAATGCTGTCTCTACATTAGTCTTCCGTAATTTGATTCGCTTCCAAGTATTGCCATCATTAATACAATGTCTTTCTAAATGATTGTGAATGCTACTAAAAAAAAAAAAAAAAAAAAAATCTTTTACCAAATCACATTTTCTAACATATGCCATTGGGTTACAGACTCGATTACGGAATATTAACCCTAGTATGGGGCACTTGGGCGCCAAGCTGAAAATCTGTTAACGAAAAGACAATTTTCAATTTATTAGATGTATTGCACAAGTCACAGTGAGGTATATTATATAGCCAAAACTTCCGGATTCACCGGGTTTTAAACTTTTTAGGTGTGTTCCTAATTCTATAAATACATAGCACCTATAGCCATCTTCTGATCCGTCCGTCTGTCGGTCGGTCTGCCTGCATATAACAGCGCGAAAACTACCCAACCGAATGGTTTGAAATTTAATATATAGAATCGTTGCAGAATTTTGTCGAGTCATTTCAAATGTAATGAAAATCGAATCAAAACTTAAATTGATATTGATAAAGTTTTCTTCATTCTATTAAATCGTAGCTTACGTAATGAATTCAATGATATCTCACGATAGGTAATGATTTTAGTTTGCCACGGTGATGACGTCCTATTTAAGATGGAGTTCTATTATTTCCATATTAATGAATTTAATATATATAATCGTAATCAATTTTGTATTCATGCATTTTTGCATAGGAGTGCAACAGCTATTGCACCAAGATCTGAATATTTATAAAACTAGTTATAGTACGAACGCACCTCATTTCCAACGTTTGACGTACTATTTCCGATTTGCTTAATTAAAAAAAAAGAACTTTTGTAGGATTTCAAATTTACTCAAATACGCCATTTGAACATCGACTTGAGTTGGGAAAAATAATAAAAAATACAGCTCTTTGACGCTAAACAGAAGATATATTAACGAAAAGACATATTTAAATTTTTTTGGACGCGCTGTGTAACACAAGTTATATAGTGATACATTATACAGCGAAAAGTCTCCGAATTCTCCGGATTAAATTTTTTTTCCCTTTTAACAAACCCTCTTACGCCTATTCACATTTGCTCAAATTCACGATTTGGCTTTGGACGCGATTATGGAAGATTAGCCATAAATTACTGCCCTTTGACGCTAACCTGAAAAACTGTCAACGAAAAACTAGATTTAAAATTTTTGGATGTAGTGTACAACACAAAGAGGTATTTTATATACAAACAAGCTCTGGATTTTTGAGATTTAATTTTTAGAGAATTATTAGACGAAAAGTCTTACGACTAAAATAAAGATTACACACACAAAGAATCCGATATCTTGAAAATTATTACAGTCGAACCCCATTAATAGGCGCTCTGCTTAATACGTGAATTTTCTTCGGTCCCTTGAAATGCGCCTATCTTATGCATATAAAAACCCCTGCTGAATACGCGAAATTTTATCAGTCCCTGGCAATAAAAACCTACGTTTAATACGCGAATGACCTTGGTTCGAAACACACAAGGTTTTAGACGGAATATTTTCCCAAGTCTTTAATACGACAGTTCCTTAAACTATGAATGCTTTTTACTGTCAAAATTTAATGCAACCGTGAATAGTTTTACTGAAAATTTCTATCTCAACCACTCCCGGTTAAAGGAGAATTCTTTCCCGGCCTCGATTACTTCGTAGTCAAACAGGCCAGGAAGAGAGAAGAGAAAATTTTACTGCTAACGAGCGCATTGTAAAATAAGCTAAAAATGTTGTTTTTCCCCTGACCAGAAAGAGCCTGAAGAGGTCTCCTCCGTTTAGAAGAAAAAAGCGAACTTTCCCCACCACGAATGAGACGCTATGTGATGCCCACTCCTAACTTAGAGCTGTGGCGAACCAATAGACTGTTCTGCAATCCCAGTTTAAACACGTGAGTCTTAACATTCGCTGCCTGGTGAATAGGGGAGGTAGGAGAGGTTTGATACATAGGGAGGGTTGATACATTGACAATTTTTCTCAAGAAATGGCATTAACAGCCATTGTAACAGATGTAAAGTCTTCTTTTATTAGCAGAGGTCATCATTAGCTGGACTTAGCAGTGAAGAACTGACAAAGTTTTTTTCCTTATAATTTTGAAGACTTTTGCAATGTCAATGTAAATTTTTTTAAATATTGATTTTCTTTCATAACTCTTTCTATTATGAAGATAATATCTTGTATTTTTTTTTTATTTGTAACGCACATTGTTAGGGTGAGTTTTACCAGAAAGCAGATTGGCATTTTGCAACTGCATTTATACAAAGTGCTTGAAAATCCAATAAGGCATGATAGGGAGAAATGATACATTAGTGCTGGGGAGAAATTATGCACTTGTATATTTGAAATTTAATGGATTTTTAAGTTGTAAACTAATATAGGACTGTAATATTCATTATTGTTTTACAGCAAGAGCTACTGAAATTGGTAAGGAAGAACAAAGAGACTATTCATAGACATTGTGTAGGTTACATAGAAAAGCAGTGCGATGATAGATGGTTAGTTCGTTTTGCTCGTCATGTAGAAGGAAAAAAGTTGAAATGGCCTGAAAAGGAAGATGTTTCTATAATTGACGAAGGGCAAATTAAAAAAAACATTAAATCCACTCGATTTTACTTACCAAAATGATGGAGTTATTAGTTTTTCTTTTAACCATTTCAGAGGTAGTGGTATGATTATGAAACCACTTAATTTTAATTCCCAAACGCCACATTGGCGCCGGCATTTTGTAAAATATATTCCATTTAATATGAAAGTGAAATATAGCCCTTTTCTTATTTCCAATTAAATTTGTTGGTAAATTCTGGTGCCATAAAGAAAGTGTGTTAATAGAATTGTTTAAATAATAGAGGAAAAGGTCCAAATACCGGCTACCGCTTTTGTTTTCAATCTAGATCATACAATTTTCAAAATTAATAAAATAAAAAGTGGCAGCAGGGTACCTTGACACGTCTTACACCTGATTAGAGAAAAAAAAATCAGTTTAAAAGGCGTTTTCTGTTTATAAGAAGCAAAATTCCGAAAGTCTTCAAATTTTGAGTTTTTAAAATGGGGTCTAAATACCGGCTACCTAAGTTTTTTTTCTGAAAAATCACACAAATAGTGCTAATGACAATTATTAAGCAATAAGAATATTATTTTAATAAATTGTATTGATTAATAACATTTCTTATGCACAGAAAAAATACGCAATTTTTAATAAATAATAAGTTTTTGTCAAATTTCTAAAATTCTTTGCGACTATCTCTCATAGCCAGTCTTCTTCTCATTATGTTTCTAATTTTGTTTTTTAACGTGTAAAACAAAACAAAAAAAAAGCTTGTTGATTGAAATGAGAATTATTTTATCAGAAAAAAATCAAAAGCATAATATCACTCTCTGTGTCGGTATAGTCCCTATCAGCCCACATATCGCATTCTTAACATTGAACCCAGAATCCCTTCCCCCATTCTTGCCCACAGAGAAAGCACCCATGCAGAAGATACAAATTTATCATCTTCCTCTCTTGGATATTTTTCTTTTTCACTTTTTTAGTCTTCTCACTGCGCAATTGCTGTATGAAAATAGCTTCAAAAATTGCGTATTTAACCCCTTCGCGACGAGCGTCTTTTAAGAATTTTTATTCTTTGTCACCGGTTTTTCAAAACAAAAGTTTTTGTCTAATTTAACCGGGAAAATGCTCCAATTAAATAAGGCATAATTTACAATAAAAAATAACTGGTGGGAATAATCAAGGAGGGTTAATTAGAGGCAAAAATGCATCCCCGAGGAAATCTCGGGTTGCGCAAATTTTGCTACTTTTAAGATGCCCAAGGAAATCTCGGGTTGCGCAGCGATAGGGTTAAAATCAAATTTCTGCCTCTTTCGCCTGGTTTACTCCGTCATTTTTTTTCTTTTTCTTCACATTTATTACAAGCAATTTTGTAGTGTCCAACAACTCTTTTTTGGAAAGTGATCCGGTAACCAGTGTCGGTGCTGAAGAATTACGGCCATGATTGCTTTTTTCATATTGCGAAATATGACAGGGACCATTTCTGAACCATTTAAATTAATTTATTAATTATGGATCTATTTAAATTAATTTATTTTCCTCCCCTTCAAGCAGAGCACCCGAGAGAGGTCCAAATACCGGCTAGCCGGTATTTAGACCACTCTAGGCAGCCGGTATTCGGACCACTGCTATGTTTAAGTTAAAACCGGTATTACACATTCATATAATAAAATACCAATACTGTGCGCGTGGCAATTGAGAGCTAAATATGTCTAGAAAATAACTTAATCAACAATTCAAGCCAATATATGATCAGTATATTTTAAAAAAGTCCTTCCGGCCAGTGCCGGGAGGAAGAGGTAGCTTTCATAATCCTTATTTTAAAAAATCCAACTTATATCATGCAAACACACGAAGCTCAATTTAGTGGAAACCGAATATAGGAGATTCAATACTAATTTTTATCAATATAATGAACGAGAATTTCGCGAAATTAGTCAGCTTTATCCAAGCTGCTTTTCTTTAAAGTAACTTATATTTGACTGCCAAATTCGGCAATTTCTTAAAGTGCCTGTCATTTTAAGACAACATGGTGGATGAGGCTAAGCAGTGAACTTGGTCGAGACCTTAGTAATTGCTGTGCACATGCTCACTCACATCGGAATCGGTTAATATATAGGAGTGCTGTCGCATGCAAAAATCAGATTTTTCAAAATGTCACCCACAATAGAAATTGAAACTGCTATATCTGAGCCATTTTTTAAGGTAAAGACAAACAAAAAATGCTCCTGAATCCCTATATCAAGATCAAATACTTAAGAAAGAAACCTTTTTCAATTTCTAATTTTTTTGCACCTCAATTTAAATATATATATATTTTTTAATTTAATGGCCGCCATTTTGAAACAAGATGGCTGATGAATCTGGCCAGCGAACTTGGTCGAGGTGTTGATGTATACTATCCACATGCCTTCTTACATCGAAATAGGCGAATACGTGTGTTATCGCGTGACAAATACAAGATCGTTTCAAAATGTTAGCCATGCTAGAAATTCAAAGTGCTATAAATCAACTATTTTTTAAGATATCAACAAAAGAACAAATTTTCAGAAACAAAAACTGCTCCGGAATCTTTGTATCAAGGCCAAACACATAAAAAAATCTTTTTCATTTTCCAATTTTTTAATACCTCATTTTGAATTTTAAATTTAATTTTTTTTTAAATGGCAACCCTTTTGAAACAAGATGGCGAATGAAGCTGGCCAACGAACTTGATCGAGACATTGGTATGTACTATGTACAGACCAAATTACATCCAAATCGGTTCATAAATACGCCTGTTATCGCGTGACAAAAATCAGGTCGTTTAAAAATATCAGCCACAAGAGAAATTCAAAATGCTATTACTCAGCCATTTTTTTTTTAGATATAGGCGAAAGAAAAACTGTTTCGGAATCTTTGTATTAAGGTCAAACACATACAAAAAAAATCTTTTTCATTTTCCAATTTTTTGGTATCTCATTTAAATTTTTTTATTTTTTAATTTTTTTAAATGGCCGCCATTTTGAAACAAGATGGCGGATGAAGCTGGCCAACGAACTCGGTCGAGATATTTGTATGTACTATGTACACACCAAGGTACATCCAAGTCGGTTCATAAATACGCCTGTTATTACGTGAGGAAAATCAGGACGTTTCAAAATGTCAGCCACGCTAGAAATTCAAAATGCTATAACTCAGCCATTTTTTAAGATATAGACAAAACAAAAACTGCTTCCGAATCTTTTTATCAAGGTCAAACACATAAGAAGAAAATATTTTTTCAATTTTCAATTTTTGGTACCACATTTCAAATTTAAATTTTTCTTAAAAATTTAAATGGCCGCCATTTTTAAACAAGATGGCGGGTGAAGCTGGCCAACGAACTCGGTCGAGACATTGGTATGTACTATGTATAAACGAAGTTACATCCAAATCGGTTCATAAATACGCCTTTTATCGCGTGACAAAATTCAGGACGTTTCAAAATGTCAGCCACGCTAGAAATTCAAAATGCTATAACTCAGCCATTTTTTAAGATATAGACGAAACAAAAACTGCTCCGAAATCTTTGTATAAAGGTCAAATACATAAAAAAAAAATATTTTTCCATTTTCAATTTTTTGGTACCACATTTGAAATTTTAAATTTTTTAAAAAATTTTAAATGGCCGCCATTTTGAAACAAAATGGCGGATGAAGCTGGCCAACGAACTCGGTCGAGAGATTGGTATGTACAATGTACACACCGAATTACATCTAAATCGGTTCATAAATACGCCTTTTATCGCGTGACAAAATTCAGGACGTTTCAAAATGTCAGCCACGCTAGAAATTCAAAATGCTATAACTCAGCCATTTTTTAAGATATAGACGAAACAAAAACTGCTCCGGAATCTTTGTATAAAGGTCAAATACATAAGAAAAAAATATTTTTCCATTTTTAATTTTTTGGTACCACATTCCAAGTTTTAATTTTTTTTTTAAATTTTAAATGGCCGCCATTTTGAAACAAAACGGCGGATGAAGCTGGCCAACGAACTCGGTCGAGACATTGGTATGTACTATGTACACACCGAATTACATCGAAATAGGTTCATAATTACGGGAGTTACAGTGTGACATAGGTCAGATATATATATATATATATATATATATATATATATATATATATATATATATATATATATATATCAATTTTGAACGGAGGGTGGTTTCGGGGTCTGGGGGTCATGATCGATGAAAATATACCAAAATTTTTTGAAATCGCTTTCCTCCGAACGGCTGCAATAGGTAGCTTTTTTGTAAAGAAAGCTACCTAAAAAATGAGAAACACATATCTGAAAAACTTTTGATGTACCAGATTACGTAGATGCGACACTTTTGCATTTACTATTTGTAAATGACACAGACTTCAGCGACGTACTTTTAGTAACTTTCTTCTCTCAATTAAAGTTACAAACTCTGCCTATCACCGCTAGGCTCCGCTGCGCTCAGTTCTCAGAACACCTAGTAGCCGGTATTTGGACCTTCTCCTTTAGCAATTGTTTAAATATTTTTGAGAAAAACATTTCTGAAACAAAAATATGTCAATGTCATTTCTTTTTAAATTTTACTTAAATATTTCAAGATTTATCATAAAAAATTGTATGACACATAAATTGAATTGTCTGCATTTTTTTTTTCAATTTACATAACAATGTATCAAATCTCCCTTGCTAGTGTATCAATCCTCCCCAGCAATGGGGGAGATTTGATACAGTAGTATCCATTCACAATAATTGGAATATATTTTTTGAGTGGTTATTTTTAAATTTACAATATTTTTAATAAATGAATAAAAGGTCACTTTATCAGAAAACACGAAAAATTTGTTTAAAAATAGGTTTCTAAGGGTTGTAAAAAATTAGTAAAAAAAAAGTGTATCATACCTCCCCTACCTCCCCTACTGTAATATCTTTAAAAGGAAGAGGGTCGCTTGTCACTATCCATAGAATTTAATCTACGATATCCACCTGTGCTTTTAAAATTTTAATATAGTCTATACCATGGTGGCAGAAGCAAAACATATTAAAACAAAAGCTCCCTCCATCACTGAGAAGTTACAAATTATAAATCAGTACGATGCCTAGGATGTCTGGAATAAGTCTGTGTTCGCCAAAGAAAAATCTTATCGGAGTCAACTTTAAGAACTTTGTTAAAGAAGAGGGATGCCATCGTTAACCAAACTGTTGTTGGGAGAAAAAAGGAAATTAAAACCACCAAGTTTGAGGATATGAAGAAGATCCCCCACGAAAGGTTTGCTAAAGTGCGCTCTACGAATATCCCAATAAGCGGCCTGCTAATCGAAGATAAAGCTTCTGAAGTCGCTGCAAAAAGGGGATTGCTAGATTACAATGCCTCAAATGGATGGATGGATCGATTTAAAGCTCGCCACGAAATAAAATTCAAGCAAGTGTGCGGTGAGTCAGCTGCTGTCAACAATGAAGACATCGATTTTTGCGAAAACAAATCTGCTTCCGTGGCTTCTAAAAGAATAAAGCCGCGATATTTACAACGTGGACGAATTTGGGCTTTTTTACGAAATGTCACAAGAAAACAATGGCTATGAAAGGAGAATCATGTCATGGGGTAAACTTATGACCGTCTGATTCTTTTGCACGGTGCCAACTCTGATGGATCAGACAAGTTAAAGCTACTGGTCATAAGGAAATCATGCCACCCGCGATTCTTTAAAAATATCAAGAATCTTCCCTTCCCGTACGGAAGTCAGCACAGAGCGTGGGTGACGGGCAACCTTTTCAACAAGGGTTCGTAATTTTGTACGGCGTATGGGAAAAGAATCGCGCCATGTCTTATTGTTTGTGAATAGCTGTCCTGCACATCCAAAAGATAACGAAGACCTGAAGAATGTTCAAGTAGAATTTCTACCTACAAATTTGACCAGTGTCACTCAGCCAATGGACCAAGGAAAAATTAACAGCCCCAAAGTAGATTACAAGAATCGCCTAGTACGACGATACCTTCATCAAATGGATCACTTCTGCAACCTTTCTTGCTATGAGTGTCGTCCTATGATTACAGTCCTCGACGCTATGCACGTACTTACCGCAGCATAGGGGAGTGTCATACCAACGACGATTGCAAATTATTTTTGCAAGGCGGGTTTCGGAAGTAGCGAGGACATCATTTATAAAGAACCAACCTTGCAGCCTAATGTTGAAGAAGACTGGCTAGGCACACAACAAACTGCACGGGAAGATTTTGTCGATTTAGACACGTTCATTAATATCGACAAAGATCTAGTCACCTCCGAGCCAAAAAGTCTGGATGACATCATCGCAGATGTAACTGCGACTGATAAACCGGATGAGGAGTAGAAGATGATGGACCTGCGCGTCGGGCCCCAAATCCGATTCTCCAAAATTACCGATGCGTTCAGTTTTCTCAGACTGTATACATCGTCATTAGACGAATGGCCCTCGACGAAGATTTACCATCACCCGAATAGGGCTGAAAACAACGCTACCACATGCCAAATAGGCCACAATTGATACAGGGTCTGTCCAGGAAGTAATGAGACTGGATATTTTGCGCCAAGCACAAGGCCAAAGGGGCGTAGTTTGCGGGCGGTACGTGCGGTGAGGAATGTAAGCTACAAAGCCTAGAGAAAGTCATTTGGCCTTGAGCCTTTGCAGGGCACGGAGACACGTGTTTGCAAGTGGCGTTAGGTTTTTAGAATTCAAAGGAGTGTCGAGTAGCGATACGACATAAAGTTTTGTGTAACGCTAAACAAATCGGCTACTGGGAAGCTTGCCCTGTTACAAGAAGCCTACGGGAAGGATTCTTTGTCCGAGGCTTAAGTGTTTAGGTGACACAAAGCCTTGAAAGACGCTAGAGAGGATATCGATGATGAACAACAAGCTGGGAGTCCATCAAGTTCTCAAACGTCAGGCAATGGGACTAAAATTAAAGCACTTTTAAGCTGCAATCCTCGGATGGGTGTCCGAATGATTGCGGAGACGTTGGGGCTTACAAATCGATTGTGTATCAAATCATCACGGAAGAACTTCAAATGCAAAAAATTTGCGCCAAGCTGGTTCTATCAGAGGGAATCAATTTTTGGAAAAACACAGCAACGCTGGTCCTAGCAACGCTGCCCCAACCATCATACAGACCCGATCTGTCACCGCCGGACTTTTTTTTGTTCCCTCTGTAAAAATCCAGCTTAAAAGGTCATCATTTTGACAATCTGGAGAACTTTCAGTAAAACCTAACGCATGTTCTGAACAGTATCCCAGTTGAAGACTTCCAGGCGGACATAAATGGGTGGCAGAGTGATTTGGAAATGTGTATAAATGCAGGAGGAGGCTATTTTGAAGAATATTAAGTGTCTGTAAAATTATTTTCAAATAAACGAATTTTATGGAATCAGTATCATTACTTGCTGGACAGATCCTGTAACTATTTTTCCAAAATATAATTTTTATGTCATTATTGACGTTATAAAATTTTAACTTTTGTTTTTTACATTGAATTTTTATTATTATCAACACCGTTCCTTATTTGTTTTGTATGGCTAACCAAGATTTTAATTTTATTAACATTAGTTTTAGTTAACACGGTTAGCAGAAATTTTTGTGTTCGTTTTGTTCCATTTTATGTGTCATACATAAAAAATCTAAATTTGAAAAGACTTCTTGGATTTTTACCTAAGACAATAACGCTTATTTGAATTTCCAGCTTTCAATCGTTCCTGCTTAATAAGCACATAATGATTAAAACAAATAAAATGACATTTTATGTCTTTAAAAGCTACAAATTGTCAAAAAGATGTGTTTTATCTGTATAGGCTGTTATTAGATGGACCACAGGATGAAAATTCGCGACTTTCGCTTAATACGCGAATTTTGATAGGTCCCTTAATTCGCGTATTAACGGGGTTCGACTGTATTATTATTCAATATTAGAGCTATATAAATTTATTCATGCATTATTTTTAAAATTTATATTCAAACTTTATTATTATTATTAATAATATCGTGAAAGTATAAGATTTTTGAGATTTAGTATCTTCATCCCTCTTTTTGTTTATATCTGTGTGTGTTTGTCTTATGAATTTTTATTTACTTATTTCTATACATAACACAGAAAAGGCAAACTTGCAATACATGTTTGTGTCCAAAAAAGTTGGGAAAACATTGATAAGTAATGTTAGGTTTGCTTGATCTGAAGTTACTGCTATACATGAGAAGCGGAGTTTATAAAAGAAAATTTTTACAAGGATGAATGTTCCAAAAGTTTCAGAAACTTTTGATGTCGGATCGAATCGTTAGAATATTTTTGTTCGTCTTTTTTTTTTTTTTTTTTTTTTTTTTTTTCGTGCCATACGAAAAAGGTAAACAAATGTATTCACGAGAGCAAAAGAATAATAATACTGGGGTAACCGGAATATAAATAAGAAATACTTTGTATGTGGTCTAAGAATTTATATGGTACTAGGCGGCAAAGCAACCTGATGTGCTATATTTAAATTGCATGAGATCCTAACTTTTTTTTTTATGTAAATCTATTTTTATATCTTTAAGAAAAAAAAAATAATATTAATTTCATTTAATACTGAAACTCTAGTAATAAACCATATTACAATGTAGATTAAAAATTTAGTCACTAAAAATGCCCATTTTCATTAGAAAAAAAACATCGCCTTCTTTTAAGATTTATCTTTTTATTTCGGTTTCATGAGAATGATGAAAATTAAATTATACAAATATGACGTCATTTAGACGAACTCATCAAGAAACATTTTCTATTTATGATTTAAAGTAATTTGTTACAAAATGACTAATTTTTCCGCTGAATCCTCCCGCTTTTCGCGGCCTTATGAAACATTTTAGTAGTCGCCTTTAAGAAATAATTAGTTGGAAATTGTTTTTTTTTTCCTTTAAATTTATGCGCATATAGGGGAATAATTCACTAGTTTTGTTAAGGAGTTTAAAAATGGTTTTGTTCAGCTTCCTTGGTTGAATAATAATCTCTCTATTCTAAAAAACAGTAACGAGCGTTGTCACCGTCGCAAAAAATGAATTTTTTGCGACCTAGGGTCTTTAATCTCTAATATTAAGAAAACTACTGTACACAAAAATATAATAATTTGTAGAATTACAGAGAATTCTTTGATAAACACTCTGAAGCAGACAGTTTTTAAATCAAAGACTCATTTTAAGAGATATTTAATGTTAAATCTGGTCAAAATCGTTTCATTAAAAAAGTTTTATAGCAGCAAAAACTATACATGGGAATTTAATAATTTTTTCTAAGGATATAAATTAGAAGGTCCCGGTGTGCAGATTGCATTTATTTCTTTAGTTTGACTCATTTTTTGAGGGTTTATTTCAATTTTAAATTCAACTTTTGAGCATTACGAGAGATATTTTTTACATATTTTAGAAAAGGTCATTATTTTAAATTGTTTCCAATTGTAAAAACAGCGCAAAGAATAATATTTTCTTCAAATAAAAAAATTATTTTCACGTGACTATTATAAACAGAAAAAAAAACCTTTCAAATAAGAATTAAATGATTACGTATTAAAAGCAGGAAAATAATGAAAATTACGTGATAAAAACTATATTTACTCATGAATATTAGAAGAGAAATAAAATTTTAAAATAATAAATTCATTAATATGCGTTAAAAGCTGTAAATGAAGGAAATTACGTCCTATTTAAAATGAAGAAATAATAATATTACCAAACAGTTTAAATTTTAAAATATATTTACACGAGGCATTTATTTCAGATTTGTATATTATCTTTTAAACTATTGTGGCCAATTCAGAGGCAACGCAAATAAAAATAATTCCATTTTAGCAACAAAAGTATTTTCACGTGAATATTAAAAAGAGAATAAACTGTTTTTTAATTAATTATTAAATTAATTAAATTAATTAAATTAATTTAAAAAAATTACATTAATTATAAATAACAGGTCAGATGATTTCTTCCCATGAAAATATGTACAATAAAAGAGTAATCTTAAATATATTTTTATGATCATCAATTTTGTAAATGTGGATTAACGATTGTGTCTTGGGCCGCACATAAAATGTTGCCGGGCCACATGCGGCCCGAGGGCCCCAGGTTGAGTATGGCTGGTTTTGACAATTAGAGAAAGTACTTGACGGAATAAGGGCTAAGCAGAACTAAAAAGTTATTTTTATTATATTTCTCTACTGCGTCAATTCCAAAAGAGCACTGTTTGGTTCATTTAAGGAGTATCGATAATGTTATAACTTTATCATGGATACTAAAATCTGGAAAAGAACATTTGTTTCACTCGAAAGAGAAACAGCTCTCATTAGGTGATGTGAGAGAATATTTGACAAAGTAAGGGTTAAAGAATACAAAGTTACTCTAATATGCTACACTAAAGGATCGCTTCAAAGGCGATAAGGAGCGCTGTTTTATTCATGTAAAGAAAATTTTTATAGTGTAAAGTTTTAATAGCACTAAATTTGCTATCTTAATCATTAGCTCTGGTTTGGAAAAGAGCATTGTTTTATTCGGAAGAGAAAGAGCATCGTTGAGTTCACAAAAAGAAATGTTTGCAGAGTAAGGGTTAAGCAGTACTAAATTATTATTTTTAATATATTTCGCTAAAGCGTTCAAAGAGAAAGAGCTTGTATGTTTAGTTCATACAAGAAAATTTTGACAGAGTAAATGTTAAGAAGTAATAAAATATTTCTCTATAACATCGTTTTCACAAAAAAAGAGCACTGTTTAGTTTATTTGTGAAAATGTTGAAAGAGTATAGATTAAGGAATACTAAATTATTATACTTAAAATTTTTCGCATGGAAATTATATTGCATAAATTTCACAAAATATCATTATAGATTGCATAATAGATTCTGTAATATTATATCTATTGGTGCAATATCACTATAGATTGTATAGCAAAAGTTCAAAAATTTGATTTGAAAAGGGCATCATTATATTTGTATTAGTAAAATTTTCTGCAGATTAATTGTTAAGCACAACAATCTCAACAATATCAACATGTATTTAAAAACTTATAATACTACGTTATTAAAAAAAGTACACAAGTTACAAATATTAGCATCCAAATGTCTATAAACAGCCCCGCTCCAAGCTGACAATAGCCTGTGTATTCAAAATTATATACAAGTTCTGAGAAATAATAAAAATTTCATAACATATATAAGACATTAAAAGTTATAAGCATACGCTATTTTAAACTAAACTGTAAATATTTACAAGCATGTACATGAAAAACCTCCAAAATCAGCATGAAAATAACCAGTGCACATCGTGAAACGCATTTCCACATTCAACTTTTATGCGGAATCTAGGTCATAAATATAATTATATTGAAAAATCAAAAAAAAATTTTATACCTCAATAAATAACTACCTTACAGACGTGAAATTTGAACACAATATAAATTCAGAGGAGAGAAAATTTAGTTGAAATTTAAGCCAGTACAATCTGGGACGACCCAAATACAGGACCAAGAATAATTACAAACACAGGAATTATGTCAAGAAAACAGAAAAAATAACTCTTTTAATTTTAAATATTGATCTGAAATTTTATAATTATAGAAATAATAATATTAACAGAGTCTTGCATAAATTTCTGCAGCCTGCTACCAGAATTCCCGAGTAAATATGATTCAGAAAACTGAAATCAGTAAATGTATTTAATTAAGTTAATGTTAAAGTTAGACAACTGTAATTGAACAGCATTATGTAAAAAGTTTATATACACATCTCTATCAAAATTTACTAGTATTAGTTAATATTAGTGCTAAAAGCAAAAAAGGAAATTTCTCGCCAATTAATTAATTATAGTAATTAAAATTAAGTTGATATTTCAGAAAATTTATACTAGATGTACATTGTGAGAAAAATTCGTCTTTATATACTAAATCATTCGCCATTTTAAACAAATAATTTTCGTACTCCTAGAAAACATGCTTTTTTCAGTTAATTCTTCACAAAAGTCTGAAAAAGAGCGAATAATTCCGTTTATTCCTGGCGCACATGCGTATTGGCTGTATTAATAGCAAAGTTCTATGTTTTTTAAACGAAAGACCGAAAATTCCATAAATTAAAACTTCTAATTTATTTAAAAACTAACAGACAATAAAAATGCTTTCGAATTTAATAAAGTAACAATTTCCCCATTCATTTAAACTTATCCGCAATGAATTTTTTAGAGTATTAAAAAATATAGTCTCGTGTAAAATATATTATAAACGAACACAATTAAAAAATATGTAGTACTTCAATCAAGTTAAAAATATCGATTTCACACGCACAAAAAAATTTCTTATCGAATTTAATTAAATACATAATATTCATATTTTAAATCTAACAATCAAATTATAATTTTATTAAAAATGTCTAATATCTAATGATTCTTATCCTCTACTATTCTATAAATGTTAAAACATCAACCATTATTTCATAACGACGAAATGTTCCTGCAGTTAAGTTTATATTTTCGAGCTTTCTGAACAAGAAATTTAACAAGCCACAAACAAGCTTATTTACAAAGTGTAAATAAACTTTTTACATAATGCTGTTCAATTACAATTGTCTAACTTTAACATTAACTTAGCTAAATACATTTACTGATTGCCGTTTTCTGAATCATATTTACTCGGAAATTCTGGTAGCAGGCTGCAGAAATTTATGTAAGACTCTGTTAATATTATTATTTCTATAATTATAACATTTTAGATCAATATTTAAAATTAAAGGAGTTATTTTTTTTGTTTAGTGGACATAATTCCTTTGTTTGTAATTATTCTTGGTCCTGTATTTGTATTTGGGTCGTGCCTGATTGTACTGGCCAAAATTTCAACTAAATTTTCTCTCCTCTTAATTTTAGGACAGGGAAAATGTACCAAAGAAAGGGGGTTACCTTGCAAAAGGTCGGGGTAAATGTTTTTTTTTTTTTTTTTGAATTGTTTATAATGATGCCAACATGGAAAAACCAAGTTTTCTAACAAAATTCCTTAAGGCTAAATTTTCTGTGGCGAAAAAACAAGAAAATTTTGGGACCTTTTTTGGTTTTTTCGAAATATCTCGCACCCGTTGCCGTAGCATATTATTTGTCAATACCAATATTAAAGAGGATAAAATTCTCTACAACTTTCATACTTACAAATTTTTTATACACTCAATAACGAGCGCAGTACGCCATTTCAAAAATAGGACAATTTTCTTAAAAACCGTGAAAAACTTAGTTCTGCTCCGATTATTCAAATGTTTCCCCCGGATTTAATCGTGCATGTCAACTTCTATACATTGGTATCAGTAAATTATGTGTTTCAGGGTCAAAACTAGCCTTTTTTGCGACCGTGGCAAACATGGATTTTGCTTCCCCCCCCCCCCACTTAAAATGAAAATTTACCACGACAATTTTAATAAATCTCTAATAGCCGGATTTTGAAAATTTTAGGTGTTTAATCGTTAAATGCTACTGTTATTATTGTATTAATGTGAATTACGTAATAAGCTTTGCCAAATATTGATTCATTAAAACCTTGAAAACCGAACCGAAAGGAACCGAAATTATTCCGCTTTAAAAGGTTTCCATCTTAGCAGGTATAATTGTGCATATTCTCTCTCTTGAAAAGATATAATTTTTTCTTTAAAGACCGGATTTCGTATATACAGATTTCATTTTTAAAGATTTTACGGTAGTTGTAGTATTGAGGTGTTTAAAGTCACAGTTATATGAATTATGAGACTAAATTAGTCACACGAAGACATTCGCAAGGTAATATTAAACATATGGGAGCGTTTTTGAGAAATATCTCGCTTGCTTTTTAATTAAAAAATTTTTTTTTATGGGATACCTGAGATCAATGTCTAATGTTGTGCTTTTGTGCTTTTTCGGGTTTGGTTGCATTTTTTGTTTTTAATATTCGGACACTTTCATTTTTGGAAAATTGTTTGGAACCCGTTCTGAAATTTAAAGTATCCTCATTAAAAAAATGAAACCAAATTCGAAAAATTAAAAAAGCACAATTTTAGATATCGACCTCAGATATCATATGAAAAAAATTAAATATTGAAATTGCAGAAAGAATTCTGAAAAGAATGCTCCCATAGGTTTAACATTAGCGTGCAAATGTTTTCGTGTGAGACTACACTAGTCACGCGAATTGGTATTTCATTTGATAAATGGTATCACTGAGATCATTAAACAGATATAGTTTCAAAACAGTACATGTTACAGAAGATTAGAATATTCCACAAAGTATATTTTTCAACAACCAAAGTAAGTTTTTCTGTTTGAGCTTTAAAGCAATTAATAGATAATCTTAAAAGTTTTATATATTTTTGCATGCTAAAATGATATAATCTCTTGTTATATTTATTGATATAAGTGGAAAAAATATTGACAATATTTTTTTAAAACTAACCTTTTATATATTTTTATACCAGTCATCTCAAATATTTTATTGACAGAATTTTAAAATTTTACAAGAGATAAATGCATAACATTAGTTAGTTAAATAATCTGTCGTCATTTTTATTGTAGCTATTTCATAAGGTAAAAGTATTTTTTACATAAAATATATTTATTTTTTGAGTCCCCCCTTTTAATGGAACAACAATCCAATGTTTGCTACCTTTAAAACATTAAAACATATCGCTCACCCCCAAGAAAAATGACACATGTCGACAAAAGTAAATTTCACAAGAGAGGCAAAAGAAAATTTGCATGATTTAACTATAACATGAAATTATATCACTTAGAGCTACATGCAGGGATAAAAACGAGCATAAAAGTATAAAACCCTTAAGAATCAACACATAGGATGAGGTTTGGAGGGTTGGGTAATTTTACCTACCCACATAATCCACTCCTCTTCTGTGGTCACAAATGGACATATAGCGTAATAAAGTTATTTTCCTTATAACTATACTTATGAAACTGTTTGTGTAGCAAGAACTATTAGTGAAATAAAATGCAAAACGAATTTTTGTGAGATGTGTCACTTTTCTTGAGGGTGAACGATATGTTATCAATAATTTGTAAATAAAATATATCATTGTAGTGTGGAATAAAATATGTTTTTCGCAAATTTTCATACCTATCTCATTGATACCTGGAAAAATATGTATGCATTATAGAAGTTAAAAAAATTATTAAATTATTAAAATTAAACAAGAATTTTTTCTTAATTGAAACTATCGTGGAAACAAATTACTAAATATTGACGTATTCTTTTAACCAATACTTTGACGTTAACATTGTGTACACTTAAAGTTACTGTCTAAATATGGAAATTGTCTCATTCATCTACACTCTGCCCTACTTTTAAAATTATATAAATTTATTGAATGTAAAATGTCTGTTGAGATGAAAATAAAGACGTGAGTGTGCAAATAATAGATAATTTACTGCTATCAATCGTTAGAGGTCGACATACACGATTAAATCCGCGGGGAACATTTGAATAATTGGGGCAAAACTGCGTTTTTCCAGGCTTTAAGAAAATTGAAATAATTGTCTTATTTTGGAAATGGCGTACTGCGCTCACTATTGAGTGTATAAAAAAGTTGTAAGTATGAAAGTTGTAGAGAATCTTATCCTCTTTAATATTGTAATTGACAAATAATATGCTACGGCAATAGGTCTCGAGATATTTTAAAAAAATCAAAAAAGGTCCCAAAATTTTGTTGTTTTTTGACCACAGAAAATTTAGCCTTAAGAATATTTCTTAGAAAACTTGGTTTTTCCATGTTGGCATCATTAGAAACAAATCAGAAAAAAAAAATCTTCTATCCGACCTCTTGCAAGGTAAAATGTATATTCCCCCTGGATTATTTATAGTCTGTTCAATTTTCATGCCTGTGAGGTAGTTATTTATTGAGATATAAAATTTCTTTAGATTTTTCAATATAATTATATTTAAACCTAGATTCCGCATAAAAGTTGAATGCGGAAATGCCTTTTACGATGTTTGTGTACTGGTTGCCTTCATGCTGATTTGGGAGATATTTCACGTGCATGCTTGTAAATATTTACAGTTTAGTTTAAAATATCGCATGCTTATAACTTTTTAATGTCCTCCATTTGAAGAAACCCATATCTTCATTTTATACTCGCCGTCTGTCAAGTGCTCGCTAGCCAAGTGTTTAAATAGATGCTCGATTCGAAACGTGCGGTCTTCAGGTTCAAAACCGAGGGGATCCTCGGAAGAACGAGAAACGTATTTTTTTTTTTTTTTTTTTAACTCCTTTTTTCAGATTACGGAAATTTTCTGTCCTATAACGCAAAACAAAGGAACGAAAATTTCTTCAATTCTCGGATATATAAAGGTAGCAGTGCTGCCATTAATATTTCTTTGGGATTGAATTTTCCAGGAATTGAAAAAAAATATTTCTGACCTATAGGCAGCGGTAGAATTGATGGAAAAAAAAAAGTTACTGGTCTGCAGTCATCAACACAATTTTCTTCCAAGTAGTTTTCAAATTATACTTAAAAAACGGCAAAATGCGGGTTCAAGGGGCCATCTATGATAGAAGTGACTAGATATTTTCAAAAATTTCTTCTACTCTCCTGTAATCTAGCAGACTCCTTGAGTGGTGTTTAAGGTGCCTTGATCAAGAAGGGGGCTCTCTCGGTTAACAATCGTGTACCGAATTTCAATTTGGATACAGCCCTTAAAATACGCTGATTTTAAAATAATTAATTTCTCGTAAACTTATTGTACGAATTGCATAAAATTTTGTTTTGGGGCTAATTGAAAGGTATAGAGTTCAATTATGCTGTCAAAATTGGGTATTTCCATTGAAAAAAATGAAGTTTGGGTTCATTTTAATACGTAGGTGGCCCCCTAAGAAAATTTTATAAATATATTTAAAAGTAGGCTTTACTTCCAATCGTTCGGTATCAGTAACTTTCTTTTACGATAATTTGTTGAGGAGTTAGTAGTGGGTGTTTACTTTTTTTTCCACGACTGTACGTTTACCTGCCAGAGAGGGAAAAAAATTATCTACTGGTCCTGTGGACTACTAAATTTTCAAATTAGTGGTCCGATTGAATTTTTGGGGGTCTCAAACCAGCGGACCACCAAGGATTTCGAACACTGCCTATAGGTGAATGGATAATCATCTTTTTCACAAATAATATACGGAGTAACACTTTGCGTGCAAAACTTTTTACTTCCGCAGCGAGCTAGAATTCTGATGCTTTTAATAATGGATAAATCGACCTTCTTTTAAGCTAATTAAATAAAGTTAATTCATTTTAAGCTTTGATTAAATAATAAAACAAAAACTTTCTGATTTTGAAAGAAAATGGAATGTAGTCACGAGAAAAACGAATAATTTTTTCTAGTTAATACATTTAAGCTATTTTTAATCGAATAAATTAGCTTTCTAATTTCCTATGGTTTTTCTATTAACGTTTAGAAAAAAAAAATGTTACAATAATTTATCTAATGGAATGGAAATGGAAGATGTGAAAAAATATCAGATGGTGGTTTACATCTATCTTTTTTTTTTCTTCTCCTGATGCTTTTCTCTTGGAAACAATAAAAATAACTGAAACCATCCTATATTCTGGCATTGAAAAATAAATGGATTTAAATTTGTATTCATATTTTTAAGGTAATATCTGTAATTGTGTATTTTAATTAACAATATAAACTCAAGCTAAAAAAATTAATGATCTAATGCAACTTTTATTTTAAAGCTGATAACTAATCACATTTCTAAATACTTTCCTTTTTATATTCTTTCAGTTAACTTTATTTGGTTCATGTATGTGAAAATACGAGGGCTGTTCAATAAAGAACGTTCATAAATTTGTTGTTAGCATAATTTATTGCACACAAATTTACTTTTCTGTTTTATTGTTACCTTAATGTGTAATGAATACGTGGTATTTTTGTTTTCCCAGTATTACGTCAGCGATAGCCATGAAAGTTCAGCTATTTTCAGTATCGCTTGGCGGAAACGATGGGGGCAACACGCAATGAACAGTATGCTCTTGGCTGTTGAAGGTTTTGCTTTAGCCTGAAGAAATCTCAGAAGAAGCGTATGCTATAGGAGACTTATGGGGAGCCTGTTTTTTCCTGTAGCACAGTTAGAAGATGGTTTAAGATGTTTATTATATTAAATCAATTCTGAATACTGCAAGACCTTATATGATCTAAAATAATTCGTTGATTTTCACAGTAAATAAGGTAAGATAATTGCTTACCTGCTTGTTTTTTAGATCCGCCTGAAAGGTCCGTGATTTCATTCACAAATGTTGGTACTCCATCTTTACTACTTTTTTTCTTTTAAAGTGTGAAATAGAAAAATTGATTTGAATATTTGTGTATAAGCATAATTTCATAAAGATTAGGAAATATCTGATCCAGGCGTCTTGATTATTCATTTATATCAGCTTGGTTAATATAGGAAAATAATTTACAGAATCATGCTGGCGATAAAAACAAATCGACCCGGCATGAACAAGATTTTTACAGCTACATGACTAACAGAAACAAGCAAGAGAACGATGTACACCTACTTAAAACCGCAGTTAAAATAAGTTCTCGCTGAGTGGGCATTATTACAGTTACATTTGTTTCGAATGCGAGGAAAGTTTTAATTCAGAGTTCAGAGATCGTTTAAAAGTCTTTTTCATGTTATAAGAGTTTTGTTTCGGGGGTTCGTACTGTCCAACAGTTTAAGGAAGAGAAAGACAATCATCTGCAAAACAAGATGGACCCGGATTTCCTGAAACAGCGCTCACAGAAGTCAACATTAATACCGTCGCTATTATTGTAAAAGAAGATCGTTGGATATGAGAACTGATAAAAATATTGCAGTTCCGTGCCACTCACACGTTGATAACAAAAAAGTGAACATGAGATGTGCTTCTGCGACAACAATAACAACTGGACGTTCACCTGGAAGTTTCTTCAAAATTGAAGGTTATGTTACAGGAAGATGATATGAATTTCATAACGTGAAGAAACACATTCGTGGAAAGTATTTTTCATCATTAACTGCATTCGTGAAAGTCGGCGGTGATTTTGAGGGACCTATTTAAGAAAAGTGGTTAGAAGCATGTCTTTGAAGTATGAAAATATGTGGGATAATTCTTTGCATTGAATATGAACTACTTTGTAAAGCACCATTAAAATTTAGACGATGAGGGAGGATATATTAATATAAAAAAATATGATAATTCTTTATTGAAAAGCCCTCGTAGAATTTTGTAATCAAATTTTTAACTTCTTCCTGATAGGTTATAATTGCAAACATGCAGGTGTGTCTCCGTTTACATAAAACATTTGTATATTTTTAGAACATAATTATAGATTAATAAATTAATTTTAAGACATTTTTCCCGGGGACACGCCATAAATCTCTAAATATTCTTAATGCTTAACTGCACACGAGTTTCAAGAACGGAAAGAGTTTTCTAAACGATTTTTTGGTGAATCACATACTTACTGGATTGAAAAAGTTGCATAGCAGCACTTTTATAAGTTAGTCGTATTTTTATACAATTTACACTGATAACGGGGGGGGGGGGGTTCCCTTGCTCATTCTTACGTTCACACCACCTTACGAAGGAACAACAATCGTTCATCAAGTTATTGGAACTGAAGAAAAGATTATGCAAACAAAAGGTAATAAAATGTGATATTTCTATTCACACTAGACAAGCATACTTCAGAGACGCTCTGATTGGCTCACTGATTCAGATATATGCACCATACTGGCTTTTAATGTAATGATCGATTGCATCACGAAGCGCGTATTTTCGATGCACACAGTTTAATTATAAGACAATTTAATGATGATTCGAAATAATTAAAAAAATATGTACATAAACAATTTACATACATTTAACCATATTTTTTTTAAAAAATGCCTACAAAAGCAATAAAGCAATTATCACCTCTCTTAGTTTGTCGCCACATTAAATGAACACCCTGTATATAAGGCATTAAATATTAATAGAATTTACAGAATGTTCATGTAAGACAGTCTGAAAATACAATTTATACATACGTTTATGTATACACGTTTATGTATATACGTTTAAAATTGTATTTATCATTATAAAAGATATTTAAAAAGCGTGTTCAGATAAATAAAGGAATAAAAAATATTGTTATCTATATCTATTGTAATAACTGATTTTTAAAAAATATATTGAACTTATCTCACGAAGCATTCTGCAATGTTTTATTATTATTATTATTTCATTAAACACTTTGAGAATCCAAGCAAAAATGTAAATTCATTAAAATTTCTTCTCAGTCGCTTTTAATAATTCCCTTTAGATCTCTTTTAAATGCATCTTTTAACTTTTGAATATTTTATCCTTCTTATTGATTGAAATTCTATTCAAAACATTTCTGTTGCCACAAAGACATCTCGAATAAGAACATATAAAGAATCCTTTTTGTAAAAAATAGATCTTTCGAGATAAAACGTTTGGAAATACAGACTACTCCAATTTAATTAAATATTCATATTACGAATTAAAGACTTCAAAAGGATTATATACTTTGATGAAAAGAATAGTTTTCAAATTTCCGATTGAGATAGCAATAAACAGGTTAGAAAAATAAATTTTCTTTATAGGATATGTATATTATCCACCCTATTAAAGTCCGTGTGCGTATCTGTGTAATCTCAAAAACTCGGAAACCACACGGCAAAGGGCTACGAAATTCGGCACACGGATTGCTAGTAGGGTACCCATGAACGATTATTGCAAAAAATTCTAAAATTTTAAATAGATTTTTTTTTATGTTTTTACGAATGTTTGCCTTTTTCATGTTCAACCCAAAATCGCGCGAGCTCTAACCAGTTCTAAAGGCGAGATTCTGCAATGCGAGATATACATATTTCGTGCACCAGGCTCCAATACTAAGAAGCTGTAGCGGGTATTACGATAATTATTTTACCTCGCATGCAAATAATTTATAGATTATTTAATTGCGCTTAATTATTACCTCTTTTAAAAAAATAAAGAAAAACATTTTATCACGAACATCAACAAACTTTTTATTCTATCTATTCCCTTATTCAAAAGATATCGTTTTATCGTCTGCTGCCACAGCAACATGATAAATTAAATTTCATTAAAAAAATGCACAGTAGTAGAAAAATATTTTTCTAAATCAAATACTGATTTTTATGTTTATTTTTGGTTTTAGAATTAAATTCATGAACTCTCGTGCGTAGAACGAGATAAACAACTAGAATTTAGTTAATGTATGCAGAAGGTATTTACCTCTGTTTTGAGTGAAAATACAGTAAAACTTCAATTATCAAAACTCCAGTCATCCGGATCGCCAAATACCCGGATAAGTGCCAGGAAAATTAATATATTTAAATTTTCGGTACATTTCAGTTAGACGAACATCATTTCGAGCCAAGTACAAATGTTGGCGCGAAAGCTAACGTCTTGAATAAGAACATGTAAAGAATGTTCTTTATAAAAAAGATCTTTCGAGATGAAACGTTGCGAAATACCAACTACTCCAGTTTAATTAAATATTCATTTACAAAATTAAAGACTTCAAAAGTATTTTATATACTTTGATGAATAGAATACTTTTCAAATTTCCGATTGAGATAACAATAAGCAGGTTGGGAAAATATTTTTTTTTAGTTTTGTTATCTATATAGTTTTGTTGTTGTTGTTGTTGTTGTTATCTGTATTATGTTTTAGTTAATGTATGCAGAATATATTTATCTCTGTTTGAGCCAAACTACCGCAAAACGTTAATTATCGAAACTCCAGTCACCCGAATCAACAAATACGCGGATAAATGTCAGGAAAATTAATATATATCAATTTTCGGTATTTTTCCGTTAGACGAACACCACTTCGTTCTAAGTGAAAATATTGGCGCGAAAGCGAACAAGGTGTACGAGGAATCTAAATTAGGTAGAAGATAGGAGTGATAATCACAGTTACATACGTGTAGTTTAATAAAAGCATAAGTATTTTAATAAATACAAAATACGGAGACAATTTGCAAAGATCTTTTGAAATTTTATCATTCTTATTGGTTGAAATTCTCCTCAAAACATTTCTGTTACCACAAAGGCATCTTGTATAAGAACACGTAAAGAATCCTCTTTTTGAAAAAGATATTTCGAGATAAAATGTTGTGAAATACAGACTACTCGAATTTAATTAAATATTCATTTTACGAATTAAAGACTTCAAAAGGATTATATACTTTCATGAAAAGAATAGTTTTCAAATTTTTGATTAAGATAACAATAAACAATGAAAAAAAAATGTTTTTTGATATATTATTTATATTATACTAGAAAATGTCGCGGCTTTGCTCGCGTAGCAGAGGAAATATGCCAAGCGATATTCATATGTCTAACATTTATTAAAAAAATTATACTTTTAGGAATAATTCAAAAATTACTATTTAAAACACAGTTTAACTAAACCTCATTATTACACTGCATTATGCAGAAATGAGACTTAAATTAATAAAAGAACTAAAACTAACTAAATGATAATTAGAAAATATTTTGAAGCTTTTATGCTCATTTCACACGCTTATTTCAGTGTTCATTTGACGTTTTGAATAAACCGTTCTTAGTACGCATTTACATCTAAAAAAATAACCAGCATGTCAAGTTCTAAGCTTCTTGTCTATCGGTCTACCACCTCTCTGGTGGCAGTGGCACTAACATAAAATACTTATGTTGAAACACAAACTGTCACCATTAATTAGGCAACTTTAATTTTGAAATAGGTTTGGTATTTCCTAATATTCCATAGAAATGGTAATTCAGAAAGTTTTAAAGGCTTTTTTTAGAACATTTGTTGTTCCTCCTGCCAACCCGATGTGGTAGAAGCAGCGGCATAAAATATAACCTCTGTGGAATTAGAGATTGTCACTATTGATTCGCAATCATTATTTTGTAATCGGTTTACTATTTTCTGAAATTGCATAGAAATCGTAATTTAGGACTTTTTTTTGTACGCTTTTCGCCCCTTCCCTTCACTTAGCCTCTTTTCGACATTACTAGAGGGCAAAAATATATTATAAGTAACAACCATGTCATATTTAAAGTTTCTAGCCTCTTCAGTATCACAGAAATCGCAATTTAGAACGTTTTTTGCTCCTGCCAATTCCAGGTGGTAGTGACACCAACATTCAATAGAGCTTATGCAAATGCTGTCATGATCGATTTTCAGCTACTACTTTTGAAATCGGTTTGCTGCTTTCTGAGTTTACGTAGAAATCGCCATTTAGAACGCTTTTAGAACGGTTTTCACGCATTATCACTCTTCGTAAATTTCGAATTTTTAAAGAAATGTTCTTAAATATCATTTGTGTCTTATAACTACCATTCCAAATTTCATGTTTCTAGGTCCTTCAGTAGCACAAAAATCGCATTTTAGAACGTTTTTTGCTCCTGCACCGCCTTTAGGGTAATGGCACCGACATAAAATATAGCCTATATTGGAGCAAGGACTGTCACCATCATTTTGACACCATTATTTTTTAATTCGGTTCGTTACTTCCTGAGATTGCGTAGAAATCGCCATTTACAACGTTTTTTAAAACGCTTTTTGCGCATTTTTACCCCCTTTAAATTTCGAATGTTTTAAGAAATATTCTTAGAGATCATTTATATTTTATAAGCAACTACCATTCCAAATTCCATGTTTCTAGGACCTTCAATAACACAAAAATCGCATTTTAGGACGTTTTATTTTCCTGCATCCCCTTTGGAGGAGTGGCACCGACAAAAATATAGCCTATATTGGAGAAAGGGCTGTCACGATTATTTTTTGTATCGGTTCGTTACTTCCTGAGAATGCGTAGAAATCACCATTTAGAACGTTTTTTAGAACGTTTTTTGCGCATTTTCACCCTCTTTAAATTTCGAATGTTTTAAGAAATGTTCTTAGAGATCATTTATATCTTATAAGTAACTACCATTCCAAATTTCATGTTTCTAGGCCCTTCAATAACACAAAAATAGCATTTTTAGAACGTTTTTTGCTCCTGCACCCCCTTTGGTTATGGCACGGACATAAGATATAGCCTATGTCAGGGACGGCGAACCTTTTCACATCCACGTGCCAAATTTTTCCAAAAACATATTTTACATGATCATGATGTGCCAACAATAAAATATTTTAATGGATCACATAATAATGAATTAAAATTACTTAAAATTTTGTTTTTAGTATTAAACAAATACTAGATAGTACCCGTTAATATTTGACGGTAAATAACTTGAATGTTCCATTAGAAAAATTCTTGAATTTTGAATTAGTTGCTTTTAAATTAATTACTGAAATCGTGGCAAATTTTTATATTGTATGATTCCTATTTCTTGAAGGCGACCTAGAAGGTGCTGTCTACCTAACCTATTGAATGAAGTGAAAGAACTTTAATTTTATAATTTACAACCAATTACGCTTGCCTTTTACAGAAATTTACCAAGAAATTCTGGGCAGAGCATTTATTTTTACTTACTACAATCTCATTTTTTTGTTGAAGAAAAATAACAATATCTATTTCTATTTTTTAACTACACGACCTTTAAAAGCTGCCATGAATTTTATTTATATCAGTCGCATTCTCTAAAAGCCTACTAACGATTTATAATATACATTTTTTATTAACTAACCTATTGAATGAAGTGAAAGAACTTTAAGTTTATAATTTACAGCCAATTATGCTTGCCTTTTCTCAGAAATTTACCAAAACATACTGGGCAGAGCATTTATTTTTACTTATTACGGTCTCTCTCTCTTTTTTTTTTACTAACAATATCGATTTTTATTTTTATTTTTTTAACTACACGAACTTTAAAAGCTGCCATGAATTTTATTTATCTTAGTCTCATTCTCTAAAAGCCTAATTTTGAAACTTGATGCAACTAACGATTTATAACATTTGTATTTTATTGCTTGGATTTTATTTTACTTTTTTCTTCATTTTTTTTTATAATATTAAACCATGGATATCAATATAATTTATTTTATAGTTCTTACATGAATATTTTCCTTTCTTTCCGTTTTATTTATTTATTTATTTATTTTTTATGGAAAAGAATGGCAAACTTTTCCTTCTGATTCACACACCATATATTCTTGATAATTGTCAAAAAATATAAACAAAAGGTTGTAGATCAGCTCAATTTATTTGATTGATGCAATTGGTTGACATGCAATTGGATTGACATGCAAAATATTTTAGGTTAAATATTTTAAATATAAAATTATTTTTTCAATATATTTTTGAATGTTAAATTTTACTTAATGATAAACCATTCAAATAATAATAAAATCAAAATCATATAACTTTTCCTCTTAATAAAATATGTCATTATCGAAATGAATTGTCACCATAAATGGTACAGAAATCATTTTGCCGGGGATTGGGCTCGAACCTGCATCGTGTACAAAAGTTCAGAGCTTTAAACTGGTACTTTAGACCACTCTGCTAAGCAGACCTACTCTACCTTTCCTCTAAATGGAAGATCTAGTAAATTTAACTTCATGCATGCGCAAATGCGTGAATTTTTGAGTCCGATCTTACAGAATCAGGTTTACGCTTTAATATATATGATGGGAAATATTTGATGTTATACTTTAAAAATTTATTTTTAAAATATTTTTGTTGTCTCATCTTAGATACCAAACAATTTATATCAGCTTCGTACTAGTTATTTTTACGAGAATGCAAGTTGCATTGGACTCATTTTACAAGATGTTTTTACTTGAATTTCTCACATTATTTGTATCCGAAAAGAATGTTTCGCAGAAAAACTTGTCAAAATAGCAAGCGCCAGAATCTTTTTAGTGTCTGGAATTGCATTCCAAGTTCTTACAATTTTACCATCGGTATTTTTTCTTATAATGTCTTTTAATTTTTCTTTTGCGATAGTCTCCTAATTTTATATCTTTCTGAAAATTTTGTGAGTCAATATTGAGCTAGATTGGGATACATTAAGTTATATTTCAGGTTCTTCGATCTGTATGACAATGACAATCAGCCGAACTAATCGAATTTAGATAAACAAGGCAACATCTAGATTAAGTAATGCATTTTGTGAAATTCTTCTATATTTTGATATCTATGACGTGCCAAAAATAATCTGCAGCGTGCCACTTATGGCACGCGTACCATAGGTTCGCCGTCCCTGGCCTATGTTCTAAGTGGGACTAACACAAACATTTTGATACCAATACATTTGAAATCGTCTCGGTAGCTCCAGTGATTACCTGGAACAAACACACAAACAAATAATTTTTATTTCTTTATAATATTAGTATAGATTTAGTAAATGTACGCTGAATGTATTTATCTCTGTTTTGAGTCAAAATACAGTAAAACTTTAATTATCTAAACTGCTGTAATCCGGATTGCCAAATATCTCCATATATATCAGGAAAATAAATATATCGCAATTCTCGGTACTTTTCCATTAGTCAAAAACGAATCCCCACTAACTGCAAATGTTGGCGGAAAAACTGACAAAGATTTCATTCACAAACAACTATGAAAAGTGTACGTGGAAGCTAACTTCGGTTGAAGATAGGAATGATAATCCAATGATATACGTGCAGTTTAATTAAAAGTATGAGTAACTATTTATATTATAATGGACAAACATGTCCGCTCAACGTCATTTTGATGTTGGCAGCTGCAGGCGATTAAGTTTCGGTTTTATTGATTTTTATTTTAACCTTTAAATTTCGTATATTTTCAATTGTTACACAATGGAATAGGGAAAAAGCAATTAATTTCAAATGCAATATCGCACAAATGGATTAAAGAATAGTGAAGACGAACATTTTAAAGAGGTTACTTTGTTTTCTGTGCAATGTGGTGACATTAAAAAACTATATAGAAGTTTACAGTATCGGTCAAAGGCATCGGTTGCGTATTATGAGCAGAATTGCGAAATATGGCGGATTCGACTTCTTGTACTTTGTACAAGAGTGGTAGCCACTTACAGCTTTTGTATTATGGTGGCAGATTCTAAAAAATGCAAAGTACGTCTGTTGAAAAGCTCGTCAAAACACATTCGTGATTGATAAACTTAAGTTAAAAGGACTTTATATATTTACGTAAAAATTTCCAAACTCAGTCTGGAGTGAAGCGGCCACGTATTGTTGATTGAATAAGTGAATTGAAGAGCTAAGTGGAAGAACATATTAAGAAGCAAAAATTACATTTGAAGAAATTTGAAGTGAAAGTTTTTGCTGTAAATTTTAATGATTTATTTTCTATTTGATACCATGTGTTTTAAAATATTAATAGGTATGGTACTAAACTCTCTCAAAAAAAACTTATTCATATTTAATTTTCAAATATTAAAAATTATTAATATTATTGACATTATTAAATATTAAAATATTAAATATTAATGAATAATGTCTTAAATCTTCTGGACTAAATGGAATCTTAGTGTTTAATCTTCACCATGTGATAGGATACCTCATAACGCTTTCATCGAGAAGATAAATTATTTTTTTTTTTAGAAAATGTGGCATAACATGTTCATCCACTCAGCTCTTCAATTGCGATCTCGGTTTTCGCATGTAAAATTTGTTTTTCTCGTCATCTACTATCACAAGGGTTGTAATGGAGAATATGGGGTTGTATACTCCGCATATCTTCTGAATTTTTTAAAAGAAACTCCGTATACCTTTTGTACACATTTCTGCCAGTATTAAATTCAGGGGTGGCCCTGGTGAGGGTCATTCCCGTACCGAGTATCGAAATGCCCCTCCCCTTCCGAAAGATTTGGAATTTTAAGCTTATGAATGATATAGAATTGCAATCTCCCCACCCCGGAACTTAATTGTGAACCCCCACCGCCGGAGCTTCCTCACGGAGGGAAATCTCCCAATTCAACACTGCTATAGGGTATACTCTCTAGTATATAACCTCTGTCCATTGCGTATAACCTCAATTTTTATTTTATTTTTTACAACTACAGAGCTTACTATCACCTCTCTCAGTTTGTCACTAAATGAACACCCTGTATATAAGTCATTAAATATTATTAAAATTTTCAGAATGTTTATGTAAGACAATATCAAAATACAGTTTCTACATACGTTTATGTATATATTTAAAATTGTATTTATCATTATGAAAGATATTAAAAAAGCTTGTTTAGATAAATAGATGAATAAAAATATTGTTATCTATATCTATAGTAATAACTGATCTTTTTAAAAATACATTAAGCATATCTGATGAAAGGTTCGACAATGTTTATTTATTTATTTATTTATTTATTAAATGCTTTGAGAATCCAAGTAAAAATATAAATTCATTATAATTTCTTTTCACCAGCAGCTTTTAATATTCCCTTTAGATCTTTTTTAAATGCATCTTTTAACTTTTGAATATTTTATCATTCTTATTGATTGAAATTCTACTCAAAACATTTTTGTTGCCACAAAGACGTTTTGAATAAGAACACGTATAGATTCCTCTTTTTGAAAAAGATTTTTCGAGATAAAACATTTGGAAATACAGACTACTCTAATTTAATTAAATATTCATTCTAAGAATTAAAGACTTCAAAAAGATTTATATACCTTGATGAAAAGAATAGTTTTCAAATTTTCGATTGAGATAACAATAAACAAACAGGTTGGAAAGATATTTTTTTAATATGGATATTATTATATTATTATGGATATGGATATTATATTTAGTTAAAGTTTGTAGAATGTATTTATCTGTGTTTTGAACCAAAATACAGTAAATGTTTATTTATCAAAACTTCTGGCATCCGAATTGCCAAATATCCGGATATCTATGGATAAATGTCAGGAAAATTAACATATAGCAAGTTTTAGTACTTTTTCCGTTAGACGAACACCACTTCGTGCCAATTGCAAATATTGGCACGAATGGTAACAAAGGTGTCATTCACAAACAAATTAAATGTGTGCGAGGAATCTAAATTAGGTAGAAGGTAAGAGTAGTAATCCCAGTTGCATATGTGTAGTTTGATTATAGTACACTCATTTTAACCCTCCGAGCGTCTTGCAAAAGGGTAAAATTGTAATGTTGTTTTCTTTGCATTTTGTTTTAAATGCTATGAAAATATGATTCTTTCAACATTATAAAAAAAACTCAATTACAAATATGTATGTAATCCTTGAGACTATTAATCATTCTTCAATGTATTTAAAATTCATTAAATATATAGAATTATATTATCTTAAATATTGCTTGTATTGCTGTGAAACCTGGAGCTTAGTGAACGGAATAATACGCCCCAAACACTTAGAGGGTTAATAAATACAAAATACAGAGAAAATTTGCAAAGAATAAATATTATAATTTCTCTACACGGCTGACACAAAATTATTGATTTTGCTTTAGCATCGCTGACAATATCTGACATTTTCGTTTCATGAGAGTGGTGCTATATTCCTTTAAGACCCAGCTCCCACGATCCTGCGGGTTAGACGTTCATTTAAATTTTTGCTTCTGAGTTGTATGGAACAGACATATGTAACAAAAACACCAATCGAACGATCATTCTGGTTTGCAGAAAGAGTAAAGTATTATTTTCCATCAGCAGATATCTGTTGTAGTACATGTTTTACTTTCAGCCGGCATTACTAGCTTTGTTTACAAGTACAAGAAATATAAGCTCATCGGGTCTTAAAGGGCTATGAATTCAATCAAGTGTATTTCACCTATTATTCACAGACATCTATGGATGTACACAGAAGTATAAAAATCACTACAGTTGTTAAAGGAATGCGTGAATCTTGAAATCAAATTTCGATGTGTATACTTTTCATTCTTTGGCCACGGCACCACTTTGGTGCACCGAAATCAAGAATACACTGTTTTATCATTATATATAGTACTTTTTGGAACAAAACTCTTAATAGGAATAATAGTTTGTAGAATTTAATATCATTTATTATTTGGCAAGTGACGAACTGAAGAGTTTCATTTTAAGATAGTCTAACACTTACTCAATTATTTTTTAAAAAGTTTCATTTTTTATAATTAACTAGGGGGCTCTGCCCCCTACGAGCTAAGGTCGCCAACCCCCGTTCAGATACCGCAGACTCTAAAAGCACGCTAATTTGATCGGCTTTAAAAAGATTTAGGAAGATTGAATTATAATTTAAAAAACAGTGGCGATCTCCCTATAAACGAGTTTCTATTCATTCCTCTTTGATTGGGGAATTTAAAGGCCAAATCAGCTGCTGTTAAAAGATACAATGGCTGTTTTCGCCTTTGATTAAATAAAATCAGTTAAACATTTCAAAATAATTTAATATAAAATGAAGTAAGTAAACAGAGTCTTTGTCTCCCTGTATTTTTTAACAAAGTGAAAAGTAAGTTCTTTTAAATAAGACATTTTAAATGTACCGTTTTTAATTTGACGTAATTTTCACCGATCTTTTCTTTCTATTTTTAATATTCACGTGAAAATCCTTTTGTTAGAAATGAAGTATTATTTGCACTATCCTAACAAAAATAGTTGGAAAGATCATCTCAAATTATCAAATAAATGTCTCGCGCAATTTTTAAATGTAAACTGTTTTGCAGTATTATTTTTTGTTCATTTTACATAATAAGTGTGATGTGACGTAAATGTGACGTAATTGCTCCTATTTAAGACTTCTAACGCATGTTAATGAATTTATTATTTTACGATATCTCTTTTAAAATTCACGTGTAAATATAGTTTTTATGACGTAATTTTCAATAAGTTCCTGCTTTTTGTACGTAATTATCTATTTCTAATTTGAAAGTTTTTTTTCTGTTTATAATAGTCACGTGTAAATAATTATTTTATTTGAAGCAAACATTATTGTTTGCGCTGTTTATACAATAGGCAACAGTTTAAATTAATATCACTTTCCAAAATGTGTAAAAAATATCCCTCAAAATGCTGAAAATTTGAATATAAAATAGAAATAAAACCTCAAAAAATGAGTCAAATAAAAAAAAAAATAAATGTAGCCTGCACACCGGGAAATTATAACGTATAAAATGATCTAAAAATGATTAAATTCCGATGTATAGTTTTTGCTCCTATAAAACTTTTTTAATGGAATGATTTTGTCCAACTTTAGCATCAAATATCTCTTAAAATAATTCTTCGATTTGAAAACTGTCTGCATCAGCATGTTTATCAAACGTTTCTCTATAATACCAACCGATTTTCCTATTTTTGTATACAATATTTTTCTTAATATTTACGAAGAATGGCCTCCGGTCACAAAAATTCAAAACTGGTGGCGGCGGCGGTGACAGCGTTAGTTACTTTTTTTTTTTTTTTAGAATAGAGAGATTTTACGAAAGAAAGACAAATCAAATTTAAGATGTGACTATTTATTGTTAACATCAAAACATATCTAATTTCTCATCGAAATTATAATATTTTATACAATTGATATATAATGTAATATAACTTTTTTATTTTCAGAATTTCATATTAGATTTAACTAAGTCTACAACTTTAATATTTTTCTGAATGTAAGTGATACCCTTTATACAAATTTATTTTTAATGACTTTCATTTAAGTTTGTAAACAAAATGTTAGTTTATAGTTAATCAAAGCAGTTTTCGAAAAAGAATCCCAAACAAAGCTTTTAATTTCGAAATTCATTTACATGTAAATTTGGTGATTTCAATTTTCCCCGTATCTTAAATTATACACAAGCTCAATGAATCAAAAGATGCTTCAAAACTAACTTTTGTGAAAAATATCTAAACACATGTGTTTTGTAAATATACGTTTCAATTCTTATTTTGTTAAAATAACCTTATTTACATTCGAGCTTCTTTATACATATATATACGAATAAATCTTTCTATATAAAAATATTGAACATGCAAATTGAAAAATAATATTCAAACATAATAGTTAAAATGGAAAATTTCAATTCTAAAATAAAAAGTAGCTGCTTGTGTATCAGAAGCTGGCTTCTCGTGATGTTTTAATTATCCATAATTATAAATTATTTCTTTATATTTTTACATGTTTCATATTGTTTTTCACTATTACTGTATGTCTATGATTTATTCCAAGAAAGCTAGTGAATAAATTTAAAAATAGCACTCTTTTTTTCTCAAATTGTAAATGTTTATCTCGTATTTTTAATTTTTTAAATTACTGTAATCGAAATGTTTTTCAACTTCTGGTTTTCGAAGGATTTACACGTTTTAGATGTCAGAGTTACAAAAAAAAAAAAAAAAAAAAAAAAAAAAAACATGTTTATACAAAATGTCTGACTGTGTATGTGACCGTGTGTCCGTATGTTTACTTTTTATCATAGAAAAGTGTATGAAATTATGCATAGAATTGAACCAAATTACATGTGTATTTTTTTGGCTATGGCAAGCAGGTCCCCCTTGAATTTGGAAATTTTCCACCGGAAGCAGACACTGCAATAGCGATTTCTTTTTGTAATTTTCGGGATTTTTCGAATCTCTTTTGAACATCGGCGGCTCGTGCAAAGACGTGAACTTCGCACCCTGCTAAGTTGGCTATTTGCAAACTGCTGAAGTACAATAGAAAAATGTTGATTTTACTAAACATCATGATCGAGATTCACTTGTTTTTACTCCGATTAATTAGCTGAATCAGAAATTTAAGATGAAAGTCAAAGTTGGTATAGTATTGAACGAATAATCTTGAAATTTTAACATTTGTAAGTACTTTTTGAAATATTAAGATGTATGAGATAGAAGAAAATTTTATGACTGGCAAATCCGACTAATTTAAATTTATTTTTTACCCTTTAACGAACGATTGCCGCCATATTCACGCCAACCAGTTTTTTATTATCCAAAATGTGTTGTTTCAAATTTTGTCTCATCTAATCTCAAAATTTCAGCATTTAAATAATTCAAAAAATGCTTGTCAGAAATAAAGTACGTAAACAATAATAATTATAATCAAGAGACTTAAAAATTGGTTTCAACCATTTCGACAGTTAAAAATTTGACAATAAAAATTGGTTTTCGATAATATGTTGACTTTCGTTAGCTAAGGGTTAAGAAAAGAAAAATAATTCAGGCATTTTATTTTATTTCACAGCTGCGTCAATTTGATTTGTTATATAAAAAAGAAATACAGGTGAAAAGGGAGAATAAGAAATAAACTAAAAAATGAGACAGTTCGGACTACATATTTTCACTTGCATATACTCTAATGCTGCTAAATTTACGCCCCAGTTGTCACTCAACGAAATTGATAAATCTACCTGTTATTACCAACTGTCGAAAATGGATTCGATAATGTAGGGGAAGTCTTGGCTCATGCATCAAGATGAAATAATGCAGGGATTTATTTTCAAAACCTTCACCTGAACTGCCAAATTTCTCTACGCCAGTAAGATAAATTTAATTACCAAGCACGGGCTTGAAGACAAAATTAATAAGTATAAAACAGAAAAAAGGTTTTTAAAACATACCTTTTTATAAGCCTTCAATGTTCATCTTGAAAATCACGTCTACAAGATTTATGATTTTCCCCCAAAATTTCTGTTACAATGCAACTGCGTGGGGAGCATACTCGATTATGTAAAATTGGCTGCTTTTTTAAATTTCGTAGAAAGCACAACTTAGTGAATTTATTAAAATAAAAATAATTTTTACTCTGTTTCTTTTTCTAAGATAAGGTAATAGGAAAGAAAAAAATTAAGAGCTATTTAAAGTATCTTTTTATAATTTCTAAATTGATTTCTCAGCATACAGGGTGTCCACTCTCATCGGTGGTAAATGGCTAATCCCTAAACCGTTAGTCATAGACATATATAGTTCCAAATACAAAAATGTTTAAATGAGGTAAAGAAATGTTTTAAAAGAGATTTGGGTCAATAAAAACATTTCTTAATAAATTACGAAATTTAAATTTTTATACGATCCCTTGGTCGACGTTATATTTAGTAAATTTTTCCTATTACACTGACAAGTAAGACAAAAAAGTCCCATTCATATAGCACTAAAATTGAATGAGTTATGAAACTTTAAAGATGCATGACTTACATCACTTTTCTGCATCTGAACACAAATGAGTTCGGCCATGCTTTGAGGGGTCATATACCAAATGCTTAAAGTATGCGAAGAACTTATTTCATGTGTATCTACGCTTTGAAAAAAATTGTACAAGTACAATATTACGATTAACTTTTATTAAGTTTCAGATTGGCTAAAATAATTGTATTTTAACATATGTTTTATTTTGTAAGGATTTGAGACTGTTTCTTTTAGCAAAAATTATGTTATTTTTATAAGTTTATATTTATTTCATCGATCGTATGTATATTTTTCCAGTTCAAAATTTGTACTCGAACTTGGTTTATCGAACATGGATAAAACGGAAAATTTTATTTTCCATAATTCTCATTTAAAGACTTCTTTTATGTCTTTCAGTTACATTCAAAATTAATTTAGAAGAGTCAATGGAATGTTTTTAAGTAATAAACTTGAGAAAAGGATGCATAGGAACATTGTTTAAATTTTTTCTGGCCTTCCTACGCCCACTTCCAGTATTTGACTCATTAGTTTCTATTTATTAACTTGGTCATTAATCCCCTGCTAGTATATACAGAAATAAAATTAAAACAGATTTTGAATCGTAAACGATTGCACATTCAAATAAAACAATAAAATAAAATTAGAAAAGTTTCACGAAAATGGACATTTTTATGTAGGCAGGTAAGGTACACCGTAAAAAAAGACACGTGTTTCTTAATGTTAAACTATATTATAGCCACGAACCAAAATATACAATACAGGGTGTTTCACTACCAGACTGACAAAATTGCAGGAGGTGTAGGGGGCATAAAAAAGACTCGGAATCACATAGCAATGTAGGTTCAAAAATGCCGTAGTTAAGAGCTATGGTGCCAGGGGCGTAGCTACAAAACTTTTTCGGGGGGGGGGGGGGGAGTTCAAAATTTTCCCAACTTAAAATTAAAAAATTTCCCAACGTGAAACAAATTGCTCCATTTTCCAGTTGAAATGATATGTTTAATGATAATGATACTTATACGCAAGAAAAAAATATCTTTCCAAAGAAAAATGCTGAAACTAAAAACATAAAAATTATAATTATTGGTTCATTTAATGAAAGATTTTGTCTTCAATTGTGTACGAGTCATCATCGTACTTCATATGAAAATAGCCTCATATTTTTAGATTTTTGAGAAAGGAACAAAGTTTTGGAGGAAATATATTAGAGACACTGTTGTTGGACAACAGTAGAAAAAGTCAGGTCTGGTAGATGTATGATATTTTCGTAGCACAGACAAACATAATGAGAAATTGACTCTGGCTGCTTTTTGTATTCGTTTTGAAAGTTTAACAATTTTGCTATTACAAAACTACAAAACTCAGAAAGATAGTCAGTAAAACAATAAAAAAGGCTTTTTTTTTCTTTTTTTTTAAAAAAAGAAAAAGTGTTTCAAAAATCTATAATTTCCCAACTCTAAGCTCACATTTTCCAAGTTCACATATATTGGGGGGGGGGCTCCCCCCATAACCCCCATCGCGACGCCTCTGTATGGTGCAAAGAAGCATAGAAAAGGAACAGAAACAGCAACACATTACTGGTACGGAAAACACTTTATTGAAAGTTGTACAACAGAATGTGTTCAAAATTACGACCAGAAGTCATCTGACAGGCTAGGCAGCGGCGCCGCATGGAATTCCTTACGTTCTGAAAGATTCCTGGCGTGTCGCGTGTCCTCTCGTCAGCTACAGATATTCGAGTGGCGTGGTCCTCAACTGAAGAAACAGGGGGCCACTGTCAAGCCTGCCTGAAGACTTCTGGTCGTAATTTAGAAAACACCTTCTGTAGTACAAACTTTCAATAAAATGTTTTCTGCCCCATTAATGTATTGCTGTATCTGTTCTTTTTCTCTGCTTCTTTGAATCATAGCTCTCAACGACGGCATTTTCAACCCTGCATTGCAGTGTGATTCCAAGTCACCTCTGTGTCCCCTACACCTCCTGCAAGTTTGTCGGTCTGGTAGTTAAACTCCCTGTATAACCTCTTTCGAGTTTTCCACGATTCCAAAAAACTTTATATTTAAAAACCTCAGAAACCAATTTTCGAGATTTAAAGAAACATTTATAGAAAAAAAAATCGTTTGCTGTAATTTATTTTCGGAAACGTGTCCGACATGTTTTTATAGTGTACTGTTCACTTTTCTCAAACCGGAATGTCGGTTTTTAGGATACTATCCATTCTCGGTTACACATTTTCATGTTCAAAAAACATGTTTTTCAGAACAACGTGATAAATCAACAACATTGCCATTGACATTGAAATCAATATTATGTCGTTTGTATAAACTGTGGTAAGCAACTGGAAATGCTAAATTAAGAATGGATAGTATCGAAAAAACCGATATTTCGATCTGAGAAAACTGGCTAATGCACTATAAAAACTACTCTGAAATGTTTTCGAAAATCGGTGGCAGAAGAAAGAGCACTTTGATTTTATAAATGCTTCATCAATATCGCGAAAATATATTGCTTTTTGCTGTTTCTAATGATATAGAACGCTTTTCAGAAACGTGGACAACTGGGAACAGGTTGTTGTATAATTTCGTGCGTGGTTTTATTTCCGTACATTGAGAAATATTCGTTTGTTTTTGCAGTGAAAGGAAGGATATTCAGAAAAATCACACAGGAAACTTAACAGAGTGGAAAGTTTTTATTGAAAAAATTCTTAACGGAACTTAATACCATTTGAACTAATTTTTGATATGATTATTTTATAATAGAAAAAGATAATTTTTTGGAATCGTTGGTAAATCGGATTCTTCATAGTTGAAAACTGGTTATCTTTCTCGCTCTTTAGAATATTGCATTAGAGGCAAATTCTTATTGCGACATAGAAGTCTTTCTTACAATACATGTGAAGCATTGCATTAATTTAAAATAAGAAAATTAGATGTTTATTACTTACCATTTATCCAGAAGTTTGTATCAAACCCGATATCTTGTATTAATAGACACGAACGTCAATGTGCCTGTGCATGTGCGTCTACAATTCAAATTATAATTCATCAAGTGCAAAAGACATATACCAAAATTTTACTTAAATAAATAAGTTCTAATACCAGGCATTTTCACAGACTAGCTCTGACATTCATTTGACATTAAGGCAGAAATTATTTTGAATAGCTATCCAAATTTTGTCAAAAAGAGGAGACATAAAAGCATCGCCCTGAATCAAGACATATCAGTGGAAATTTTGTAGAAATATAGAAAGAAAGTAAGTTTTTATTAAAGTAAATGGAAATTATTAATTCATTGAAAAAATAGATTATTTTTAATTATAGTTTAGACATATGAATAAATTAAATTAACCCGTTTCTACATGTACACTTGTTATTAACACAAAGTAATTAATCTTCATTTTCGAATTGATGAAAGGAATATCATAAGTGCAACAAAGAAAGAAACGAATTTGTTTGGAAATAGAGACAGAGGAAATACATTGTTTTTTATTTATTTATTCTCAAATCCTTTTAGAAAGCATGTTTATTTTTTATTTTTATGTTTACTTTATTTTTTTATATATAACGTCAAAATGTTACGAAACATTTACTTCCATATAGGTTATTAATGGGATTGTCAAACTCTAGACCCCTAAATCTGTTGTCAATGATTCTACCAATATTTTGATTAAAGAAAGAAAATTTTGTGACCCCAATGCACAGATAACTAAATAAAATACCGGAGTTATAAGTTAATACCTGAAAAATAATATAAATGTACGCGAACTTTGCAAACTGTCATATTAAGGGGTTCCGGGACACATTTTGAAATAAATTTTATTATTGAGTTAAAATTCTGAATTTTTTTGTGATGAACATTATCATTTGTAAACAAAATCACATAATAAAACTTCTCATAATTTTTTAGAAAAAAATTTTAATTTAAAATTTAGTAAAAATGTGGGGTACATTAAAATCGTTATAACTCGGAATGTTATTTATAGAATTTCTTTTTTTTTATTTAAATAAAAAGAAATATATATGTTTTAAATTTGATTCAGCGTTTTTAAAAATATTAATTTATAAAAAAAAATTAAAAATATTTAATGAAAAAAAAAGTGGTGCAACTTTTATTAAAAAAAAAATCATATTTTCAAAAGTAAATATTTTTTTTAAATATGCTGAATCAAAATTAATTAAAAAAAATATGTTCCAAGTTTGAACTCATTATCTTTAACGGTTCTCCAGTTATAAGAATTTAAATATGAGGAATGGTGAAAAAACCTATCGTGAAGAAAAACGCATTTTTACAAGAAGTCGTTTCCATGACAGCCATTGCTTTAAAACTAAATTTTGAAAACAAACCAAAACTAAAAAAAATAATATTTTTTGTTCTAATTCAGATAGAAACATGATTTAAATGTCATTTTAAGCAAGAAAAAACAGAGAAATTTTTAACGAAAAAAAAAATATTTTTGCAAAATTTGACGATTTTTGTGTCCCGGACCCCCTTTAATGAAAGCATAAATTTACATACGGACTTAGCACTGTCAGAAATTAAAATCTAGATTATCAAAGTTGCCAATTATTCCTGTTTTAACGAGGCATACTATAGCTTCAGCTATTGTTCTTAATATACGTGCAGCTGTTGATTAAATTAAACCAAATATTTTGAGATTTCTTAACATATAAAATAACAAGGGCCTTTACTCGTTTAAATTGCGAATCGTCGACTATTCTTCAATTTTAAAAAAGTAATTTATATTTAACAATAAATCAAGAACAAATATTTAATTAATATGGAATTTTTTCAACACAGTCTTTTCTTATATATATTTTATCAAGAAAAATGTCTTTTTGTGTGTTTTCATATTAATCACTATTTAATTAAAAAATATATTTATTTATCTTCAATTTAAATATAAAAGTTTGCATATTGCCTGAACCGCAATATACCATAGCAATATAATATACCAATGCCACTACATATGTTTGACAAATATAAATAAATACTGTAGTTCTCATGGCAGTTGACAGCCTATTTCTTTATCTCCCCTTATTTCTCCATCTATCTATCACTCTGTTTTACATAAGTAATTTTAAAGTCACCTATGAATACCAATTCATAATTATGCCCCAGAAATCTTTCTTAATTTCGCGAAATACTATTTTAATTAAAATAAGCTCTCTCTTTCTCTCACACTCTTTTTCCCTCTATATGTCTCTTTCTCTTTCTGCCGCTCCATGTAATCTCTTTCTCTTAGCCACTCTGCCTCTCTCTCTTTTAAATATATGAAACCTTCAAATGTTGCATTAAATACAAATTCTTACTACGCCATACAAAACTTTCTTGATACTTTAATTTAAAATATGAGAACTGGTATATTTATGGCAGGCTATTTACACAGATGTCTAGATCAAACACGAAATCTTGTAAAATGAGCACTCACGCCTGTGAATTTGCATACCGAAATGATAATTCATCACGCGTATGGGTCGCATTCAAAAGTTTTCCATTATGGAAATAATCACATCTAAAACCCCCCATTTCCACAAACTCATTCTATATTTAAAACTAAGGCAGAATTTACTTTCAATAGCACTTCAAAATCTATCAGTATTCTGGCACCGCCACATTCTGGATATATTCACTGATTATCTTGCATAAAAATAGTGAAATCGAAAATGGTTATTATAGGTGAATGAAAATAAGGAATTCAGTTAGAAATGGTTAATTACAGATAGATAAAAGATTAAAATAAATAAACAAGTGTCTACATGTAAGCTTTTTGTTTATGCAAAGTAATTAATACTCACTTTCGAATCGATGTAAACAAGGCATAAAATATGCATGCATAAAATAAACGCAATCAATTTAGAAATGAATTTTTACATATTAATTCTCAAGTGCTTTGTTTATTTATTTTCAATGTAATTTTCAGAACCCATTGTTTTATCAGTATACAGTGGCGGTCAAAAGTTCCCGGCCGGCATAAAATTTTTGGGTAATTTGTAAGTATACGCATATAAAGAGGAATCTCTAAGTGATACTTATACACTTTATTGATATAACAGTTACGAATTTATTATTGAATTACGCAATCAATTTAGAAATAAATATTTACATATTAATTCTCAAGTGCTTTGTTTATTTATTTTCAATGTAATTTTCAGAACCCATTATTTTATCAGTATATAGTGGCGGTCAAAAGTTTCAGACCAGCATAAAATTTTTGGTTAATTTGTAAGTATACCCATATAAAGAGGAATCTCTAAGTGATACTTATACACTTTATTGATATAACAGTTACGAATTTATTATTGAATTACGCAATCAATTTAGAAATAAATTTTTACATATTAATTCTCAAGTGCTTTGTTTATTTATTTTCAATGTAATTTTCAGAACCCATTGTTTTATCAGTATATAGTGGCGGTCAAAAGTTTCCGGCCAGCATAAAATTTTTGGTTATTTTGTAAGTATACCCATATGAAGAGGAATCTCTAAGTGATATTTATATACTTTATTGATATAAGAGTCAAGAACTTATTTATGGAATAAAAAATAAATATTAATAAATTTAATTGGCAAAATTAATTGCAAAAGAAAACGCATGTTCTCAAAAGTTTCCGGCCATCTTGGCAATTTTGGAAAAAAATGGTGTTATAACAGAAAATAACAGTGATCAACAACATTTGCAATTAGTATTTTGTATTCATACATTTAACAATAAGTACTGCGGCGCAGCAACGTGGCATCGATTCAAAGAACGGTTGTAGATCATCAATGTTTTTTCCACGGTTCTTGCAATTTTTGTGAAAATGCTGCTGAATTAGAATATAGTAGAACCTCGATTATCGGAAGTAATTGGGACAGAGAATCTTTCGGAAAATCGAGAATGCTTCCATTTTAAGATTAAGAATATATGCAATATTTCGTCTCATGATTTCAAGTGCTTAATAAAAATAAAGCAATAGCAAAATATAAACAAGAATAAATTACCTGAATTTTAATTTTTAAATTAAGTACCTTTTACATACATTACAATTGTTTAAAAAAAGTGTTTTGTTAATCGCAGCTTCGATTGTCTTTGCTTTGAAGCTCTATCACAGAGTTTTTTAATGTTATTAGTTCACCAGTATCACAGTCTTTCTGCTGCTCCAGCTATGCCAAACATTTTGCAAAACATTCAAAAGCTTCAAAATTGCTAATTTTGTTCGTTTTCTTCGTTCCACTCCGCAGCTTACGGGAACTCAAGTTAAGTTCAAAGGAACTCTAAGAAAGGGGATCGAAAATATTTATATGTATTCGTAGTTCGGAAAGGACCGTTTCCACACAAGGAATATGTTAGTTAAAAAAAAAAAAAAGGTTTCAAAATAAATTTTGCACACAAGGAATGTGATAGAAAAACAAAAAGCTTAAAAAATGGATTTCGGTTAATAGAAAGTTTCGGTTAAAAGAGTTTCGGATAAAAGAGGTTCTACTGTATTTCTAATTCCACACACGTTTTAAAGTTAGTTTCAAAGATTTTCTTTTGGATTCAGATCGGGTGATTGGGCTGTTCATTTCAAAAGCGGAATTTTTTTGTGCGAAAGCCACTACATGACGAGCTTGCGTGTATGCTTTTGGTCGTTATCATGATGAAACAAATAGTTGTGATCACAATTTTTACTTCAATAAGGCAGCAAATGATCTTGCAACATATCCTTATGCATTGCACTATTCATCTTGCCGCGGATTTCAAATAACGGACAGGCACGTTTTCCAGAAAATGCTCCCCTCAGTATAACGTGTCCTCCGCCATGCTCCATTGTAGGAATAACATATCTCGAATCTTATCTTTTGTTTTTAGGTTGTCGGTTGTAGTGTCTGTTATCACACCTAAAAAGATTGAACATGGATTCATCGGAAAATAATACTTTTTTCCAGTTTTCACTTGACCAGTCTTTGTATTCCTTGGCAAACACCAATCGGGCCCTCTAATTTTTTTTTTACTTATAAAAGATTTTTTAACACTGACTGTTCCATAAAATCCTACGTCACGTAAGCGTCTTGACATGGTAGACCAACTTAGTTCAACAATATTTTAACACCGTAAATCGCGGGGAATTGCAGCGGCATTTTTATGCGGATCATCAACTGCTTTTCTCCTGATAATTCTGTCCACAAGAATAGTCGTTTTCCGGGTTCCCCCGGACCGTGTCAAGTTCCAAAGGCCATGACCATATTTATATTTTTTTAAATAGCGTTCACAGCAAATTTTCCGATCGACAACTTTGCCGCAATCTCTCGAGAGGATTGTCCCTTTAGCGGCTAAAAAGTCACTCGTTTAGGAACAATAAATTGTTCAACTTTTCATTTTTTAATTTCAAATATGTTATTCACGTTGTTTAATTAACAAACACGGCCAAAAAAACATTCTACCGATAGCAAAAAGTAACGGATGACGATTGGCCGGAAACTTTTGCACACGCGAATTTCGAATTATTCCCCTTTGCATCAAGTATCTTCAGTATCCAATCAAAATGATCACGTAGTCAGAGGTAATTTGCTTATTCCTAACTTTTAAAGAAATTGTGCTTCTTCTTCGCTGAAACATTCTGTCAAACAAATCAAAGAAACTAACTGGCCGGAAACTTTTGACCGCCACTGCATATGAGGAAAGAGAAATATTGCGAAAACCTTCCCCAAATGGCACCATCATATTGGGGAGATCTGGAACTGTCAAATACTAGAGTTTTGACTCATATTATCACTGTTTCATCATTGGTCCATTTTGACAACCAAGTGTTTTAAATTTGAAAACTTACATATACTAGGTTATCAAAGATAAGCCACAACCAACATTGACAAATATCATAATAATAGACACATAGATTATCATACAGACAAAATTTATAACTTTCAAAATCAAAAATATAAACTAATACAATTACTGCTCAAACAAATATTTTGAAAATGACTTTAAAACTCCGAAGTCTTTCTAGGTCCCACGTCTTTGAAAGGACGTTCAGGCTAATATTTTAAATATCTGCATTAGTTTACATTAAGAAATCGCATATCGCTAGGATTTTTGGATATGATACTATATCTTTTAAAGCTTTGTACTTCTCGAAACAAGCAAAAGCTTGAGTGGATCTTCTTTTTCGGGATAGAAATGTAAAAAAAGCAGTTAGTTGCACTTTTATTTAGCGTAAATGTTAAAGATAACTAGATGTTGTAGGATTTCGAATGTTTGATTAATTTGTGTCGCTGTGATGCAATCTTGAACTTGTGCATTACCGATAAGTGACAGACCAAATTATCAGCCCTAGATGTACTTCTTATTAAATGTGTTTTGTATTTCTTTTTTTTTTTTTAGGAAAAACAATACAATACAACCTATGAATATATATATACATATCACATATTATCTGTTTTGTTATGGTCTTTGAAGGATTAAAGATCTAAAAATAAAATGGACATGCCCTTGTTTATTAAACAACAACTCATAAACTATTCACACTGTTTTTATTTTTTTAAGTAATAAAAAGAAAAAAAATGGGAAAAGAAAATTTCATAATAAATCAAATCACTGAATTAGGTAATACAGAACATTTTAAATAGACACATCTTCTTATTTGTCTTCCATCAAACAATATCTGCCTTTTGTGTTCGGAAATTCACAACTGATTGGTTCATCTATCCATTCGGTTATAAATTCCCTGAAAATATAAAAGATAGAATAAAATTAATGTTGTAAATTAAAAAAAAAAAACTTAATTAACACCACATAACGTATTTAACAGCATAAATTTTCACATTTTGCCAACTCATAAAACCAAAACTTTACAAAGTACCAGCACAACTACGCATGTTTCTATAAATATAAAATAGAATTCAGAGTTTCCATGATATTTACAGCATATTCTCTCTATATATATATCTGTTTTGTATATGACATTTTTAACACGTTCACGCCGGTGCGGTGGGTCACACTCGACTGTTTCAAAGCTGCCAAGTCTCCGAATTTTTGGATACCAGTATTTTAATAAAGAAAATGTTTTATTTAATTAGAAGAATTGGGCGATTTAAAAGAACAACATTTTCTCTAAAATAACAGTGGTGTACAAAAAGTCAGAGACATGATAACTCTGAGGCAATCAAGTGTGACCCACCGCACCGGCGTGAACGGGTTAAATAGTGAATCAATATGAATTCTTAATTTAGACAAAAAAAATTGTTCATGATTTGTGAAACACTGTTCAAATTTAAACAAGAAAGGAAAATCATGATTCAATCATAGATTATGAAGCCCTTTCCCACAATTTCAAAGTAATGTAACAAAACTTCTCCATTTAATACTGTGAAACATGATGTCTAATTAAACAGATTAAACGCACAACACAATTAAACGCATAACAAAATTAAACGCATAACACAATTGAAAACACAATTTAAAGAATTTCCCATCTACAGTCGAGAAAATATTCAAATTTTTTTTGTGAAACCCTGTATATGATATAAAGATTTGTATTAATTTGGGAAATTTTTATAGAGTTTGGAAACATGTAACCCAGTTTAAAATCCTACTTCAGCAATTTCCGGCAATAAGAAGAAATGAACTGGAATTCTTTTCAGTATCTCTGTGTATGACCTATAGAATTTATACACATCGAGTTACATGCAAAATATTAGTTAAATTAAAAAAGGCATACCAAAACTTTAAACTCACTTCCAGCAATCTTTATATATATTACGCTATCGTTGTAGCACAGAAATCGAGATTATTTGTTAATTGTTTAATGGCAACGCCCAAATGAAACGCATCTCATTGGTTATTGAACAGCATTTAATGCATCTCCAAACCTATAAGGGGTTACCATAGGGGGGACCCTGTTCTGTCGCCAAATGCCGCCAAGTTTGTCGCCAACTTGGAATTATCTCTAATATTTCACCAAATTTCCATAGGCCTATATTGTATTTACTTGCTTACAGAAAATCAACAAACTGAGATATTTTAATGCAACCAAAACTAATATTAGCTTAAGGGATTATATTTAAGGGAATCCATGTAAATTAAATTATGAATAAAAGTAACATGATACAATGCTTAGCATGCTTTCCCAAACATAAATTTTAAGGGAGACCAAGAGCGGCTAGTTATTGATCAAATACAGTATTCTAAACGAATTATATTGTCTGTCCCTGTAAACGATCGATAAATGCTGTGAAAACCATTTTCAATAGTAAGTATCTTACAGCGAATCTCTATTAGATATATCAATTTCAATATATTCGGAAAAGTGTAACATCATTAAAATACACTGCAAACGACGATTTGGCCAATGACCATAGCGTAAGGGAACTCTGCTGAGTGACACTGTAAACGAAATATTAATGCTACACACTTCATTTTCAATACTGGAGATGCCATGTAAACCTCAATAACATATATGAATTACATGGCAATCCTAGTTTTTTTACGCAAGTTAAAGCGGAGACAGACAGACAGACGGGCAGACAAACCGAATTCATAAACACGTGTCAACATTGTTGGAAAGTGTTAAAAATGGAATTTTATCACACAACGTTTTGCATTTGTACATACAGTTTGTACACAGCCTTAAAAAATACGAACTAATTTGTACTTTCGTAAATGTTAAAACAAAGTTGAGGTTTCTATACCATTTCCAACTATTTTAGCTCCTTCTTTACTTTCTGTCATTTCACATCTCTTACTCTCAGTCACTCATCATTCTCAGTTTTATACATATGAAATACTAAAATTTTGCAATAAATACGAATTCTTAAAACGCCCGAGAAATATTTCTGGATACTTTAATATCAAAGATGAAAACTGGTATATTTATGAGAGACTATTTATAGAGAAGCCTAAATCAAACACGAAATCTTATAAATCGGACACGCACGCCAAGTGCGTCTCTGAATCTACATAAACCAATGATAACTCATCACGTGGAAGCGAAGTGTCCGAAACTTTTGCATTATGGAAATAATGAAAAGTACCTAGAAACATCCATATTCGCAGATTTGTTCAGCATTTAAAACTAAAGGAGAATTTGTTTTGAATGACGCTTTAAATTGCTGTCAGATTGATGGCAGTTGAAAGCAACATCAGATTCAGGCAATAGTTTTTGATTTTCCTTAAAGAGAGTGAAAGTGATTAAAGTAAACGAAAATAATGGATAAGAATAAAATAAATTAATAAACATCTCCATGTACGCTTGCAATTTTGTTAAAGTAATTAAGCTTTGCTTTCGAATCGATGAAAGTATTTGACGGATCTCTTAAAAATATAATATTTTGGCAATGAATAAAGAAAGTGGTAATTCTTATCTTTCAATATCTAAATTAAAGCAGAATTTGTTTTGAATAGCACTTTAAATTGCTGTCAGAATGATGGCAGTTGAAAATATCATCAGATTCAGGAAATAGCTTTTGATTTTTCGTAAAGAGACAGAAATTGTTTAAAGTAAATGAAAATAATGGATAAGAATAAAATAAATTAATAAATATCTCCATTTAGGCATGTAATTATGCTAAAGTAACGAATCTTTGCTTTCGAATCGATGAAAGTATTTGATGGGTCTCTTCAAAAATTCAATATTTGGGAAATGAATAAAGAAAGAGGTAATTCTCTCCTTTCAATGTCTAAACTAAGGCAGTATTTGGTTTGAATATCACTTTAAATTGCTGTCAGAATGATGGTAGTTGAAAACATCACCAGATTCAGGAAATAGCTTTTGATTTTCCGTAAAGATACGGAAAGTGATTAAAGTAATGAAACTAATGGATAAGAATAAAATAAATTAATAAATATCTCCATGTAGGCTTGTAATTATGTTAAAGTAATGAATCCTTGCTTTCGAATCGATGAAAGTATTTGATGGATCTCTTAAAAATACAATATTTGGGAAATGAATAAAGAAAGTGGTAATTCTTGCCTTTCAATGTCTAAACTAAGGAAGAATTTGGTTTGAACAGAACTTTACATTGCTGTCAGAATGATGGCAGTTGAAAACATCACCAGATTCAGGAAATTGCTTTTTATTTTCCGTAAAGGTAAGGAGCCGAAAGTGGTTAAAGTTAGTGAAAATAATGCATAAGAATAAAATAAATTAATACATATCACCATGTAGACTTGTAATTATGTTAGAGTAACGAATCATTGCGTTTGACTCGATGAAAGTATTTGATAGGTCTCTTAAAAATACAGTATTTGTGAAATGAATAAAGAAAGTGGTAATTCTTACCTTTCAATATCTGAACTAATGCAGAATTTGGTTTGTATAGCACTTTAAATTGATGTCAGAATGATGGCAGTTGAAAACACACCAGATTCTGGAAATCGCCTTTGATTTTCCTTAAAGGTAAGGAGCTGAAAGTGGTTAAAGTAAGGGAAAATAATGGATAAGAATAAAATAAATTAATACAAATCACCATGTAGAGTTGTAATTATACTTAAAGTAATTTATCTTTGCTTTCGATTCGACAAAAGTATTTGATGAGTCTCTAAAAAATACATCATTTGGGAAATCAATAAAGAATGTGGCAATTCTTTATTTTCAATAACTCTATTTGTTTTCAATTGTGATAATTTTAGAATATTAATCACATCTTTTTATCGATATATACATAAAAATATAGCGAATACACTGACACGAAAGGACAGAAAAAAGGAATGTTGAAAACTAGAATTGTGACACATCTTGTCAGTGACTCATTAGATATTTGGAGAATGTAGAGTTTAAAAGACTATGAACATATGTGTCGTCTAGTTGCAAAACCGGCCAACTCCTCAAAAATGAAAAATGTGTTTTTTTTTAGTTTTTTCAGTTCTAAGTGAAGGTTTCTACCATCTGGAAACGATAAATCATGTCAAAACCGGTCAGTCCCTGTGTTATATGTGTTTGAAAATCACGTTGTGCTGCAAAACCGGCCAAATCCTTTAGCCGGCGAGTTTCAAAACCGGTCATCTCCATATCCGGTAGATGACGCTTCTGCTCGACCCTACAATAACCTCTCACTTGTTGATTAGATTAACGTTATCGCTTTTTCTGTCGTCTGTGACTGCTCTCCCTTTGTGCATACAAATTATCTAATAATTTAGCTTCGTGTTTTCTTCAAGCACAATTTCAAAGTTAATGTACACCTTTTGATAACCAGCGGTTTATCCTTTTTGATGCCCTAGGCCAAAATACTTTTCTGCGCCCCCCCCCCCCCCCCTTCATAAAACTGTAAGTGAATTTTCTCTGATTAAGAATTTTTTAATCTTTTTAAATAATAATCCATTTAAATTTTGTTTTATAAATTTTAGTATTTTGAGGATTGTAGATTGGGAATGAACGAGCTTTTGTTACACTAAAATCTGAAAGAATTTTGTGTTGGTGTATCAAAAAGTAAAAAATTGTTTTAAATGTAATTGTTACAAATTCATTTTTTATTTATCACTTTTCGTTAAAATTTTAAATTGTCCTTATTTCATTAAATTTAAATACATTAAAGTTTTTTAATTTTGTGAACCCTACCCAACGTACGCCCCTAGTCCATGGCCTAAGTTGGCCTTATGCGTAATCCACGGTAGTGATAATATAATACATAATTAATTGATAACATAATAGCATCATAGTTAGTATATTTTGATTAATTAATCATCATGATGCCATGATATGTTATTAATATAATAACTTGCCTATGGTGATTTAGTATTCTTTTATCCCTCCAGACCGTGTTTTAACTCAAATTGAAAGGAGATTGGTCAAAATCGAGCCCTCGTTCAGCCTGCAAAGTATGAAGAAATTTTACCTGAACATGGAACAGTTTTCAAGCCGGGAAGAGATTACACTGACCATGATTGGAAAAAGACCAACAATTTCTTACACAAACCACATGCATTTCAAATTTGCTCCTACGAAAAAAAATTTCATAATAAAGTGTAAAAATAAAGTGTTGGTTCAAGGAGGGGGGGGGGGGGGGTCTTCTACAAATCTGAAGTAGATGTCAGAAAGTCTGGTATCAAGAGTTATGAAAAGCAAGCTTCAGGTCGTGGCTCCGGATACCATGGTGAAGCCTCTAAAACTTTGGGATGTCCAAAACTTACTGACAAAACATTTCGGACCAAATTGGGATGCTGACAAACGGTTATTTTTTACAAAAATATATTATCATCAGCTACTCAAGAAGCAGAAAGCAGAGATGATGAAGAAGAAAACGCATGGAGGGACCATCATGACGAAATTTGTGAGACTGTTGAAAACGATGAGACCACTAAAGTTTGAAATTGTACATATACACAGTATGATTTTTGTTTAAATTTTTAATATTTAATAATTTTATTAAAATAATATCATGTCATTTAAATAATTTGTTTAGTGACATTTAAGTCAGTTTTAACACCTAATCAGTTACTTTTAACTGTTAGTCAGTTTTAACAATCAGTAACTGTGTAAAAGTCGTTTTACGTTAATAACTTTCCTAAAATTCTTTTTGTTAAATAACATTTAGTGGAACAAAACATTTTTGTGTATTTGATACGCCTGAAACCCAATGTCAGATTAACTTTAGCAAAAAGTAATTTCTGATTTGTTACAAAACCGGCCAACTCCAAAGTAAGTTGCAAAGGCGGCCAAATCCAAAACAAAGACTTAAATAACCCCCTCACTTCATGTGCCCTTGCCACCTTATTTCGTATTTTCAAATATACTGCCCTAATGACTATAAAACTGAAGAGTTTTGGTTCCAAACTATACTTGGCTAAGTGTGGCAAAAAATCAGCTTTCTTAAAAAAAATTTATTTTTTGGAGATGGCCGGTTTTGCAACTAGACGACACATATAATAGATGATTAAGGGGCCACCAATACAATTAATTTTGTTAAAGGTGAAAATATTGAATATTCTAAAGACAAGGTAGAATTTAAAAATTAGAGTAACGTTAAATTTAAAACTTAACCACTGTGTCTTTTCACGATTTTTCCCTTTTTTGATACAACATTACAGCTTTACCAAGTATGAATTAATCAATGTTTCAGTAAATATTAAAACCAAACTCAAGTTTGCGTGTCATCTCACAGGATTCGTCATCTCTCTTTGGCACTCTATTACTCTATGTTTTGTATATAAAATATGAAAACGAAAGGCAAATTTTTAATACACCAAAGAACCATTACTTTATCTAACAAGATGAGAACTATATTTATGGCAGGCTATTTTTATAAACCTCTAGATCAAACAGGAAATCTTATAAAAGGGTCACCCACGCAAAGTGCGTCTCTAAATCTACGAACCCAAATGATAATTCATCACGCATAACAGGCGTATTCAAAAATTTTCATTTTGGAATTAATCTCACCTATAAACCATCCATTTTCACAGCATGCATTTGAAACTAAGGCAAAATTCATTTTGGACAGCATTACAAAATTTGCCAGTATAATGAGATATGAAAGCATCGCCAACTTCAGGACGTGATTATTGGTGATTTAACATTAAGAAATAGAGTGTTTGAAAGCGGCTGTTTAACGTAAATGAGCATTGTGATTTCATTTAGGAATGGGTTTGTTTTTATTATAGCTGAACACATATGTATGTTACGTTTTGCATAACATTGGAGACTTTAAATAGTGAAACGATGAAATTGCTGTAATGATACTAGTGGTGAAATCACATCTAGTAATAATACAGTAGTGAAAACTGAAAGAACAGGTAGAGTCGAATCATTGGCGACTAATATAACGATATAGATGTTATATGGTGATTCGAAAGTGTAGTTAGCTTCGATGCGATAGTAGATTAATAATCAATCTGGAAACCGTGCATTAGATTAAGCTGAAACAGAACGTTTCTGTAGTAAATCAACATGGATATTGAAAGGTTGTTGCAGTCATCGAGTTATAGGGCAGATAACATATTTATCCAGTGTAGGTTTCTCCGGAATAATTGAGACAATACGTAAGTTAACTCAGGATTTTATTTAAGCAGCTTTCGGCGGTTCAGTTCCCAGTGATTCGTTTTAACCAAGCCATGCTACTTAATAGTTGATTATGGACAAGCAAATTTGTAGATAATAGAAAACATCAGACGGCAACCAGGGGAAAGTTTTTACAATCGGAAATACGACAAAATCCTGAGGAAGAATCGCGAGCATCTTCTATTTGTTCACCTAGCGTAGTGATATAAGATATGACGTGACTCGCGTTCTGACCAATTAAGAAGTAAGGATATAATGCCATTCAATGACATAGGAAAGTGTACTGACAGAAGCGCGGATGAATTAAATAGTTAAAAAGAACGGAGGACGGGAGCTGAAATTCTCGGAATAAAATAAAATGACTACCAAAAAGAACATCCGAAATAAGAGAAAGATCGGAAATGGAACATTTAATTTAAAAATACTAAAAGCGTAATATTTAAGCAAGTTGGGCAAACTAGATATTAAATTAAAGGAAATTTAACAGAGTTAACGATGGAGATAAGTTAAGAATAGGGATTTAGTGAGTATAGAGTAGTAATTTAGAATAAAACAGGGAATTCTCGGAGATAGATCTAATAATGTAACATGTATACAAACATGTATAAAATTGGGAATTATAAAAAACTACATTGAAATTCTTTCAATAAGAGTTATTTCTTGTGTCTCCATGGTCCCGTCTAAATCCAGAGAGTAAATTGAAATAAACGTACTTTTTTCATAACTGAATAAAGTTGTGACTAAAGAAGAATCTTCCACAATCTTAATTCACGACATAGCAAATCGTTATAACAAGGATTTCTATGACTGTTATGCTATTTTATATACAACAATTTTCTAGCCATTGAAAGTAACAAGCAACTAGGTCCCTTAATCAGAAAGAAAAATCTCTTAATATTTATCTTTTATCCAAGTATTGAGAAACCAACTAACCAATACTTACCAAATTACTTTAAAGTTAACTTTTAAAAACATCTAAAAAAAGGTTTTTGAAAAAAAAATCTAAGCGTTCTTATATACTGGGTGGTCAATCTGTTAGTTCTTTTTTGAACTATGACTATTTCACAGGTTATCTATGTCAGTTGCCATGTATCATGCATGTATGAACTGTCAAATGTATGTCATTTGTAATTATGGACTCGTTGACAACAGAACAACGGTGTAAAGACACACATTGCTCGATAAACAATTAACTTGTTGAATTCCAGGAAATTTCCAGATCGCGTAATTTGAAGAAATTCCGATGTGAACAGGCGCCAAGATCGTGTGATTTAACTCCAATGGATTATTTTCTTTCGGGGTTTCTAAAAAGTAAAGTATATGCAAATACCCCCCCCCCCGCCCCCAACTTTCCAAAACCTCAAACGTAACATCCGGGCTGAAATTTTGGCCATGGATCCGCTCTTACTGGGAAAAGTCTCTCGAAACTTTTTTGATGTTCGGATGATGGCATATAAGCGGAGACGCGGTGGCCAAATGTGCGATATTGTATTCCATACATAAATGGCATAGACCCATTTTCCAAGTTCAATAAAGAATTTCGATTTTCACTCATAAAAAATGCGTTTTCTTTCATAATAAAAAAAGAACCAACAGATGAACCACCCAGTATAATTTATCGAGCAAAATCTACCTTTGAATAGTTATCGCTGACTAATTAAAATAATAATTAATTAATGATTTAAATTTTACATTTTGCTCGAACCCCAAAACCCAACCACAAAATGTACTAATCAACTTCGTATGTATCCTGTGCTTCATGTATGTATGTTCGTATGCTTCATAGATATAAATATACACTGGAGACTGCATGACAGTTGAAAGCAGGCCACCTCTGTCTGTGTCTCTCTCTTTCACTATTTCTCTATCCTATTTAACTTTCTATCTTGTTCTATAACGTTTTCTATAAGAAATTTTTAAAGGATGAATCAATACGAATTGAATGTTAAATACGTGAATTATCACATTTAATATCGTCCATATTCAATAATTTCGGACGTAATTTCACTGCTGAAAGTTAACTGAAAAATTAATTAAAATTATATAATACGAATTCTTCATAGTGACAGAGAAATTTTACAGCATTTCTTGAAGCATTATTTCAATATTAGTTTTTTCTTCAAGAAGAAATTCATTCACATAAGCTTTTCCATCTTAACGAAACACTACATCAGGGACTTGAACAATATAAACTATTTAATATTTTGATAAATAGTGAAGCGCAGTTGAAATTTGTGTTCTCGTGCAGAAAATATTAGATCCGTCTCGCTGCGTGTTTGTCCCTTTCTGTTAGTCCATACAACTCTTTCTCTCATTCACTCTACCAGTTCTGTTTTATTCATATAAAACATTAAAATGTTACTTTAAATACAAATTCTTAGTACACCACAAAAGACAGAAATCTTTCAATACGCTTTAGCTTCATAAATAAAAACTGATAAATTTATAGGATGCCTTTTATATAGACGTCTAAACCAAAGATGGAATCTTGTAAAATGCGCACTGGAGGCAAGTCTGTCTCTGAATCTGTATACCAAGCATGTCAAACTCGTTTACCGTCGCGGGCCAAATTAATCATTATATAGAAAGCCGCGGGCCACATCAGACAAAGTAGATAATATTATTACAATTGCACACAGTAAAATTTGTACGTACAAAACATAGCTATGTTAAAGAAATATTCAAGTAAAGTACCAAAGTTATTATTATAATTCATAGTTTATTTTATCTTATTTTCTTTAAAAATTCTTAACTTTCGAAAAAATACTTGACATTACTTTTTTTAAACGAAATCTACAAAGTTTAATTGGATTTTCTAAATTGTATAAACTTAAAAAAATGTTTTACATGCTCTATGTTAATCTAGCAAAGGTATAACTTTTAATCTTCCGGGTTTTTATCGAGTAAAAAAAAATTGAATCAGAAAATTTATTTAATAAATTGAGTCTTGTATCGATGCGTTACGTATACGTATTTCATTTTATTTTTTAAACACATTTTCTCGTTCAAATAATGTTTATTCTACCAGAAAAAAAGTTTTCTATCGAACATAGTTCATATATATCTAATTGTTCACTTTGCTTCATTGCTAACTTTTTCTCTCAGTTGGAATATTGAAACTTGTAACTGAATTAAACACAGGTAAAATGCCAATGGTTTGGCGGGCCACAGAGAAGTTGTCGGCGGGCCAGTTGTAACCCGCGGGCCGCGTGTTTGACATACCTCTTGTATACCCAAATGATAATTCGTCACGCATAGGAGACGTATTCAAAGTTTCCATTATGGAAATAATTTCACCTAAAACCATTCATTTTCGCAGACTGATTCTGCATTTAAAACTAAGTCAGAACTCACTTTGAATAGCACGTGAAAATCCTGTGGTATGATGAGATAGGAAAGCATTGCCAGATTCTGGGCGTTATCATTGATTATTTTGTATGAACAAAGAGATAAAGAAAAGGGTAATTAAAGGAAAGGGTAAAGAGTAACTAAATTAAAATAATGAATTCGGTGAGAAATGGGTCAATGTTAATTACAGTTAGACATAAGTATTTAACAAGAATGTGCATGTAAAATTTGTTATTTATGCAAAGTAATTAATATTCACTTTCCAATCCATGAAAACGAGGTGATGAGTATGCTAAAAATAAATGCATTAATATGGAAATTAATAAAGTTGAAATACTTACATTTGTTTTATTTATTCATTTTCAAGTATTTTATTTTAAATACTTTTTATTTCTTTATTTTCAAGGTAATTTTTAGAAAACGTCATTTTATCAACACACACATATATATAGAGAGAGAGAGAGAAAGAGAAATAAAATATAGCGGAAAAGTACAGAGTAGAAAAGCCAATTTGCGAAAACATAATGGTACCAGGAACAGAAATATGCAAGAAACTCTTCTCAGTTACCCACGATCCCGAAAAGCATTCTTTATCTTTAGAAACTTCAGAAACAAATGGATTTTGTAGATAACCCATTTATGCCTGAATTTTTTTCTTCTCATATTTGTTGGTAAAATCACTTTACTGTTGGTAAAATGTTTCAAAATGAACTGGAAAAATACTAAAAAAAATTACGCTAAAATATTTCTGTATTTATTTGATAAAATGTTAGCGTGTTAAATATTGAAGTATCCATATGTGGGAAAATGCATAATTGTATGTTTTGTCTAAATTTATAAAAATTAAGCTTTTAAATTACATATTATATACTATAATTAATATTTTTATGAACCATTAAAATATATATATTTATTTCTTTACAGAGAGTAATAACATTATAAGTATTATTAATAATAAATTAAGAATTAGTATTTGGGGCTAAATAACAATTTATTTCCGAATCATCTTGAAAAAGGACATAAGTAACTGTCCCTTAAATGGCCAATAGAAATATGTACCATTTGCGCCTAGCACCCTATATTTTGTACGTTACAAACAAGCACAACAAATCGACTTGAAGATATAATTTCGCAATAAAAAAAAAATGCGTATTTCAAAGAAATCTACAAGCTAAGATTACGACTTATTTATTTGGATTCTTGATACAAAAAATAAAAATAAACTTACTTTTTACTTTATGCTATATTGAAAAATGAAAAATCTATAAACACCGAGAAAAAGTCTTCATTTAAGCAAATAAATATCCATCTTATGCTGGCATCTCTCGGTAATAGATAAAGACATTTATAGACAATTATTTCATATCATTTTCATGTTATAAAGAAGAAAAAAATTATAAAAAATTATTGAAATTCGAAACGTCTCAAAAATGGGACGCTAGGCATAAATGGGTTAAAAATGCATCTATAAAAATACTGTTTTCTTTTCTTCTTCTTTTTTCTGTCACTGATTTGAGGAAACATTACCGGGTAGTTTTAATAAAGCATTAATAAATTTTCTCAAAATATCAGTTTTCGGATGTTATCAATTCTCAATTAAACCTTTTCAGCTGCGTAACTGAATTTATACAATCAAGAGTAATAAATATATTAATTGTAACGTTAATGTTAATACTGCTAATTTATCGGGTTTCTCCATTAAATCATATTTATGTAACATGAAAATGTTTAATTGAGAATGGACAGCATCTTTAGAACTGATATTCCATTTAGAGAAATCCAATTAATAGGTACACTATAAAAACTACTCGTAAACGTTTCCGAGACTCAGTGGAAACAAAAACTTTGTTTTTTATAAATGTCTCTTTAAAAAATATATATATGCTGTTTTCTCGCATTTATAAATATATAGACCGCTGTTCAGAATCGTGGATGATTGATAGTAGGTTATTGTATTTTTTCGTTTCTGGTTATATTATATTTTTCTTGATTAAGAAGCATTTGACTTTTTTTTACAGTGTAGACTGAAATTTAGAAGATAAATAGAGTTGTCAAAAACTAGATTTTTGTCCAATATTGCCACTGCTCCATCAGAAATTTTAGCATTTTTAAGAGTTTTAAATTTGTGAGGTAATCAAAGATAATTGACGACCAACAAATATCACATAGATAAATATACAGGTGAAATTCAGCACTGTTAAATACAAGGGGCTAGACCAGTCCTTCTCAATCTTTTTACCTTTTGCACTTAGGGCAGTGCGAAAGCGCCACCACTCTTTATTTGGTCAGTGAGGGGAGCACCAGTCCTCCTCTATGTCCCCACCCGGCCACTTGAGTCTGAAAGACGACTTCTTGTAGCTCTAGAGACGGAGTGCTGCTGTATTTTACTGATTACTAACAAGAGTAATCAGATGCCGTTGATTTGACGTCTTTTGCACTTGGTGAACACATATGATTTTCTTGTGTGCTCACGTTCGAACGCAGCTACTCACTATGCAGTCAACGAGGGGAGTGTCTGTCCTGCTCTTCGATCCAAACTCGGCCAATTGAGTGTGAAAATCACTGGTAGCAGAGTCTTCCAAGCGCTGAGACGCTGCTTCGTCTCGTTCAGTGTTAATTTCAGGAGGTGGCCCAGGGAGGGGGGATTTCCCCCCCCCGGAAGATTTGAGATTTTGTGTTTTCAATGGTCAAAAAGTGGAACCCCCCTCCCGGAACTCTATAATCCCCCCACCCCATGGAGCCACAGAAATCCCTGCCGTTGAAAAGTGTCTGAATTCAACACTGGTCTCGTTGGTTGCTGCACGAGAAGTCTGAGGCCACCACTTCGGCATACTTCAGACGAGGCGACCGCATAAGGTTTTTCAAGGTTTTTCCTTGTACTTCGCGCCACACTTAAACACATACAAAATTTCCGCTGTACACTAAAATTATGATGACAAAAAAAAAAAAAAAAAAAAAGAATATATAAATTTTTTTATGAAATAATTTTTTTTTCTTTTATAATGCAAAAATAATTTAAAATTATGCAAATTTATTAAACTAAACATTGATTCAAAGTAAATTGTACAATATGAAATGTGGAATATTTCGATTTTGATATTTCTTAAAACTTTTATGGAACTTGACTTAAACTTTTTTGCGGTACGCCTTAAATCCTCTGTCGGCGCGCTGCTGTGCGTTGGCAAATACGTTGAAAATCTTAGTAATCTATACTTCAATAGAACAGTTATTGAGCGAGCAAATATTTGGAAAGTAATTTTAATACCTTAAAAAATGTGCAATTCCTTGTTTGTCAAACTACAATCCATCAACTATCCAGTCTGTTTTCTAAAAAATTGAAATAAATTTAACAATAAATGAAATCACTTAAGGGGTCTCAGGACTCTTAAAACTCTAAAATTTTCGAAATTTTAATTTTTTTAGATTTTAAATTTCTGTGTTTTCTGAACATTTTGATATAATTGTTATCTTGAAATTCCCATTAGAACAGAAGTTATGGCATTTAGAATTATACTCGCTCAATAGCTGAAGCGGTGTTTCCAAAACTTTGCAGTCATTTTTCTCCAAATGACGTTTTTGGGCATAACGCGCACGATATCTCAAAAAATTCTGAATATTTTTTCATGAAATTTTCAAAACATATGTTTCATGTTAGTCTGTATAAATTGAACCGAAAACTTCCTTTTTATTGTAAAAAAAAAAATATTTTTTAGGGGTTTATATTGTTGAAATTTTCTAAATTTTGCATTAGCTAAATACAACTTTGTATTTAAAATATAAAAATGCTTTAAATACAAATTTATTTAGGTTCAGTGTAATTATTATAATCTGAGGTTTAAGTAGGCACCAAAATTTTCATTCTAGTTGCAAAATTTATTTTGTAATCGTGCGCATAAGCTGTTATGCCGATTTTCTGCTCGTCAAATGCCTGACAATTTGGAGCTCCCTGTAAATGCTAATTCTGCATCTTGCATTTTTTCAAATATTTGAAATGAAAGAACATACTTGTATCTTTCATTTCCATTTAAAATTGTGTCTTAATATCAAATACATTTTAAGATATTAAATATTGAAAATGGTCCTTTATTTTCATTTTTCCAATTTTAAGAGTCCTGAGACCCCTTAATTATTTAATATGAGATTTATTTCAACACAGCCTTTTCGTATTTATCCTTAATCAGATAATATCATCTTTGCGTTTGTGTCATCAGTGATTATTCCATCTGTAACAATCGGTTGTAAATTCCTTGGAAATATAAAAGACACATTTTCAGAATTTAAAATAAAACTAATGTTTGTTCAACAAATTTAAAAACCGAACAACTACATCTAACAGCATAAAATTTTCCATTTTGCCAGCACGCTAAAACACAGATTTAGAGAGTACCAATTCAACTACATATGTTTCGATAAAAGTTAAGTATATGTATTAGCGTTTCCTTGACATTTTTTAGCATGTTTCTCTCTCTTTCCGTCTGCGTTTTGTGTAAAAAATTTTAAAATAATCACAAATTACTTATTGGTGAACACACTATATCGCAACCTTAGAAAGTATGAACTAATTTAAAATTTCATAAATATTAAAGTAAAACTGAAGGTTCTATACCAGTTCAGATGATAATATATCTTTCTAACTTTCTATCATTCTGTATCTCTTACATTCAGTCATTCATCGCTCGCAATTTTATACATATGAAGTACTAAAATGTTGCATTAAAAACAAATTCTTAAAACGTCAGAGAAATCTTTCTGGATATTTTAATTTCAAAGATGAAAACTGGAATATTTATGGCAGACCATTTATACAAATGCCTAGATCAAACACGAAATCTTGTAAAATGGGGATTCACGCCAAGTCAGTTTCAGAATTTACATAAACAAATGATAACTCATCATGCAGAAGCAAAGTGTCCAAAACTTTTGCATTATTTCCACGATGCAACAGTACATAGAACCACCCATTTTCGCAGGCTCGTTCTGTATTTAACACTAAAGCAGAAACTATTTTGAAGAGCACTTCAAATTCTGCCAGAATGATGAGATATGAAAGCATAAAATAAATTAATAAATATCTGCTTCTAGGGTTGTAATTTTTTAAAAATAATTAATCTTTATTGTTGAATCAATAAAATGATTTGTTGAGTCTCCTACAAAAATCAATTCATTGGGAAATGAATAAAAAAAATTAGAACTCTTAAATTTCTTAATTAGGTGCGTTCGTAATTATATAAATACGTAGCACCCATAGTCGTCGTCTGGCCCGTCCGTCTGTCTGTCTATCCACATATAACAGCACAAAAACTACTCAACCGAACGGTTTGAAATTTAATATATAGAATCGTTGCAGAATTTTGTCGAGTCATTTCAAATTTGGTGAAAATCGAATCAAAACTTAAAAAGATATTATTAAAAGTTTTCTTCATTCTATTAAATCCTATTATATGTAATTAATCCAGTGATATCTCATGATAGGTAATGATTCTAGGTTGTAGGGTTGAGGACGCCCTATTTAAGATGGAGTTCTATTATTTCCGTATTAATGAATTTAATACATAGGCATCATAATAAATTTTGTGTTCATTCATTTTCGCATAAGAGTGCAACAGCTATTGCACCAAGATCTGTATATCTATCTAAACTTTTTAAGTGGGGATGGTTTTGGGTTCCTGGGGTCATATGATGAAAAGATATGAAGGGATTTTTCAAAAGTCGTTCATGGTAACGAGTACAATAGGTAGTATTTCTTATTAAATCTATCTAAAAATAAATACATTAAATGAAGTAGGAACACTTAACTTTTCTTTATCTTAGTTTTCGAATGTGGTAATTTTAAAACGTTAATTACGGACATATATTTAATCGACATTTATAGAAAAATATAGTTAGTATATTAACCTTAATATAGACAAAAAAGATTGTTGAATACTAGAAAACTGTGTTATGTTGCCACTGAATTTTAAAACAGTAAACAATTATATAAACTAGGGTTACAAAATTATGTTAAATAGGAAACATTTATAGAATATTTTTAGTATAGAGAGGAAATTTAATTTTCTTAATTTATAGTATATATACCGTAATTTATAGTATATATATACCGTAATTTATAATATATATATATACAATAAATATACCTTACCCGTGGCTTTAATTTTTAGCGCATTAGTTTATGGATGAATTTTTGACAGTAAAAATAAAAAATAATTCAAAATATTTTATGTAAATTATTTTTAATGAAAAAGAATACATTTCCCTATTCCATAGGGATATTTGACAAAATATAATAAATGACACAAACTTTGTGGCCAATGAAATCTATTTCCTCCCAAGTTCTTTATGTCCCTATTGTTTTGCGCATGTTCAAATGAGACGAAATTAGTAAGTCTTACCACTTCGTTGTTTCTCCTTTGGCAGCGTAAATATCTCCCACTTTTCTCGGCACAGTTGAAACAAATGTTGCCACTCAGAAATTGATTTTTTTTTTGCCATTTTTCAAGAAGAATTCTTTTCAACTACTGATTGTCACTGTAGTTGTTTTGTGGTGTCCTTTTTTGAACTTCCTTCTTTAAGTATCGCCACAAATCCTCGATAGAATTGATGTCCGGGTAATTCGGAACTCAGTCTAGCACAGGAAACTATTTTGTTGCAGACAGGATTTTGTTGTTCTATCTAAATGCGGTTTGTCTAAGTCTTGTTGAAAAAGATAACCGGATTGAAAGCCCAGTTTTTGAATTAAAAGCAACAACGGATTCCTCAAAATGTCTCGATAACGTTGTGCATTGATAGTCCCGTCATATGGCACCATTTGGTCGACGTCACAATAACCAAAATCTTCCCAAATTTCAACATATGACGGAAACTAGCACTCTTGTTTGACGCATTTTGGGTTTAAAGCTTTATTTCTTTTCCGTACGACCCAACAGTCGATATTTCCATACAAAATTGGAAAAGGGGATTGATCCGACCTTATAACACTTTGCCATTGCTGATCTGTCCATTTTAATTGGTACATAGCCCACAGAAAACGTTTCCTTTTTTGAGCTGGAGTTAACATCGGCTTACGTTTGCGTTTGTAAGATTTGAAGCCTGTTTTATGCAATCCTTTTGTAGACATTTTACGAGTCACTGGTTGCCCTAGGCTGTCTTGCCATAGGGATGCGGTTTCTATCATTTTTCCTGGTCTGCTTTTACCATTCGACGCAGAATTCAATCTTCACCAGCCGTTGTTGTTCATGGCAGACAGATACAGTTTCTTGGCTGTATATCTTCAATAGTAACGAAAGTTTTCAAAACATATCGCACTATTGATTCAGAAATCATCAGATCCCTGCCTATTTGCCTCATTAGACATCCACTATTTCGCTTTTCGATTACCTTTTTACGCAAGTCTACCGATAATCTTTTACCAACCAGTTTCTTCTTATTAATTGATTTGAAACCGCTCTTCTTTTAAAGAACACATGCCATTAGCTTCGGATGCGTTAATTTACATAGTTGGAAAAAAACAGCCAATCGCAATTGTCGAAAACCTTCTTTAAATGCACATGCGCAAAACAATGGGCCTTTTTATTTTTAAGAGGGAAAACGTTTTACATACAAAAATCTAAATGTGCGACTTTTTTTATATTTTTATTAAATGTAATTCATTTTAGATAACTGAAATTTGAAAAATTTGATTGTTTATTTAGACAAAATTTAGTTTGCGTTTTCTTTCTTTGAAAAACTCCACTTTTAAACTCATGCGCAAAGTATTAGGGCCACGGGTAAGGTATATATATGTAATTGGACTACATAATATATAGCATTTTGCCTCTGCTTTTTAGTATAGTGATTTCATAATATTTAGTCAATGTCATTTGTTAAAATGGTTTAATCGTACAGAAAGATTATATATATATATAGTATACAGGGTGTCCCTAAAGTCATGGTACGTACGTTAGAGAGTGATACAACACAACTAGACAAGCACAAATCACCATACAATCCATGGTTGGAACGCAAGCCGTAAAGCTCTAGAGGGCGCCGCCCAGCGACCGCAATAAAAAGTTTGTTCACCACAGCTGTCTTCTGTGGATCATCGATGAGATGGATGCGTACCCAAATCAGGAGAAGGCTGAAATGCATTACATGTACGGAGCGGCAGACAGCAACTAACAACAATGCAAGGGAAGCACAAAGGTTGCACCAATCAACTGGCCGGACCGCTCACCCGATTTGTCATGTCTGGACTTTTTCTTCTGGTTTCACGTGGAGAGCCCCATCTATGATGATGGTCCAATAGATTCCGATGAAGACCTTGTTGCCCGGATATCCGTAGTAGCTGACACCATACGAGAGATGACTGGTGTTTTGCCAATGTACGGTGGTCACTCCATCGACGCACAGTGGGATGTTTTGACGATGTAGGTGGACAAAATTATTTCGTTGAAGTTTAATTAATTTTTGTCTTTTTTTTAATACATCACTAATAAAATACTCAAACAGTGATAAATATTCGGTTATTTAACAACAATGCATTAAAATAAAAATACAGGGTGCTCACTAAATTCCGTTCCCACCCTCTTAACTGCCGAACAACTGCATCTATATTCATACACGTGGTGTCTACGTAAGGCTGTGCGTTTCTAGATGACCACTTACAATGCCACCTGGTATAAAATGGCGGCGTTAGCGTTCCTATCGCGAAAACGGTTCGCAGTATGGGATAAAAATGAATAACAACACCTTGTGAACATGATTGCTAAATGAATCTCGTTCTGAATATGAACCTCGTTTTCAAGATAGAAATACTAACTCAACTGCTTTGCATCAGGTGTGGCTGGAAGCGGTCTCATCTGGTAGCGCATAAGCATTTTATTATACCTAGACACCACATTTATGACTATAGCTGCAATCTTTCGGCAATTAAGAGCGTGGGAAGGACTTTAGTGGGCATCCTGTATAATGCATTACAAATAATGCAGTAAACATACCTATTTTACAATTAATTAAAAAACAATTTAATGCGCACATAACTAACATATGCCAACTGTGAAGGAGATCCTGTCACATATCACGTTCCCTCCTAAATTAATTTAAATCATTTATTTTTTGTCTTTTAAAACGTGTTGTTATTCCCCCTCTTTAAATTAAAATTTTATAATTTAATTCAGTGCTTATTTTCCGTATCGAATTTTATCTCTTAGGTTTTTCTTACTTTCAATAACCTCGGTTTATTTAAAGTAGTAATATTCATTTTAGGTGATTGTAATCTGTCATTCCCAGAAAAGCAATTTACTTTCAGATAACTTGTGGGTCATTAAATAAATCACTAAAAGAGAAACGCAGCTGTCTGTAACTTTGATTCGTATATGCCCACGCTGAATTTATTCACTCTTATTTACTGCTTATCTTTCGCTGTTACGATGTAATAATAAAACATAAATAAAAGGAAGTTTATAGCTTATGTCTCGGAAAATGATTTCAGTTAATTTTAACTTCCTTTTTGTCTAATACAGATGTCTTTTATAATTATTGCACATTTTTGTAATGGTCATTTTATCATATAAAACATTTTTAAGCATAAACAAATTTATTCAATCCAGAATTTTGACGCCATTTTGATTATGCTTTATGACAGTTATTTAACAACCATTTGATTGATGCCTTGAGGAATACCAGATTGCGTGATATAATCATTTTGCGCGCCAATAAACCTTTGTTCACTCTTCGTTCACGATTATAATAGTAAAATTGGTGATGGATTTGTAACGCCAAGTTATCGAAGCTGTTTGTAAAATAACCACTTCTATGCTGACTATGTACTGAGAAGGTACTAATTTTGCTGTATCTGCACTTCGGTGCATTTGTTTAAATGGGGGCCTCTCTCTCCATTATTTCTAAGAAATCCATTTCCCCTTTATTGTAATTCTAATTTGCTTACTAGTAATTTTTAAAAGTTAAAATAAAGTTTTTGTTCCCGTATTTTGTGTTGGAGTTTTTCATACGCATGTACGAACCTAAAACTGCTGAACCGTCTTGATATAAAATTGGCACATCTGCCGGATTTTTCTCCAACATTAAAAAAAAAAAAAACCATGCATATTGGAGAGAGAGAAATTTAACCCCCGCCCTCGTTAAAACGACATTTTTTCTCCAAAGTAATTTGCTGCACTTTAAAGGATATGTCAGCGCCTGCGGACTCCTCCTGACTCATATTTCAACACTCGCCAGTGCCTGGATTCCTGCTTTCTTTTGCCGTCGCTATGCACTGGGAACCGTGCCATGTTACCTGCCTGCTGACTTGTGATTCATCGTCCATCACCTGCTAAGGTCTATTTGAGGACCATCATCATAGTTGCTGTTCTGTCCTGACCGATGTGTCAGTGACGCGCTGCTACATTTCTTCAAAATGCTGCTCTAGTAATTAAAGACTGCTGACAGGTTTCTACGCTCACCCCTGCGATCAGTGGTACACTATATCATCTACTCTATGTGCTCCTCTGTGTTGTGGTTTTTATTTCGCAGCCGACGTGTTCTACAAAAAAAAAAAAAAAAAATCTTCAATTAAAATTCAGTGCCATGTGAACTGGTATGTTTCTGCACATAATGGGATGCAAATTCATCGATCATCAATCGTTGTTTGTGAAATTCGCTTACTTCTCTGCCCGATGATCCGATTGCACCAACTTAATTTATACAGAACCGGCTCTCTTCTATTTGTGAAATCTCCGAATATGGTGTTAGGCAAGAAAATATAAAAAAAATGTTTTTCGACCGGTGTTGGTTTGTTCTACGCAAAAAAAAAAAAAAAAAAAAAAAAAAAGAATGTGTACCAAGGATTATAAAGACTGATATTTTTTTACAATTTTTTTAATATAATTCCTTTCAAACGCATGAACAGGGAAATGCCTCTTTTTCTTTTTAAAACTTTAATACAGTAATTTACTTTTTCGCTTTCAGTTTTCTCTCTTTGCATGATATGATAATATATGTTGACCTATATATGCTTCTTGTTTAAAATTTACGTGTATTTGGTGATTTCAGAGTGTTATTAGTACTGCTCATTATAATAGGTCGCAACCTGAAGAAAGAAGATAGCACCTATGCATAGATATAAAAATTAATATTGGTTTGTGTTTTAAACTTACAAATTGTTTAAAAGGTAGGTGTTTAAGTTAATTTCCAGTACAGTTTTATTTTGCGTTTGTTTTGATACTTTAAAATTTTCTTGATTGACATGGATTTTTTTTTATTTACTATATCTGGCATTCCTTGCTGCTGTCTGACAAAAAACAGCCTTTTGAAATTTATCTAAATTTCTCTGATGCACATTTTTTGTTTGGCAGTTAGGAATGACATAATAATTAACTTAGTAGTTAACTTTTTATTTTCTTATTTGATATTTCATGCTTTTAAAAAGATAAGTTATTATGGACGTGTAAGCATGTCAATCCTATACTGTCCAATATACGAGTCCTATACTGAGCAATCCTATACTGAATTTTTTTTACAGTGGAGAGAGTCAAAAATGTCACTTTTGCTCAGAGTGAATAGTCACTCTAAAGAGGTTGGGCATATTTTGATTCTGCGATAGAGTGACTATTCACTTCTCTGGAGTGGATAGTCACTCCTTTTTATTTAGAGTGTAGGGTACCTCATAAAGCTTTCATCGAGAAGATAATTTTTTTTTTTAGAAAATGTGGCATAACATGTTCATCCTTTCAGCTCTTCAATTGCTATCCTGGTTTTCGCATGTAAAATTTGTTTTTCTCGTCATCTACTATCACAAGGGTTGTAATGGAGAATATGGGGTTGTATACTCCGCACATCTTCTGAATTTTTATAAAGAAACTCCGTGTACATTCTGTACACATTTCTGCCAGTAATGAATTCAGGGTTGGCCCTGGTGAGGGTCATTCCCCTCCCGAGTATCGAAATGCCCCCTCCCCTTCCGAAAGATTTAGATTTTTGTGCTTAGGAATGATATAGAATTGCAATCTCCCCACCCCGGAACTTAATTGTGAACCCCCACCGCCGGAACTTCAGAAAACCCTCACGGAGGAAAATGTCTCAATTCAACACTGCTATAGCGTATACTCTCTAGTATATAACCTCTGTCTATTGCGTATAATCTCAATTTTTATTTTATTTTTTACAACTACAGAGCTTACTATCCCCTCTCTCAGTTTGTCACTAAATGGACACCCTGTATATAAATCATTAAATATTATTAAAATTTTCAAAATGTTTATGTAAGACAATATCAAAGTACAGTTTCTACATACGTTTATTCTACATACGTTATACATTTAAAATTGTATTTATCATTATGAAAGATATTAAAAAAGCTTGTTTAGATAAATAGATGAATAAAAATATTGTTATCTATATCTATAGTAATAACTGATCTTTTTAAAAATACATTAAGCATATCTGATGAAAAGTTCGACAATGTTTATTTATTTATTTATTTATTAAACACATTGAGAATCCAAGCAAAAATGTAAAATTCATTAAAATTTCTTTTCAGCCGCTTTTAATATTCCCTTTAGATCTTTTTTAAATGCATCTTTTAACTTTTGAATATTTTATCATTCTTATTGATTGAAATTCTCCTCAAAATATTTTTGTTGCAACAAAGACGTCTTGAATAAGAACACATATAGAATCTTCTTTTTGAAAAATATTTTTCGAGATAAAACATTTGGAAATACAGACTACTGTAATTTAATTAAATATTCATTGTAAGAATTAAAGACTTCAAAAAGATCATACACTTTGATGAAAAGAATAGTTTTCAAATTTTCGATTGAGATAACAATAAACAAAGAGGTTGGTAAAATATATATATATATTTTAAATAGGATATGTATATTATATTTTGTTAAAGTTTGCAGAGTGTATTTATATCTGTTTTGAACCAAAATACAGTAAATGTTTATTTATCAAAACTTCTGGCATCCGAATTGCCAACTATCCGATATCTATGGATAAATGTCCGGAAAATTAACATATAGCAAGTTTCAGTACGTTTCCAGTTAGACGAACACCACTTCGTGCCAACTGCAAATATTGGCACGAAAGGCAACAAAGGTGTCATTCACAAACAAATTAAACGTGTGCGAGGAATCTAAATTAAGTAGAAGGTAAGAGTATTAATCCCAGTTGCATATGTGTAGTTTGATTATAGTACAATCATTTTAATAAATACAAAATACACAGAAAATTTGCAAAGAATAAATATTATAATTTCTCTACACGGCTGACACAAAACTGTTGATTTTGCTTTAGCATCGCTCACAATATCTAACATTTTCGTTTCATGAGAGTGGTGCTATATTCCTTTAAGACTCAGCTCCCACGATCGTGCGGGTTAGACATTCATTTAAATTTTTGCTTCTGAGTTGTATGTAACAGACATATGTAACAAAAACACCAATCAAACGATCATTCTGATTTGCAGAAAGAGTAAAGTATTATTTTTCACCAGCAGATATCGGTTGTAGTACATGTTTTACTTTCAGCCGGCATTACTAGCTTTGTTTACAAGTACAAGAAATATAAGCTCATCGGGTCTTAAAGGGCTATGAATTCAATCAAGTGTACTTCACCTACTATTCACAGACATCTATGGATGTATACAGAAGTATATAAATCACTACTGTTGTTAAAGGAATGCGTGAATCTTGAAATCAAATTTCGATGTGTATACTTTTCATTCTTTGGCCACGGCACCACTTTGGTGCACCGAAATCAAGAATACACTGTTTTATCATTATATATAGTACTTTTTGGAACAAAACTCTTAATAGGAATAATAGTTTGTGGAATTTAATATCATTTATTATTTGGCAAGTGACGAACTGAAGAGTTTCATTTTAAGATAGTCTGACACTTACTCAATTATTTTTTAAAAAGTTTCATTTTTTATAATTAACTAGGGGTTCTGCCCCCTACGAGCTAAGCTCGCCAACCCCCGTTCAGATACCGCAGACTCTGAAAGCACGCTAATTTGATCGGCTTTAAAAAGATTTAGGATGATTGAATTATAATTTAAAAAACAGTGGCGATCTCCCTATAAACGGGTTTCTATTCATTTCTCTTTGATTGGGGAATTTTAAGGCCAAATCAGCTGATGTGAAAAGATACAATGGCTGTTTTCGCCTTTGATTAAATAAAACCAGTTAAACATTTCAAAATAATTTAATATAAAATGAAGTAAGTAAACAGACTCTTTGTCTCTCGGTATTTTTTAACAAAGTGAAAAGAAAGTTCTTTTAAATAAGACATTTTAAATGTACCGTTTTTAATTTGACGTAATTTTCACCGATCTTTTCTTTCTGTTTTTAATATTCACGTGAAAATACTTTTGTTAGAAATGAAGTATTATTTGCGCTGTCCTAACAAAAATAGTTGGAAAGATCATCTCAAAATATCAAATAAATGTCTCGCGTAATTTTTAAATGTAAACTGTTTTGCAGTATTATTTTTTGTTCATTTTACGTAATAAGTGTGATGTGACGTAAATGTGACGTAATTTCTCCTATTTAAGACTTCTAACGCATGTTAATGAATTTATTATTTTACGATATCTCTTTTAAAATTCACGTGTAAATAAATTTTTTATGACGTAATTTTCAATAAATTCCTGCTTTTTGTACGTAATTATCTATTTCCAATTTGAAAGTTTTTTTTTCTGTTTATAATAGTCACGTGTAAATAATTTTTTTATTTGAAGCAAACATTATTGTTTGCGCTGTTTATACAGTAGGCAACAGGTTAAAATAATATCACTTTCTAAAAAGTGTAAAAAAATCTCTCAAAATGCTGAAAATTTGAGTATAAAATAGAAATAAAACCTCAAAAAATGAGTCAAATTAAAAAAATAAATGTAGCCTGCACACCGGGAAATTATAACGTATAAAATGATCTAAAAATGATTAAATTCCGATGTATAGTTTTTGCTCCTATAAAACTTTTTTAATGGAATGATTTTGTCCAACTTTAGCATCAAATATCTCTTAAAATAATTCTTCGATTTGAAAACTGTCTGCATCAGCATGTTTATCAAACGTTTCTCGATAATACCAACCGATTTTCATATTTTTGTATACAATATTTTTCTTAATATTAACGAAGAAAGACCTTCGGTCACAAAAATTCAAAACTGGTGGCGGCGGCGGTGACAGCGTTAGTTACTTTTTTTTTTTTTTAGAATAGAGAGATTTGAGAGATTTTACGAAAGAAAGACAAATCAAATTTAAGATGTGACTATTTATTGTTAACATCAAAACATATCTAATTTCTCATCGAAATTATAATATTTTATACAATTCATATATAATGTAAAATAACTTTTTTATTTTCAGATTTTCATATTAGATTTAACTAAGTATACAACTTTACTATTTTTCTTAATGTAAGTGATACCCTTTATACAAATTTATTTTTAATGACTTTCATTTAAGTTTGTAAACAAAATGTTAGTTTATAGTTAATCAAAGCAGTTTTCGAAAAGAATCCCAAACAAAGCTTTTAATTTCGAAATTCATTTACATGCAAATTTGGTGATTTCAATTTTCCCCGTATCTTAAATTATACACATGCTCAATGAATCAAAAGATGCTTCAAAACTAACTTTTGTGAAAAATATCTAAACACACGTGTTTTGTAAATATACGTTTCAATTCTTATTTTGTTAAAATAACCTTATTTACATTCTAGCTTCTTTATACATATATATACGAATAAATCTTTCTATATAAAAATATTGAACATGCAAGTTGAAAAATAATATTCAAACTTAATAGTTAAAATGGAAAATTTCAATTTTAAAATAAAAAGTAGCTGCTTGTGAATCAGAAGCTGGCTTCTCGTGATGTTTTAATTATCCATTATTTCCTTATATTTTTACGTGTTATCATATTGTTTTTCACTATTACTGTATGTCTATGATTTACTCCAAGAAAGCTAGTGAATAAATTTAAAAATAACACTCTGTTTTCGCAAATTGTAAATGTTTATCTCGTATTTTTAATTTTTTAAATTACTGTAATCGAAATGTTTTTCAACTTCTGGTTTTCGAAGGATTTACACGTTTTAGATGTCAGAGTTAAAAAAAACAAACAAGTTTATACTAAATGTCTGACTGTGTATGTGACCGTGTGTCCGTATGTCTACTTTTTATCATAGAAAAGTGTATGAAGAATGCATAGAATTGAACCAAATTACATGTGTATTTTTTTGGCTATGGCAAGCAGGTCCCCCTTGAATTTGGAAATCTTCCACCGGAAGGAGGCACTGTAATAGCGATTTCTTTTTGTAATTTTCGGGATTTTTCGAATATCTTTTGTACATCGGCGGCTCGTGCAGCGACGTGAACTCCGCACCCTGCTAAGTTGGCTATTTGCAAACTGCTGAAGTACAATAGAAAAATGTTGATTTTATTAAACATCATGATCGAGATTCACTCGTTTTTACTCCGATTAATTAGCTGAAGCAGAAATTTAAGATGAAAGTCAAAGTTGGTATAGTATTGAACGAATAATCTTGAAATTTTAACATTCGTAACTACTTTTTGAAATATTAAGATGTATGAGATAGAAGAAAATTTTATGACTGGCAAATCCGACTAGTTTAAATTTATTTTTTACTCTTTAACGAACGATTGCCGCCATATTCACGCCAACCGTTTTTTATTATCCAAAATGTGTTGTTTCAAATTTTGTCTCATCTAATCTCAAAATTTCAGCATTTAAATAATTCAAAAAATGCTTGTCAGAAAAAAAAGTACGTAAACAATAATAATTATAATCAAGAGACTTAAAAATTGGTTTCAACTATTTCGACAGTTAAAAATTTGACAATAAAAATTGGTTTTCTAGAATATGTTGACTTTCGTTAGCTAAGGGTTAAGAAAAGAAAAATAATTCAGGCATTTTATTTTATTTCACATCTGCGTCAATTTGATTTGTTATATAAAAAAGAAATACAGGTGAAAAAAGAGAATAAGAAATAAACTAAGAAAATGAGACAGTTCGGACTACATATTTTCACTTGCATATACTCGAATGGTGCTAAATTTACGCCCCAGTTGTCACTCGACGAAATTGATAAATCTACCAGTTATCACCAACTGTCGAAAATGGATTCGATAATGTAGGGGAAGTCTTAGCTCATGCATCAAGATGAAATAATGCAGGGATTTATTTTCAAAACCTTCACCTGAACTGCCAAATCTCTCTACGCCAATAAGATAAATTTAATTACCAAACACGGGCTTGAAGACAACATTATTAAGTATAAAACAGAAAAAAAGGTTTTTAAAACATACCCTTTTATAAGCCTTCAATGTTCATCTTGAAAATCACGTCTACAAGAATTATGATTTTCCCCCAAAATTTCTGTTATAATGCAACTGCGTGGGGAGCATACTCGATTATGTAAAATTGGCTGCTTTTTTAAATTTCGTAGAAAGCACAACTTAGTGAATTTATTAAAATAAAAATAATTTTTACTCTGTTTCGTTTTTTTTTAAGATAAGGTAATAGGAAAGAAAAAAATTAAGAGCTATTTAAACTATCTTTTTATAATTTCTAAATTGATTTCTCAACATACTGGTTGTCCACTCTCAACGGTGGTAAATGGCTAATCCCTAAACCGTTAGTCATACACATGTAGTTCCAAATACAAAAATGTTTTAAGTGAGGTAAAGAAATTTTTTAAAAGAGATTTGGGTCAATAAAAACATATCTTAACACATTACGAAATTTAAATTTTTATACGATCCCTTTGTCCTATAAGTTATATTTAGTAAAATTTTCCTATTATACTGACAAGTAAGACAAAAAAGTCCCATTCATATAGCACTAAAATTGACTGAGTTATGAAACTTTAAAAATTCATGACTTACACCACTTTTCTGCATCTGAACAAAAATGAGTTCGGCCACGCTTTGAGGGGTCATATACCAAGTACTTAAAGTATTCGAAAAATTTATTTCAAGTGTATCTACGGTTTGAAAAAAATCGTGCAAGTACAATATTACGATTAATTATTATTAAGTTTTACATTGGCTAAAATAATTATATTTTAGCATATGTTTTATTTTGTAAGGATATGAGATTGTTTCTTTTCTTGATTACTTTTAGCAAAAATTATGTTATTTTTATAAGTTTTTATTTAATTTCAACGATCGTATGTATGTTTTTCCAGTTCAAAATGTGTACTCGAACTTGGTTTATCGAACATGGATAAAACGGAAAATTTTATTTTCCATAAATTGCATTTAAAGATTACTTTTATATCTTTCAGATACATCCAAAATTAGTTTAGAAGAGTGAGTTAAAGGTTTTTAAGTAATAAACGTAAGAAAAAGATGCATAGGAACATTGTTTACATGTCTTCTGGCCTTCTTACACCCACTTCCAGTATTTGACTCATTAGTTTCTATTTATTAACTTGGTCATTAATCCCCTGCTAGTATATACAGAAATAAAATTAAAACAGATTTTGAATCGTAAACGACTGCACATTCAAATAAAACAATAAAACAAAATTAGAAAAGTTTCGCGAAAATGGACATTTTTATGTAGGCAGGTAAGGTACACCGTAAAAAAAGACACATGTTTCTTAATGTTAAACTATATTATAGCCACGAACCAAAATATACAATACAGGGTGTTTCACTACCAGATTGACAAACTTGCAGGAGGTGTAGGGGGCACAAAGACGACTCGGAATCACATAGCAATGTAACATCGAAAATGCCGTAGTTGAGAACCATGGTGCAAAGAAGCATAGAAAAAGAAACAGGAACAGCAACACATTACTGGGACGGAAAACACTTTATTGAAGGTTGTACTACAGAATGTGTTCAAAATTACAACCAGACGTTATCTGGCAGGCTAGACAGCGGCGCCGCATGCAATTTCTTACGTTCTGGAAGATTCCTAGCGTGTCGCGTATCCTCTCGTCAGCTACAGATATTCGAGAGGCGTGGTCCTCAACTGAAGTAACAGGAAGCCACTGTCAAGCCTGCCTGAAGACTTCTGGTCGTCTGGAAGATTCCTGGCGTGCCGCGTATCCTCTCGTCAGCTACAGATATTCGAGAGGCGTGGTCCTCAACTGAAGTAACAGGAAGCCACTGTCAAGCCTGCCTGAAGACTTCTGGTCGTCTGGAAGATTCCTGGCGTGTCGTGTATCCTCTCGTCAGCTACAGATATTCGAGAGGCGTGGTCCTTAACCCTTAAATGCCTGATTTTTCAAAAATCATTGTAATAATATTTTTTGGCTTTCATTTTTTAAATAAATCATGGGAAAAATACTTAAAAAAATCATATTTTGTTTTAAGTATGGTTTACAGCTAAAAAACTGTTTGTTACTAATCGGCAATACTGGTCATTAATTGAAAAAATAATTTTCCTTGATAAAATTTATGACATTAAACACACATGAATTTTAGGAACTATACTAAGAAATAAATTTTACTCGCTCACTGTAGAACAAAATAGGGTATTTTGCAAGCTTCCAAACAAAACAAAAAGAACAAGTAGCAACAATTGAAAAAATAAATCTATCTTTATTCTTAAACAGCACAAGTGTTGCCATCTACATGTTGAAAATCGATTTAATAATATTTTCAGAATGTATTTTATTGGCAACATTAAGCATTATAGCTTCAATATTATTCTAATAGTATTTTAGAGCCTAAATTGGGTATGTTGCCGAAAAGCAACACCCGGCATTTAAGGGTTAACTGCAGTAACAGGAAGCCACTGTCAAGCCTGCCTGAAGACTTCTGGTCGTCTGGAAGATTCCTAGCGTGTCGCGTATCCTCTCGTCAGCTACAGATATTCGAGGGCGTGGTCCTCAACTGAAGTAACAGGAAGCCATTGTCAAGCCTGCCTGAAGACTTCTGGTCGTCTGGAAGATTCCTGGCGTGTCGCGTATCCTCTCGTCAGCTACAGATATTCGAGTGGCGAGGTCCTCAACTGAAGAAACAAGGGACCGCTGTCAAGCCTGCCTGAAGACTTCTGGTCGTAATTTCGAACACCTTCTGTAGTACAAACTTTCAATAAAATGTTTTCTGCCCCATTAATGTATTGCTGTTTCTGCTCTTTTTCTCTGCTTCTTTGAATCATAGCTCGCAAAGACGGCATTTTCGACCCTGCAATGTGGTTGCGAGTCACCTCTGTGTCCCCTACACCTCCTGCAAGTTTGTCGGTCAGGTAGTGAAAGTCCCTGTGTAACCTCTTTCGAGTTTTCCACGATTCCAAAAAACTTTATATTTAAAAACCTCAGAAACCAATTTTCGAGATTTAAAGAAACATTAATAGAAAAAAAAAATTTCGTTTGCTGTAATTTATTTTCGGAAACGTGTTCGACACGTTTTTATTGTGTACTGTTCGCTTTTCTCAAACCGGAATGTCGGTTTTAGGATGCTGTCCATTCTCGGTTAAACATTTTCATGTTCAAAAAACAGGTTTTTCAGAACAACGTGATAAATCAACAACATTGCCATTGACATTGAAATCAATATTATGTCGTTTGTATAAACTGTGGTAAGCAACTGGAAATGATTAATTAAGAATGGATAGTATCGAAAAAACCGATATTTCGATCTGAGAAAACTGGCTAATGCACTATAAAAACTACTCTGAAATGTTTTCGAAAAACGGTGGCAGAAGAAAGAACACTTTGATTTTATAAATGCTTCATCAATATCGCGAAAATATATTGCTTTTTGCTGTTTCTAATGATAAAGAACGCTTTTCAGAAACGTGGGCAACTGGGAACAGGTTTTTGTATAATTTCGTGCGTGGTTTAATTTCCGTTCATTGAGAAATATTCGTTTGTTTTTGCAGTGAAAGGAAGGATATTCAGAAAAATCACACAGGAAATTTAACATAGTGAAAAGTTTTTATTGAAAAAACTCTTAACGGAACTTAATACCCTTTGAACTAATGTTTTATATGATTATTTTATAATATAAAAAGATAATTTTTTTGGAATCGTCGGTAAATCGGATTCTTCATAGTTGAAAACTGGATATCTTTCTCTCTCTCTCTCTCTCTTTAGAATGTTGCATTAGAGACAAATTCTTGATGCGACATAGAAGTCTTTCTTACAATATATGTGAAGCATTGCATTAATTTAAAATAAGAAAACTAAATGTTTATTAAATACCATTTATCCAGAAGTTGTATCAAACCCGATATCTTGTATAGACACGAACGTTAGACATGAACGTCGATGTGCCTGTGCATGTGCGTCTACACTCCAAATTACAATTCATGGAGTTCAAAAGACATATACCAAAAATTTTTTTAAATAAATAATTTCAAATACCAGGCATTTTCACAGACTAGCTCTGCATTTGATATTAAGGCAGAAATTATTTTGAATAGCTATCCAAATTTTGTCAGAAAGAGGAGACATAAAACATCGCCCTGAAGCAAGACATATCAGTGGTAATTTTGTAGAAATATAGAAAGAAAGTAAGTAGTTATTAAAGTAAATGGAAATTATTAATTCATTGAAAAATAGACTATTTTTAATTATAGTTTAGACTTATGAATAAATTAAATTAATCCGTTTCTGCATGTAAACTTGTTATTAACACAAAGTAATTAATCTTCATTTTCGAATTGATGAAAGGAATATCATAAGTGCAACAAAGAAAGAAACGGATTTGTTTGGGAATAGAGACAGAGGAAATACATTGTTTGTTATTTATTTATTCTCAAATCCTTTTAGAAAGCATGTTTATTTTTAATTTTTATTTTTACTTTATTTTTTTATACATCACCTCAAAATGTTACGAAACATTTACTTCCATACAGGTTATTAATGGGATTAACAAACTCTAAACCTCTAAATCTGTTGTCAATGATTCTACAAATATTTTGATTAAAGAAAGAAAATTTTGTGACCCCAATGCACAGATAACTAAATAAAAGTTATAAGTTAATACCTGAAAAATAATATAAATATACGCGAACTTTGCAAACTGTCATATTAAGGGGGTCCGGGACACATTTTGAAATAAATTTTATTTATTGAGTTAAAATTCTGAATTTTTTTTGTGATGGTTAAGATTATCATTTGTAAACAAAATCACATAATAAAACTTCTCATAATTTTTTAGAAAAATTTTTTTATTTAAAATTTAGTAAAAATGTGGGGTTAATTAAAATCGTTATAACTCGGAATATTATTTATAGAATTTCATTTTTTTTTATTTAAGTAAACAGAAATATATATGTTTTAAATTTGATTCAGCATTTTTAAAAATATTAATTTATAAAAAAAAATTAAAAATATTTAACGAAAAAAAAGTGGTGCAAATTTTATTAATCATATTTTCAAAAGTAAATATTTTTTTTCAAATATGCTGAATAAAAATTAAAGTAAAACAATTGAAAAAAATATGTTCCGAGTTTGAACCCATAATCTTTAACAGTTCTCCAGTTATAAGAATTTAAATATGAGAATCGTGAAAAAACCTATCCTGAAGAAAAACGCATTTTTACAAGAAGTCATTTCCATGACAGCCATTGCTTGAAAGCTAAAATTTGAAAAGAAACCAAAACTAAAAAAAAAATATTTTTTGTTCTAATTCAGATAGAAACATGATTTAAATGTCATTTTAAGCAGGAAAAAACAGAGAAATTTTTAACGAAAAAAAAATATTTCTGCAAAATTTGACGATTTTTGTGTCCCGGACCCCCTTAATGAAAGCATAAATTTACATACAGGCTTAGCACTGTCAGAAATTAAAATCTAGATTATCAAAGTTGCCAAATATTCCTGTTTTAACGAGGCATACTATAGCTTCAGCTATTGTTTTTAATATACGTGCAGCTGTTGATTAAATTAAACCAAATATTTTGAGATTTCTTAACATATAAAATAACAAGGGCCTTTACTCGTTTAAATTGCGAATCGTTGACTATTCTTCAATTTTAAAAAAGTAATTTATATTTAACAATAAATCAAGAACAAATATTTAATTAATAGGGAATTTTTTTAACACAGTCTTTTCTTATTTATATTTTATCAAGAAAAACGTCTTTTTGTGTGTTTTCATATTAATCACTATTTAATTTAAAAAAAAATATTCATTTATTTTCAATTTAAAAATAAAAGTATGCCTATTGCCTGAACTGCAGTATACCACAGCAATATAATATACCAATGCCACTACATATGTTTGACAAATATAAATAAATACTGTAGTTCTCATGGCAGTTGACAGCCTATTTATTTATTTTCCCTTATTTCTCCATCTATCTATCACTCTGTTTTGCATAAGCAATTTTAAAGTCGCCTATGAATACCAATTCAAAATTATGTCCCAGAAATCTTTCTTAATTTCGCGAAATACTATTTTAATTAAAATAAGCTCTCTCTTTCTCTCACACTCTGTTTCCCTCTATGTCTCTTTCTCTTTCTGCCGCTCATGTAATCTCTTTCTCTTAGCCACTCTGCCTCTCTCTCTTTTAAATATATGAAACCTTCAAATGTTGCATTAAATACAAATTCTTACTACGTCAGGCAAAACTTTCTTGATACTTTAATTTAAAATATGAGAACTGGTATATTTATGGCAGGCTATTTACACAGATGTCTAGATCAAACACGAAATCTTGTAAAATGAGCATTGAGCACTCACGCCTGTGAATTTGTATACCGAAATGATAATTTATCACGCATATGAGTCGCATTCAAAAGTTTTGTATTATGGAAATAATCACACCTAAAACCCTCCATTTCCGCAAACTCATTCTGTATTTAAGACTAAGGCAGAATTTACTTTCAATAGCACTTCAAAATCTATCAGTATTCTGACACCGCCACATTCTGGATATATTCACTGATTATCGTGCATAAAAATAGTGAAATCGAAAATGGTTATTATAGGTAAATGAAAATAAGGAATTAAGTGAGAAATGGGTCAATGTTAATTACAGATAGATAAAAGATTAAAATAAATAAACAAGTGTCTACGTGTAAGCTTTTTGTTTATGCAAAGTAATTAATACTCATTTTCGAATCGATGTAAACAAGGCATAAAATATGCATGCATAAAATAAACGCAATCAATTTAGAAATGAATTTTTACATATTAATTCTCAAGTGCTTTGTTTATTTATTTTCAATGTAATTTTCAGAACCCATTGTTTTATCAGTATACAGTGGCGGTCAAAAGTTTCCAGCCAGCATAAAATTTTTGGTTAATTTGTAAGTATACCCATATAAAGAGGAATCTCTAAGTGATACTTATGCACTTTATTGATATAACAGTTACGAATTTATTATTGAATTACGCAATCATTTTAGAAATAAATTTTTACATATTAATTCTCAAGTATTTTGTTTATTTATTTTCAATGTAATTTTCAGAACCCATCGTTTTATCAGTATACAGTGGCGGTCAAAAGTTTCCGGCCAGCATAAAATTTTTAGTTAATTTGTAAGTATACCCATATGAAAAGGAATCTCTAAGTGATACTTATACACTTTATTGATATAACAGTTAAGAACTTATTTATGGAATAAAAAATAAATATTAATAAATTTAATTGGCAAAATTAATTGCAAAAGTAAACGCATGTTCTCAAAAGTTTCCGGCCACCTTGGCAAGTTTGGAAAAAAATGGTGTTATAATGAAAAATAACAGTGATCAACCACATTTGCAATTAGTATTTTGTATTCATTCATTTAACAATATGTACTGCGGCGCAACAACGTGGCACCGATTCAAAGAACGGTTGTAGATCATCAATGTTAAGTTTTTTCCACGGTTCTTGCAATTTTTGTGAAAATGCTGCTGAATTAGAATATAATAGAACCTCGATTATCCGAAGTAATTGGGACAGACCATCTTTCGGGAAATCGAGAATGCTTCCATTTTAAGATTAAGGAGAATTATATGCAATATTTCGTCTTATGATTACAAGTGCTTAATAAAAATAAAGCAATAGCAAAATATAAACAAGAATAAATTACCTGAATTTAAATTTTTAAATTAAGTACCTTTTACATACATTACAATTGTTTGAAAAAAGTGTTTTATTTATCGCAGCTTCGATTGTCTTTGCTTTGAAGCTCTATCACAGAGTTTTTTAATGTTATTAGTTCACCAGTATCACAGTCTTTCTGCGGCTCCAGCCATGCTAAACATTTTGCAAAACATTCAAAAGCTTCAGAATTGCTAATTTTGTTCGTTTTCTTCGTTCCACTCCGCAGCTTACGGGAGCTCAAGTTAAGTTCAAAGGAACTCTAAGAAAGGGGATCGAAAATATTTATATGTATTCGTAGTTCGGAAAGGACCGTTTGCACACAAGGAATATGTTAGTTAAAAAAAAAAAGCTTTCAAAATAGATTTTGCACACAAGTAATGTGATAGAAAAACAAAAAGCTTAAAAAATGGATTTCGGTTAATGGAGAGTTTTGGTTAAAAGAGTTTCGGATAAAACAGGTTCTACTGAATTTTAATTCTACATACGTTTTCAAGTTAGTTTCAGAGATTTTCTATTGGATTCCGATCGGGTGATTGGGCTGTTCATTTCAAAAGTGGATTTTGTTTGTGAGAAAGCCACTACATGACGAGCTTGTGTGTATGCTTTTGGTCGTTATCATGATGAAACAAATAATTGTGACCACAATTTTTTCTTCAATAAGGCAGCAAATGATCTTGCAAGATATCCTTATGCATTGCACTATTCATCTTGCCGCGGATTTCAAATAACAGACAGGCACGTTTTCCAGAAAATGCTCCCCTCAGTACAACGTGTCCTCCGCCATGCTTCATCGTAGGAATAACATATCTCGAATCTTATCTTTTCTTTTTAGGTTGTCGGTTGTAGTGTCTGTTATCACACCCAAAAAGATTGAACATGGATTCATCGGAAAATAGTACTTTTTTCCAGTTTTTACTTGACCAGTCTTTGTATTCCTTGGCAAACACCAATCGGGCCCTCTGATTTTTTTTACTTATAAAAGGTTTTTTAACAACGACTGTTCCATAAAATCCTACGTCACTTAAGCGTCTTGACATGGTAGACCAACTTAGTTCAACAATATTTTAACACCGTAAATCACGGGGAATTGCAGCGGCATTTTTATGCGGATCATCAACTGCTTTTCTCCTGATAATTCTGTCCACAAGAATAGTCGTTTTCCGGGTTCCCCCGGACCGTGTCAAGTTCCAAAGGCCATGACCATATTTATATTTTTTTAAATAGCGTTCACAGCAAATTTTCCGATCGACAACTTTGCCGCAATCTCTCGAGAGGATTGTACCTTTAGCGGCTAAAAAGTCACTCGTTTAGGAACAATAAATTGTTCAACTTTTCATTTTTGAATTTCAAATATGTTATCCACGTTGTTTAATTAACAAACACGGCCAAAAAAACATTCTACCGATAGCAAAAACTAACGGATGACGAATGGCCGGAAACTTTTGCACACGCGAATTTCGAATTCTTCCCCTTTGCATCAAGTATCTTCAGTATCCAATCAAAATGATCACGTAGTCAGAGGTAATTTGCTTATTCCTAACTTTTAAAGTAATTGTGCTTCTTCTTCGCTGAAACGTTCTGTAAAACAAATCAAAGAAACTAACTCGCTGGAAACTTTTGACCGCCACTGTATATGAGGAAATAGAAATATGGCGACCCCCCCCCCCCTACCTCCCCAAATGGCATCATCATATTGGGGAGATCTGGAACTGTCAAAGACTAGAGTTTTGACTCATATTATCGCTGTTTCATCATTGGTCCATTTTGACAACCAAGTGTTTTAAATTTGAAAACTTACATATACTAGGTTATCAAAGATAAGCCACAACCAACATTGACAAATATCACAATAATAGACACATAGATTATCATACAGACAAAATTTATAACTTTCAAAATCAAAAATATAAACTAATACAATTACTGCTCAAACAAATCTTTCAAGTCTTTCTAGGTCCCACGTCTTTGAAAGGACGTTCAGGCTAATATTTTAAATATCTGCATTAGTTCACATTAAGAAATCGCATATCGCTAGGATTTTTGGATATGATACTATATCTTTTAAAGCTTTGTACTTCCTCGAAACAAGCAAAAGCTTGAGTGGATCTTCTTTTTCGGGATAGAAATGTAAAAAAAGCAGTTAGTCGCACTTTTATTTAGCGTAAATGTTAAAGATAACTAGATGTTGTAGGATTTCGAATGTTTGATTAATTTGTGTCGCTGTGATGCAATCTTGAACTTGTGCATTACCGATAAGTGACAGACCAAATTATCAGCCCTAGATGTACTTTTTATTAAATGTGTTTTGTATTTCTTTTTTTTATGCAAAACAATACAATACAACCTATGAATATATATATACATATCACATATTATCTGTTTTGTTATGGTCTTTGAAGGATTAAAGATCTAAAAATAAAATGGACATTTCCTTGTTTATTAAACTACAACTGATAAACTATTCACACTGTTTTTATTTTTTTAAGTGATAAAAAGAAAAAGAAAAAGGAAAAGAAAATATCATAATAAATCAAATCACTGAATTAGGTAATATAGGATATTTCAAACACACCCTTTCTTATTTGTCTTCCATCAAACAGTATATGCCTTTTGTGTTTGGAAATTCACAACTGATTGGTTCATCTATCCATTCGGTTATAAATTCCCTGAAAATATAAAAGATAGAATAAAATTAATGTTGATAAATTAAAAAAAAATTAAACTTAATTAACACCACATAACGTATTTAACAGCATAAATTTTCACATTTTGCCAACTCACAAAACCACAACTTTACAAAGTACCAGCACAACTACGCATGTTTCTATAAATATAAAATAGAATTCAGAGTTTCCATGATATTTACCGCATATTCTCTCTGTATATATATCTGTTTTGTATATGACATTTTTAACACGTTCACGCCGGTGCGGTGGGTCACACTCGACTGTTTCAGAGCTGCCAAGTCTCCGAATTTTTGGATACCAGTATTTTAATAAAGAAAATGTTGTTTTATTTAATTAGAAGAATTGGGCGATTTAAAAGAACAACATTTTCTCTAAAATAACAGTGGTGTACAAAAAGTCAGAGACATGATAACTCTGAGGCAATCAAGTGTGACCCACCGCACCGGCGTGAACGGGTTAAATAGTGAATCAATATGAATTCTCAATTTAGACAAAAAAAAATGTTCATGATTTGTGAAACACTGTTCAAATTTAAACAAGAAAGGAAAATCATGATTCAATCATAGATTATGAAGCCCTTTCCCACAATTTCAAAATAATGTAACAAAACTTCTCCATTTAATACTGTGAAACATGATGTCTAATTAAACAGATTAAACGCATAACACAATTAAACGCATAACAAAATTAAACGCATAACACAATTGAAAACACAATTTAAAGAATTTCCCATCTACAGTCGAGAAAATATTCAAAATTTTTTTGTGAAAATTATATGATATATAGATTTGTATTAATTTGGAAAATTTTTATAGAGTTTGGAAACATGTAACCCAGTTTAAAATCCTATTTCAGCAATTTCCGGCAATAAGCAGAAATGAACTGGAATTCTTTTCAGTATCTCTGTGTATGACCTATAGAATTTATACACATCGAGTTACATGCAAAATATTAGTTAAATTAAAAAAGGCATATCAAAACTTTAAACTCACTTCCAGCAATCTATATATATATTACGCTATCGTTGTGGCACAGAAATCGAGATTATTTGTTAATTGTTTAATGGCAACGCCCGAATGAAACGTATCTCATTGGTTATTGAACAGCATTTAATGCATCTCCAAGCCTATAAGGGGTTACCATAGGGGGGGACCCTGTTCTGTCGCCAAATGCCGCCAAGTTTGTCGCCAACTTGGCGATATCTCTAATATTTCACCAAACTTCCATAGGCCTATATTGTATTTACTTGCTTACAGAAAATCAACAAACTGAGATATTTTAATACAACAAAAACTAATATTAGTTTAAGGGATTATATTTACGGAAATCCATGTAAATTAAATTATGAATAAAAGTAACATGATACAATGCTTAGCATGCTTTCCCAAACATAAATTTTAAGGGAGACCAAGAGCGGCGAGTTATTGATCAAATACAGTATTCTAAACGAATTATATTGTCTGTCCCTGTAAACGATCGATAAATGCTGTGAAAACCATTTTCAATAGTAAGTATCTTACAGCGAATCTCTATGAGATATATCAATTTCAATATATTCGGAAAAGTGTAACATCATTAAAATACACTGCAAACGACGATTTGGCCAATGACCATAGCGTAACAGAACTCTGCTGAGTGACACTGTAAACGAAATATTAATGCTACACACTTCATTTTCAATACTGGAGATGCCATGTAAACCTCAATAACATATATGAATTACATGGCAATCCTAGTTTTTTTACGCAAGTTAAAACGGAGACAGACAGACAGACGGGCAGACAAACCGAATTCATAAACACGTGTCATCATTGTTGGAAAGTGTTAAAAATGGAATTTTATCACACAACGTTTTACATTTGTACATACAGTACGCCACAGCCTTAAAAAATACAAACTAATTTGTACTTTCGTAAATGTTAAAACAAAGTTGAGGTTTCTATACCATTTCCAACTATTTTAGCTCCTTCTTTACTTTCTGTCATTTCACATCTCTTACTCTCAGTCACTCATCGTTCTCAGTTTTATACATATGAAATACTAAAATTTTGCAATAAATACGAATTCTTAAAACGCCCGAGAAATATTTCTGGATACTTTAAAATCAAAGATGAAAACTGGTATATTTATGAGAAACTATTTATAGAGATGCCTAAATCAAACACGAAATCTTATAAAATGACACGCACGCCAAGTGCGTCTCTGAATCTACATAAACCAATGATAACTCATCACGCGGAAGGGAAGTGTCCGAAACTTGCATTATGGAAATAATGCAAAAGTACCTAGAAACATCCATATTCGCAGATTTGTTCAGCCTTTAAAACTAAAGAAGAATTTGTTCTGAATAGCACTTTAAATTTCTGTCAGAAAGATGGCAGTTGAAAATATCATCAGGTTCTGGAAATTACCTTTTGATTTTCCGTAAAGAGACGGAAAGGGATTAAAGTAAATGAAACTAATTTATAAGACAAAAATAAATTAATAAATATGTCCATGTAGGCTTGTAATTATGTTAAAGTAACGAATCTTTGATTTCGAATCGATGGAAGTATTTGATGGGTCTCTTAAAAATACAATATTTGGAATATGAATAAAGAAAGTGATAATTCTTACCTTTCAATAACTAAACTAAAGCAGCATTTGGTTTGAATAGCCCTTTAAATTCCTGTCAGAATGATGGCTGTTGAAAACATCAACAGATTCAGGAAATAGATTTTGATTTTCCGTAAAGGTAAGGAGCGGAAAGTGGTTAAAGTAAGTGAAAATAATAGATAAGAATAAAATAAATTAATACAAATCACCATGTAGGCTAGTAATTATTAAAGTAATTCATCTTTGCTTTCGATTCGATAAAAGTATTTGATGAGTCTCTAAAAAATACATCATTTGGGAAATTAATAAAGAATGTGGTAATTCATTATTTCCAATAACTTTATTTGTTTTCAATAGTGATAATTTTAGAACATTAATCACATCTTTTTTATCGATACATGCATAAAAGTATAGCAAATACATTGACACGAAAGCATAGAAAGAAGGAATGTTGAAAACTAGATCTGTGACACATCTTGTCAGTGTCCCACTAGATATTTGGAGAATGTCGAGTTTAAAGTCAGACTATGAACATAGAATAGATAATTAAGGTCAGAAATACCATTAATTTTGTTAAAGGTGAAAATATTGAATATTCTAAAGACAAGGTAGAATTTAAAAATAAGAGTAACGTTAGATAAATTTAAAATTTAACCACCGTGTCTTTTCACGATTTTTCTCTTTTACGATACAACTTTATAGCTTTACTAAGTATGAATTAATTAGTGTTTCAGTAAATATTAAAACCAAATTCAAGTTTGCGTGTCAGCTCACAGTATTCCTCATCTCTATTTGAAACTCTATTACTCTATGTTTTTTATATAAAATATGAAAACGAAAGGCAAATTTTTTAATACCCCAAATGTCCGAAGGCCAAAAGAACCGTTACTTTATCTAACAAGATGAGAAGTATATTTATGGCAGGCTATTTTTACAGACCTCTAGATCAAACATGATATCTTATAAAAGAGTCACCAAAGGAAAGTGCGTCTCTGAATCTACGTACCCAAATGATAATTCATCACGCATAACAGGCGTATTCAAAAATTTTCATTTTGGAAGTAATCTCACCTATAAAACAATCCATTTTCGCAGTATTCATTATGCATTTGAAACTAAGGCAAAATTTATTTTGAACAGCATTACAAAATTTGCCAGTATGTATTTTACATTAAGAAATGGAGTGTTTGAAAGCGACTGTTTAACGTAAATGAGCATTATGTTTTCAGTGAAGAATGGGTTAGTTTTTACTGCAGATGAACTGATATATGTATATTACGTTTTACATAACATTGAAGGCTTTAAATAGCGAAACGAAGAAATTTGCTGTAATGATACCAGTGGTGAAATCACATGTAGTAGTAATGCAGTAGTGAAAACTGAAAGAACAGGTAGAGTTGAATCCTTGGCGACTAATATAACGATATGGATGTTATATGGTGATTCGAAAGTGTAGTTAGCTTCGATGCGATAGTGGATTAATAATCAATCTGGAAACCGTGCATTAGATTAAGCTGAAAGAGAACGTTTCTGTAGTAAATCAAAATGGATATCGGAAGGTTGTTGCAGCCATCGAGTGATAGGCCAGATAACATATTTATCCAGTGTAGGTTACTCCGGAATAATTGAGACAATACGTAAGTCAACACAGGATTTTATTTAAGCAGCTTTCGGCTTTGCAGTATCCACCGATTCGTTTTAATCAAGCCATCGCTACCTAGTATTTAATTATGGTTAAGCAAATTTGTAGATAATAGAAAACATCAGACGGCAACCAGGGGAAGAATTTTACAATTTGAAATACGACAAAATTCTGAGGAAGAATCGCGAGCATCTCCTTTTTGTTCACCTAGCGTAGTGATATAAGCTATGACGTGACTCGCGCTCGGACCAATTAAGAAGTAAGGATATCATGCCATTCAATGACATAGGAAAGTGTACTGACAGAAGCGCGGATGAATTAAATAGTAAAAAAGAACGGAGGGCGGGAAATGAAATTCTCGGAATAAAATAAAAAGGCTACCAAAAAGAACATTCGAAATAAGAGAAAGATCGGAAATGGAATATTTAATTTAAAAACAGTAAAAGCGTAATGTTTAAGTAAATTGGGCAAACTAGATGTTAAATTAAAGGGAATTTAACAGGTTTAATAACAGAAATATGTTAAGAATAAGGATTTAGTGAGTATAGAATAGTAATTTAGAATAAAACAGGGAATTTGCGGAGATAGATCTAATAATGTAACATGTATACAGCTATATATAAAATTGGGAATTATAAAAACTACAGTGAGATTCTTTCAATAAGAGTTATTTCTTCTGTCTCCATGTTCCCGTCTAAATCCAAAGAGTAAATTGAAATTAACCTACTTTTTTCATAACTGAATAAAGTTGTGACTAAAGAAGAATCTTTCACAATCTTAATTCACGAGATAGCAATCGTTATAACAAAGATTTCTATGATTGTTAAGCTATTTTATACACAACAATTTTCTAGCCATTGAAAGTAATAAGCAACTATGTCCCTTAATCAGAAAGGAAAATCTCCTAATATTTATCTTTTATCCAAGTATTGAGAAACCAACTAACCAATACTTACCAAATTACTTTAAAATTAACTTTTAAAAACATCTGAAAAAAGATTTTTGAAAAAAAAATCTAAGCGTTCTTATATACTGGGTGGTCCACCTGTTTTTTTTTCTTTTTTGAACTATGAATATTTCACAAATTATTTGTGTCAGTTGCCATGTATCATGCATGTATAAACTGTCAAATGTATGTCATTTGTACTTATGGACTCGTTGACAACAGAACAACGGTGTAAAGTCACACATTGCTCGGCAAACCATTAACTTGTTGAACGAGAAATTTCCAGATCGCGTAATTTGAAGAAATTTTGATGTGAATTGGCGCCAAGATCGTGTGATTTAACCCCAATGGATTATTTTCTTACGGGGTTTCTGAAAGGTAAAGTATATGCAAATACCCCCCGCACTATCCAAAACCTCAAACGTAACATCCTTGCTGAAATTTTGGCCATGGATCCGCTCTTACTAGAAAAAGTCTCTCGAAACTTTTTTGATGTTCGGATGAGGGCATATAAGCGGAGACGCGGTGGCCAAATGTGCGATATTGTATTCCATAGATAAATGGCATAGACCCACCTTCCAAGTTCAATAAGGAATTTCGATTTTCACTCATAAAAAATGCGTTTCTTTCATAATAAAAAAAAGAACCAACACATGAACCACCCAGTATAATTTATCGAGCAAAATCTACCTTTGAATAGTTACCGCTGACTAATTAAAATAACAATTAATTAATGATTTAAATGTTGCATTTTGCTCGAACCCCAAAACCCAACCACAAAATGTACTAATCAACTTCGTATGTATCCTGTGCTTCATGTATGTATGTTCGTATGCTTCATAGATATAAATATACACCGGAGACTGCATGACAGTTGAAAGCAGGCCACCTCTGTCTGTGTCTCTCTCTTTCACTATTTCTCTATTCTATTTAACTTTCTATCTTGTTCTATAACGTTTTCTATAAGAAATTTTTAAAGGATGAATCAATACGAATTGAATGTTAAATGCGTGAATTATCACATATAATATCGCCCATGTTCAATAATTTCGGGCGTAATTTCACTGCTGAAAGTTAATTGAAAAATTAATTAAAATTATACAATACGAATACTTCATAGTGACAGAGAAATTTTACAGGATTTCTTGAAGCACTATTTCAATACTAGTTTTTTCTTCAAGATGAAATTCATTCACATAAGCTTTTCCATCTTAATGAAACACTACATCAGGGACTTGAACAATATAAACTATTTAATATTTTGATAAATAGTGAAGCGCAGTTGAAATTTGTGTTCTCGTGCAGAAAATAGTAGATCTGTCTCGCTGCGTGTCTGTCCCTTTCTGTTAGTCCATACAACTCTTTCTCTCATTCACTCTACCAGTTCTGTTTTATACATATAAAACATTAAAATGTTACTTTAAATACAAATTCTTAATACACCACAAAAGACAGAAATCTTTCAATACGCTTTAGTTTCATAAATAAAAACTGATAAATTTATAGGACGCCTTTTATATAGACGTCTAGACCAAAGATGAAATCTTGTAAAATGCGTACTGGCGGCAAGTCTTACCAAGCATGTGAAACTCGTTTACCGTCGCGGGCCAAATTAATCATTATATATACAAAGCCGCGGGTCACATCAAACAAAGTAGATAATATTATTACAATTGCACACAGTAAAATTTGTACGTACAAAACATAGCTATGTTAAAGAAATATTCAAGCAAAGTACCAAACTTATTATTATAATTCATAGTTTATTTTATCTTATTTTTCGAAAAAATTCTTGACTTTCGAAAAAATACTTGACATTACTTTTTTAAACGAAATCTACAAAGTTTAATTGAATTTTCTAAATTGTATTAACTTAAAAAAATGTTTTACATGCTCTATGTTAATCTAGCAAAATTATAACTTTTAATCTTCCGGGATTTTTTCGAGTAAAAAAAAATTTGAATCAGAAAATTTATTTAATAAATTGTGTCCTGTATCGATGCGTTACGTATACGTATTTCATTTCATTTATTAAACACATTTTCTCATTCAAATAATGTTTATTCTACTAGAGAATAGTTTTCTACCGAACATAGTTAATATATATCTAATTGTTCACTTTGCTTCATTGCTAACTTTTTCTCTCAGTTGGAATATTGAAACTTGTAACTGAATTAAACACAGGTAAAATGCCAATGGTTTGGCGGGCCACAGAGAAGTTGTTGGCGGGCCAGTTGTAACCCGCGGTCCGCGTGTTTGACATACCTGCTGTATACCCAAATGATAATTCGTCACGCACAGGAGACGTATTCAAAGTTTCCATTATGGAAATAATTTCACCTAAAACCATTCATTTTCACAGACTGATTCTGCATTTAAAACTAAGGCAGAACTGAGTTTGAATAGCACATGAAAATCCTGTGGTATGATGAGATAGGAAAGCATTGCCAGATTCTGGGCGTTATCATTGATTATTTTGTATGAACAAAGAGATAAAGAAAAGGGTAAAGAGTAACTAAATTAAAATAATGAATTCGGTGAGAAATGGGTCAATGTTAATTACAGTTAGACATAAGTATTTAACAAGAATGTGCATGTAAAATTTGTTATTTATGCAAAGTAATTAATATTCACTTTCGAATCCATGAAAACGAGGTGATGAGTATGCTAAAAATAAATGCATTAATATGGAAATTAATAAAGTTGAAATACTTACATTCGTTTTATTTATTCATTTTCAAGTATTTTATTTTAAATACTTTTTATTCATTTATTTTCAAGGGAATTTTTAGAAAACATCATTTTATCAATATATATATATATATATATAGAGAGAGAGAGAGAGAAATAGAAATATGGTGGAAAAGTACAGAGTAGAAAAGCCAATTTACGGAAACATAACGGTACCAGGAACAGAAATATGCAATAAACTCTTCTCAGTTACCCACGATCCCGAAAAGCGTTCTTTATCTTTAGAAACCTCAGAAACCAATTAATTTTGTATATTAAATATTGAATATTAATGATGTGAATTATCACGTTGCTACAAAGCGTAAACCAACTTAGTGAAAAATGTCCAAGCCGGGAATCGAACCCGGTTCCCTGGAAAAGATCTCCAGTGCTTGGCCATTTTTCACTAAGTTGGTTTACGCTTTGTAGCAATGTGATAATTCACATCATTAATATTCAATAATTTCAAGCGTAATTTCACTGCTGAAATGTAGTTGAAAAATTAATTAAAATTGTAATTTTGTATATTTGACCCATTTATGCTTGAAATTTTGTTTTCGCATATTTGTTCGTAAAATCACTTGAAAATGTTGCAAAATGAACTGGAAAAATACAAAAAAAAATACGCTAAAATGTTTTTGTATTTATTTGATAAAATGTAAGCGTATTAAATATGGGAATATCCATATGTGGAAAAATGTATAATTATATGTTTTGTCTAAATGTATATAAATTAAGCTTTTAAACTACATATTATATACTATAATTTGTATTTTTATGAACCATTAAAAAACATATATTTATTTCTTTACAGAGATTAATAAAATTATAAGTATTATTAATAATAAATTAAGAATAATCGTATTTGGGTCTAAATAGCAATTTATTTCCAAATTATCTTGAAGAAGGACATAAATAACTGTCCCTTAAATGGCTAATAGAAATACTCATTTGCGCCTAGTGCCCTACATTTTGTAAGGTACAAACATGCATGAAAAATAGGCTTGAACATATAATTTTGCAATTTAAAAAAATACGTATTTCAAAGAAGTCTACAAGCTAAAATTACGAATTATTTACTTGGATCCTTGATACAAAAAATAAAAATAAACTTACTTTTTACTTTTCCCAATCTTGAAAAATGAGAAATCTAAAAACACCGAAAAAAACCCTTCATTTAAGCATATAACTATTCATCTTATGCTGTCATCTCTCGGTAATAGATAAAGACATTTATAGACAATTATTTCATATAATTTTCATGTTGTAAAGAAGAAGAAGAAAATTATAAAAATTTATTAAAATTCGAAACGTCCCAAAAATGGGACGGTAGGCATAAATGGGTTAAAAATGCATCTATAAAAATACTATTTCCTTTTCTTCTCTTTTTTTTTCTTTTTTTCTGTCAATTTCCGGAAATTTTACCGGGTAGTTTTAATAAAGCATTAATAAATTTTCTCAAACCAGAATATCGGTTTTTGGATGTTATCAATTCTCAATTAAACATTTTCAGCTGCATGACTGAATTTATACATTCAGTAGTAATATATATATTAATTGTAACGTTAATGTTAATTCTGCTAATTGAGAATGGATAGCATCTTTAGAACTGATATTCCAGTTAGAGAAATCCAGTTAATAGGTACAACTATAAAAACTACTCGTAAACGTTTCCAAGACTCAGTGAAAACAAAGACTTTGTTTTTTATAAATGTCTGTTTAAAATATATCTATATATGCTGATTTTTCGCATTTCTAAATATATAGACCACTTTTCAGAATTGTCAATAATTGATAGTAGGTTATTGTATGTTTGCTGTATCGTTGCCGGTTATATTATATTTTTCTTGATTGAGAAGCATTTGACTTTTTTTATAGTATAGACTGAAATTTAGAAGAAAAATGGAGTTATCAAAAACTAGATTTTTGTTTTGACTAAAACAAAAAAAAAAACTTTGTCAAAAGCTAGATTTTGATAATATTGTCACTGCTCCATCAGACATTTTAGCATTTTTAAGAGTTTTAAATTCGTGAGGTAATCAAAGATAACTGACAACCGACAAATATCACATAGATAAAATATACAGGCAAAATTCAGCACTGTTAAATACAAGGAGTGCTTCTCAAATATTTTATCTTCACTGTAAAAAAAAAAAAAAAAAAAAAAAAAAAAAAAAAGGCATTTTTACAGCACAAAGTACTGTTCATCTCCCGCTCAAACTCGATCACAGTCGAATGTGCTGTAGCTTGTTTTTGATTTCTTGACTATATAAACATGAAAAATAACAGTAGTTGCGTAAAAGTAACAGCACAAACTGCTGGCGTCCGAATTGCTAGTACATTGTGCTGGCAAATCTAGAGTGTTTTTTTTTGTTTGTTTTTTACAGTGATGCTGCACTTAGGGCAATGCCAAAGCGCCACGACTCTTTATGTGGTCAGTGAGGGGACCACCAGTCCTCCTCTTTGTCCCGACCCGGCCACTTGAGTCTGGAAGACGACTTCTTGTAGCTCCAGAGACGGAATGCTGCTGTATTTCACTGATTACTAACAAGAGTAGTCAGATGTCGTTGATTTGACGTCTTTTGCACTTGGTGAACACATATGATTTTCTTGTGTGCTCACGTTCTAACGCAGCTACTCACTATGCAGTCAACGAGGGGAGTGTACGTCCTGCTCTTTGTTCCAAACTCGGATATTTGAGTGTGAAAAATGACTGGCAGCAGAGTCTTCCAAGCGCTGAGACGCTGCTTCATCTCGTTGGTTGCTACATGAGAAGTCTGAGACCACCACTTCGGTATACTTCAGACGAGGTGACCGCACAAGGTTTTTCAAGGTTTTTCATTGTACTTTCCGCCACACTTAAACCCATACAAAATTTCCGCTGTACACTAAAATTATGATGACAAATAAAAAAGAATATATACATTTATTTATGAAATTGTTTTTTTATAATGCAAAAATAATTTAAAATTATGCTAATTTATGAAACTATACATCGATTCAAAGTAAATTGTACAATATGAAATGGCGAATATTTCAATTTTGATATTTCCGTTAATTCTTAAAACTTTTATGGAACTTGACTTAAAATGTTTCGCGGTGCACCTTAAATCCTCTGGCGGCGCGCTGCTGTGCGACGGCAAGCCGATTGATAATCTCAGTAATCTGTACTACAGTAGAGCAGTTACTGAGCGAGCTAATATTTGGAAAATAATTTTAATATCTAAAAATATGTACAATTCCTTGTTTGTTACACTGCAATCCATCAACTATCCAGTCTGTTTTCTAAAAAATTGAAATAAATTTAACAATAAATCAAATCACTTAATTACTTAATATGAGATTTATTTCAACACAGCCTTTTCGCATTTATCCTTAATCAGATAATATCATCTTTGCATTTGTGTCATCAATGATTATTCCATTTGTACCATTCGGTTGTAAATTCCTTGGAAATATAAAAGACACATTTTCAAAATTTAAAATAAAACTAATGTTTGTTCAACAAATTTAAAAACCGAACAACTACATCTAACAGCATAAAATTTTCCATTTTGCAGCACGCTAAAACACAGATTTAGAGAGTACCAATTCAACTACATATGTTTCTATAAAAGTTAAGTATATATATTAGCGTTTCCGTGACATTTTTTAGCATGTTTCTCTCTCTTTCCGTCTGAGTTTTGTGTAAAAAGTTTTAAAATAATCACAAATTACTTATTGGTAAACACACTATATCGCAACCTTAGAAAGTATGAACTAATTTAAACTTTCATAAATATTAAAGCAAAACTGAAGTTTCTATACCAATTCAGATGATAACAGATCTTTCTAACTTTCTATCATTCTGTATCTCTTACATTCAATCACTCATCGCTCGCAATTTTATACATATGAAGTACTAAAATGTTGTATTAAAAACAAATTCTTAAAACGTCAGAGAAATCTTTCTGGATATTTTAATTTCAAAGATGAAAACTGGAATATTTATGGCAGACCATTTATACAAATGCCTAGATCAAACACGAAATCTTGTAAAATGGGGATTCACGCCAAGTCAGTTTCAGAATTTACATAAACAAATGATAACTCATCATGCAGAAGCAAAGTGTCCAAAACTTTTGCATTATTTCCACGATGCAACAGTACATAGAACCACACATTTCCGCAGGCTCGTTCTGTATTTAACACTAAAGCAGAAACTATTTTGAAGAGCACTTCAAATTCTGCCAGAATGATGAGATATGAAAGCATAAAATAAATTAATAAATATCTGCTTCTAGGGTTGTAATTTTTTAAAAATAATTAATCTTTATTGTTGAATCAATAAAAATGATTTGTTGAGTCTCCTAAAAAAATAAATTCATTGGGAAATGAATAAAAAAAAATTAGAACTCTTAAATTTCTTAATTATGTGCGTTCGTAATTATATAAATACGTAGTACCCATAGTTGTCGTCTGTCCCGTCCGTCTGTCTGTCTATCCACATATAACAGCACAAAAACTACTCAACCGAACGGTTTGAAATTTAATATATAGAATCGTTGCAGAATTTTGTCGAGTCATTTCAAATTTGATGAAAATCGAATCAAAACTTAAAAAGATACTATTAAAAGTTTTCTTCATTCTATTAAATCCTATTATATGTATTTAATCCAGTGATATCTCATGATAGATAATGATTCTAGGTTGTCAGGGTGAGGACGCCCTATTTAAGATGGAGTTCTGTTATTTCCGTTTTACTGAATTTAATATATATGCATCATAATAAATTTTGTGTTCATTCATTTTTGCATAAGAGTGCAACAGCTATTGCACCTAGATCTGTATATCTATCTAAACTTTTTAAGTGGGGATGGTTTTGGGTTCCTGGGGTCATATGATGAAAAGCTATGAAGGGATTTTTCAAAAGTCGTTCATGGTAACGAGTACAACAGGTAGTATTTCTTATGAAATCTATCTAAAAATAAATACATTAAATGAAGTAGGAACTCTTAACTTTTCTTTATCTTTGTTTTCAAATGTGGTAATTTTAAAACGTTAATTACGGATTTACTTATATATATTTATCGACATTTATAGAAAAATATAGTTAGTATATTAACCTTAATATAGACAAAAAAGATTGTTGAATACTAGAAAATTGCGTGATGTTGTCACTGAATTTTAAAACAGTAAACAATTATATAAACTAGGGTTACAAAATTATGTTAAATAGGAAACATTTATAGAATATTTTTAATATAGAGAGGAAATTTAATTTTCTTAATTTATAGTACATATACCGTAATTTATAGTATATATATACAATAAATATACCTTACCCGTGGCCCTGATTTTTAGCGCGTTAGTTTATGGATGCTTTTTTGACAGTAAAAATAAAAAATAATTCAAAATATTTTATGTAAATTATTTTTAATGAAAAAGAATACATTTCCCTATTCCATAGGAATATTTAACAAAATATAATAAATGACACAAACTTTGTGGCCAATGAAATCAATTTCCTCCCAAGTTCTTTATGTCCCTAATGTTTTGCTCATGTTCAAATGAGACGAAATTAGTAAGTACCACTTCGTTGTTCATCCTTTGGCAGCGTAAATATCTCCCACTTTTCTCGGCACAGTTGAAACAAATGTTGCCACTCAGAAATTGATTTTTTTTTGCCATTTTTCAAGAAGAATTCTTTTCAACTACTGATTGTCACTGTAGTTGTTTTGTGGTGTCCTTTTTTTAACTTCCTTCTTTAAGTATCGCCACAAATCCTCGATAGAATTGATGTCCGGGTAATTCGGAACTCAGTCTATTACAGGAAACTATTTTGTTGAAGACAGGATTTTGTTGTTCTATCTAAATGCGCTTTGTCTAAGTCTTGTTGAAAAAGATAACCGGATTGAAAGCCCAGTTTTTGAATTAAAAGCAACAACGGATTCCGCAAAATGTCTCGATAACGTTGTGCATTGATAGTCCCGTCATATGGCACCATTTGGTCGACGTCACAATAACCAAATTCTTCCCAAATTTCAACATATGACGGAAACTGGCACTCTTGTTTGACGCATTTTGGGTTTAAAGCTTTATTTCTTTTCCGTACGACCCAACAGTCGATATTTCCATACAAAATTGGAAAAGGGGATGGATCCGACCTTATAACACTTTGCCACTGCTGATCTGTCCATTTTAATTGGTACATAGCTCACAGAAAACGTTTCCTTTTTTGAGCTGGAGTTAACATCGGCTTACGTTTGCGTTTGTAAGATTTGAAGCCTGTTTTATGCAATCCTTTTGTAGACATTTTACCAATCACTGGTTGCCCTATGCTATCTTGCCATAGGGATGCGGTTTCTATCATCTTTCCTGGTCTGCTGTCCATTACCATTCGACGCAGAATTCAATCTTCTCCAGCCGTTGTTGTTCATGGCCGACAGATACAGTTTCTTGGCTGTATATCTTCAATGGTAACTAAAGTTTTCAAAACATATCGCACTATTGATTCAGAAATCATCAGATCCCTGCCTATTTGCCTCATTAGACATCCACTATTTCGCTTTTCGATTACCTTTTTACGCAAGTCTACCGATAATCTTTTACCAACCAGTTTCCTCTTATTAATTGATTTGAAACCGCTCTTCTTTTAAAGAACACATGCCATTAGTTCCGGATGCGTTAATTTACATAGTTGGAAAAAAAACAGCCAATCGCAATTGTCGAAAACCTTCTTTAAATGCACATGCGCAAAACAATGGGCCTTTTTATTTTTAAGAGGGAAAAAGTTTTACATACCCAAATCTAAGTGTGCGACTTTTTTTTATATTTTTATTAAATGTAATTCATTTTAGATAACTGAAATTTGAAAAATTTGATTGTTTATTTAGACAAAATTTAGTTTGCGTTTTCTTTCTTTGAAAAACTTCACTTTTAAAAATGATGCGCAAAGAATTAGGGGCACGGGTAGGGTATATATATGTAATTGGACTACATAATATATAGCATTTTGCCTCTGCTTTTTAGTATAGTGATTTCATAATATTTAGTCAATGTCATTTGTTTAAATGGTTTAATCGTACAGAAAGATTATATATATATATAGTATACAGGGTGTCCCTAAACTCATGGTACGTACGTTAGAGAGTGATACAACACAACTAGTCAAGCACAAATCACCATACAATCCATGGTCGGAACGCAAGCCGTAACGCCCAGAGACCGCAATAAAAAGGCTGTTCACCGCAGCTGTCTTCTGTGGATCATCGATGAGATGGATGGGTACCCAAATCAGGAGAAGGCTGAAATGCATTAAATGTACGGAGCGGCAGACAGCAACTAACAGCAATGAAAGGGAAGCACAAAGGTTGCACCAATCAACTGGCCGGAGCGCTCACCCGATTTCTCATGTCTGGACTTTTTCTTCTGGTTTCACGTGAAGAGACCCATCTATGATGATGGTCCAATAGATTCCGTTGAAGACCTTGTTGCCCGTATATCCGTAGTTGCTGACACCATACGAGATGGTCTCGTACCACACAGACACCACACAGACTGGTGTTTTGCCAATGTACGGCGGTCACTCCATCGACGCACAGTGGAACGTTTTGACGATGTAGGTGGACAAAATTATTTCGTAGAAGTTTAATTAATTTTTGTCGTTTTTTTTTAATGCATCACTACTAAAATACTCAAACAGTGATAAATATTCGGTCATTTAACAACAATGCCTTAAAATAAAAATACAGGTTGCCCACTAAATTCCGTTCCCACCCTCTTAACTGCCGAACAACTGCATCTATATTCATACACGTGGTGTCTAGGTATAATAAAGAGGCTGTGCGTTTCTAGATGAGACCGCTTACAATGCCACCTGGTATAAAATGGCGGCGTTAGCGTTCCTATCGCGAAAACGGTTTGCAGTATGGGATAAAAATGAATGACGACACCTTGTGAACATGATTGCTAAATGAATCTCGTTCTGAATATGAACCTCGTTTTCAAGATAGAAATACTAACTCAACTGCTTTGCATCAGGTGTGGCTGGAAGCGGTCTCATCTGGTAGCGCATAAGCATTTTATTATACCTAGACACCACATTTATGACTATAGCTGCAATCTTTCGGCAGTTAAGAGCGTGGGAAGGACATTAGTGGGCACCCTGTATAATGCATTACAAATAATGGGGTAAACATCCCTGCAAGAAACAGTGGGCCATCAGCTGGAAAAAAGATGGCAGCCAGCAGCGCTATCATCGGTAAAGTGCAAGGGTGCCATTACTTAAACCTGTCAAAAAGTGTCCAAGCCGAATGAAGCTGGCCCATCAGTGATGGCCAACAGCAGGCCAGCATTAATATGCCATCACATTACTTCAATCCGGCACATTTCCTGCAGTGCTAGTACCTATTCCACTGCTATACCTTTGCTGGCCCAGCACTTTCCCTTACAAAAATTTCTTATAGAATTCTATAAAAAAAAACAAATCAAAGTATTATGGCTCTTTTTTCTATAAACTAGTTTCACCAAGAGCTATAGAAACATCTGTAGAAGTGTCTATAATAGAAATGTCTATAGAAATATTTTAACTGCGGGTGGACACCCTCCCAAGCACTGACCGCGCTCGATGCTGCTTGGTTTTCGTGATCGGACATGAACAAGTGCTTTCAGCATACGCTACGATTGCTCGAGTTTTTGAGCTCTCATTACACTATTTCAAGTTTGTTTCTTTTGGGATTTACGTTCCGAATCATTAAACTGGTATAGAAATTATTCTATTGTATAGAAATCCTATGTATTTTATGCGCTTTTTTTATTATTGATTCTGAACTGCGTTAATTGTGAAAACCGAAATCCTTTGTAACCTAGTAAAACCAGATTTAAGGAGAAAAAAAAGCGCGTTGAAATAAAGAATTTATTTATTTATTCATTTACTTATTTATTTTGTTGGTGGCAGTGGTGCTATATTTTTTACAGTTAAAAAAAAATTAGCTTCACAGCTTAAATTGTGTTAAGATATTCATTTCAGATTTGTGTTCAAATACTCAATGTCTTCGACATTCGCAGCGCCACCTAGCGTAAGGGTTGCCAGCAATAATACTGCAAAAGTTCGTGCACTTCCATCTAGTGGTGGGCCAGTGCATGAGATAAAATGGATGCCCAGCAGAATTTTATCTGATGATTTCCAACAGCAAAGTTGACTGAAGCTGTCCAGCAGTGGTCATGCAATGGTAGACCATCAGCCAGCACTTCTCCATCATTGCCAGCACCTATCTTGCTGCTGGCCAGCAATTTCCTCTTTGCTGGGATACGTATTTTACAATTAAGTAAAAAACAATGTAATGCACACATGTAAGCTAACATTCATTTCTTTTTTGTATTTTTGTCTACTCAGAATTGCTCGAGAAATTTGTGTAGTCATCCTGAAAAATATTTTTTTTAAAAATAAAATCATATTAAATTTTTTTTTTAATGTTTTGTGGTACCCTGTAAAACAAATAAATGCTAACAAAATTATTCTCGGTTGAAAAAATGCCGTTGTGTGAATAAATAATCTATATAAATTTTATTCAATTTGAAATAAAATTTCTGCCTATAGACGGTAATGTATCCGAAATTTTATGCGTCCCTGTAAAAGAAATACAACTACTACGCACTTTGCTTTCAATTTTAAAAATGCTATTGTGTATCTCAATAACCTACAGTAATTCTGTTGAAATTTAATTAAAATTTCTGCTTTTTAGCAAAAATCTTTCCTCGATCTTTTGTGTGCCCTGTAACAAATGCATAATTTCAACGTTCCTCAAATTATAACTTAATAGAATTGAATTGTCACCGGAAAAACACATGTCGGCAAAGTTTCAGCTCAATCAGATAATTGAAAGATGTTTAATATTGTATTGCAAAATTTGAACTAATATTTTATGTGGCCCTGTAAAAAAAACATAACTGCTACGTTCCATAAATTATAATAATATTGCATTGTCATCATAACTACATATCCTGAGCAAAGTTCCAGCTCAAACACATTATTGAAATTGATTTAAAATTAACTTGCAAGTTTTAATCTAAATTTTTGTGAAGCCCTGTAGAATCATTATTCTAAACAAACTTCTACGTTCTTTAAATTATAATAATATTGTATTGTCATTCAAATTACACATGTTTTCACTGTTTGGCTAAATCGGATAATTAAAAGTGGTTTAAATTTGACTAGCAAGTTTTGAACTAAACATACATACATGCACTGCAAGTTAATATTATGCTTGTTTATTAATAAAACCTTAAAGATCTGCAGGTATCTGCAAGAGTCCTTTTAATTTTTCAATACTTTAGGAATGACACTTTGATTTTTTAAAAAATGCTTATTGCTGAATAATGCTGGATAAGATGTTAAAAATCAAGTTAAAATTTGTAAACAACATCAAGGATCATCCAGAATTACAACCTTTGAAAAAAGCTGTTAAGCGGGTTTAATATTGCTTATTTTCGAACAAAAGCGGGTTAAATCTGACCTTGCCAAACCTGACATATGTTTAGCAAACTGGTGCTTTCAAATAAAACAGAATAGTCACGATGTGCTTTCAAACTTAGAGGAAGCTAGTGCAATTTTTGAAACTCCCTCAAATAAATTGACAAATGGCTTCTTTACGGTCATAATAAATCGACATCTCTGATTTTTTTTTCCACAAAACTCGTAGAGATCTCAAAAATACAGACATTCAGCTCCCAAACACGCGGTTTTGTGAAATTTCGAGATAATCGGAAAAATGAATTTTGCCCACCTAGCTTATCAAAACGTTCCACTGTGCGAAGGTGTGAATCCTACTTTATTGTTGGCGGCCGCTTTTTTGAGCACTTGCTGTTATGGGGGACGTACGTGTTGTTTACATTCATTTTGTCCTATAAAATGTTTTTCCTCACATTATCGGTTTCCTTTCATTCCATCGCTGTCTATCTTCTTTCTCTTCATTTTGTGCCTAGTAAGTTTCGCGCTCTAGCTTTTTACGACTTGACTTCCATTTGTGCTTGTCTAGTTGTGTTCTATCACCCCCTAGCATATGTACCACGAGTTTAGGGACACCCTGTATATTTACAGTATATATAGATATTCGGTCACATAAACCTGTGTTTGGAAAGTCGAGTAGAGTCACTGCAGATTTTTTATTTTAAACACGTCAGAAATATTACCTCAAACGTGACAAATGATGTGTTTTCGTACTATAACTAGATCTATAAATACTCAGATCATGATACAATAGCTGTTGCACTCTTATGAAAAAAGACATGAATGCAAAATTTATTACGATTCGAAATATTAAATTCAGTAATACGGAAATAATAGGACTCCATCTTAAATAGGACCTCATCACCATGGCAACCAAGATCATGACCTATCATGGGATATCATTGAATTACTTACCTATGATAGAGTTTAACAGAATGATGAAAAATTTTTGTAATATCTTTTTAAGTTTTGATTCGATTTTCATAAAATTTGAAATAACTCGACACAATTCTGCAATGATTCCATATATTAAATTTCAGACCATTATATATATTAAAATTTAAACTATTTGGTTGGTCAGTTTTTGCGCTGCTGTATGTGGACAAACGGACAGACAGACGGGCGGACCAGACGACGACTATAGATGCTATGTATTTATATGATTACGAACACATCTAAAAATGATTTTTCCCCATAATATTTCGCATTTTACCTACATACTGCATCACAGCGAGGCTAACGAAAAAGACAGGCTACCGCGGTAGATCCGATTCTTCTTTTTTTACAGACCGCTGGAGTCACGTGATGCTCGAATGCACCAATGAAGGTGTGCGAAAAGAGCATCACGTGACTCCAGCGGTCTGTAAAACAAGTGGGTAAGTGTGATCACAGATCGCACAGAGGGTTTCGTTTAATATTCATTTCAAAACACTTTATCTTTTTGAAAAATCTGTTAGTTCCGCATTTCGCAACCAGGGGCGCACTCTATTCTAAACAAATCTCTATCCGAACGAAACTCCGTTTTACATACTATCCGTATATATATTAGTCGAAGGGATTGGGCCCATAACACCCGAGATAAGTAGGCGCCCCTGGCGGTAAAAAGTGGAACTCAAATATGTAAGGCTATGATGCATAATATGAAAGAATGGTCAAAGGGGTGTCGGCAAAAGTTGGAAAAGTGCTCCCCGGGTGAAAAGGGCGGAGGATAGAAAAATTGCTTAAAATATACAAGTTAGAGCACGGAGGAGTAAATAATATAAGACTTTTTTGAAAATTTTATGATTTGTCGTGTGGTCTGAGGTACTCAGCTATACGTATGCAAAAATTCATGTCTCCAACTTAATTAGGGGCTCTCTTAGAAAGAATTGCTTAAAATACATATGTGGTAACTCAAAGGGTTAAACTTAAGACTTTTTCAAGATTTTATAATTTGTCGCCTGGCCTCAGGTGTTCTGCTATAATAAGCATGCAAAATTTCAAATCTCCAATTTAATAAGGGGCTCAGTTAGGAAGAATTGCTTAAAACACGCATGTGGGAGCCCAAAGGGTTAAATGTACGACTTTTTCAAATTTTTATGATTTGTCGCATGATGGTGTTCAGCTAGTATGCAAAATTTCACGCCTCCAACCTAAATAGAGTGTCACTTAGAAAGAATTGTTTAAAATACACATGTAGGAACCCAAAAGGTTAAATGTACGACTTTTTCAAAATTTTATGATCTGCCGTTTGATGTGTGATGTTCAGCTATAAGTATGCAGAATTTTACGCCTCCAACCTAATTAGGGGCTCACTTAGAAAGAATTGTTTAAAATACACATGTGGGAGATCAAAGGGTTAAACGTACGACTTTTTGAAAATTTTATAATTTGTCGTTTGATGCGAGGTGCTCAGCTATAAGTATGCCAAATTTCACACCTCCAACGTAAATAGGGTGTCACTTAGAAAGAATTATTTAAAGTACACATGTGGGAGCCCAAAAGGTTAAATGTACGACTTTTTCAAAATTTTATGGTTTGTCATTTGATGTGAGGTGTTCAGCTATAATTATGCAAAATTTCACACCTCCAACCTAAATAGGGGCTCAGATAAAAAGAATTATTTAAAGTACACATGTGTGAGCCCAAAAGGTTAAATGTACGACTTTTTCAAAATTTTATAGTTTGTCGTTTGATGTGAGGTGTTCAGCTATAAGTTTGCAAAATTTCACGCCTCCAACCTAATTTAGAGGCTCACATAGAAATAATTGTTTGAAATACACATGGGAGAGCCCAAAGGGTTAAATGTACGACTTTTTCAAAATTTTATGGTTTGTCGTTTGATGTGATGTATTCAGCTATAAGTATGCAAAATTTCACTCCTCCAACCTAATTAGTGTTCACTTAGAAAGAATTGTTTAAAATACACATGTGGGAGCCCAAAGGGTTAAAAGTACGACTAATTCAAAATTTTATGGTTTGTCGTTTGATGTGAGGTGTTCAGCTATAAGTTTGCAAAATTTCACGCCTCCAACCTAATTTAGAGGCTCACATAGAAATAATTGTTTAAAATACACACGTGGGAGACTAAAGGGTTAAATGTATGACTTTTTCAAAATTTTATGATTTGTTGTTTGATCTGAGGTGTCCATCTATAAGTACGCAAAATTTCATGCCTGCAACCTAATTAGGGACGCACTTAGTAAGAATTGTTTAAAATACACATGTGGGAGCCCAAAGGGTTAAATGTACGACTTTTTCAAAATTTTATGATTTGTCCTTTGATGTGAGGTATTCAGTTATAAGTATGCAAAATTTCACGCCTCCAATGTAATTAGAGGTTCACATAGAAAGAATTGTTTAAAATATACATGTGGGAGCCCAAAGGGTTAAATGTACGACTTTTTCAAAATTTTATGATTTGTCTTTTGATGTGAGGTATTCAGCTATAAGTATGCCAAATTTCACACCTCCAACGTAAATAGGGTGTCACTTAGAAAGTATTATTTAAAGTACACATGTGGGAGCCCAAAAGGTTAAATGTACGACTTTTTCAAAATTTTATGGTTTGTCATTTGATGTGAGGTGTTCAGCTATAATTATGCAAAATTTCACACCTCCAACCTAAATAGGGGCTCACTTAAAAAGAATTGTTTAAAATACACTTGTGGGAGCCCAAAGGGTTAAATGTAGGACTTTTTCAAAATTTTATGATTTGTCCTTTGATGTGAGGTATTCAGCTATAAGTATGCAAAATTTCACGCCTCCAACCTAATTAGGGTTCACTTAGAAAGAATTGTTTAAAACACATATGTGGGAGCCCAAAGGGTTAAATGTACGACTTTTTCAAAATTTTATAATTTGTCGTTTGATGTGAGGTATTCAACTATAAGTATGCAAAATTTCACGCCTCCAACCTAATTAGGGTTCACTTAGAAAGAATTGTTTAAAACACATATGTGGGAGCCCAAAGGGTTAAATGTACGACTTTTTCAAAATTTTATAATTTGTCGTTTGATGTGAGGTATTCAACTATAAGTATGCAAAATTTCACGCCTCCAACCTAATTAGGGTTCACTTAGAAAGAATTGTTTAAAACACATATGTGGGAGCCCAAAGGGTTAAATGTACGACTTTTTCAAAATTTTATAATTTGTCGTTTGATGCGAGGTGCTCAGCTATAAGTATGCCAAATTTCACACCTCCAACGTAAATAGGGTGTCACTTAGAAAGAATTATTTAAAGTACACATGTGGGAGCCCAAAAGGTTAAATGTACGACTTTTTCAAAATTTTATGGTTTGTCATTTGATGTGAGGTGTTCAGCTATAATTATGCAAAATTTCACACCTCCAACCTAAATAGGGGCTCAGATAAAAAGAATTATTTAAAGTACACATGTGTGAGCCCAAAAGGTTAAATGTACGACTTTTTCAAAATTTTATAGTTTGTCGTTTGATGTGAGGTGTTCAGCTATAAGTTTGCAAAATTTCACGCCTCCAACCTAATTTAGAGGCTCACATAGAAATAATTGTTTGAAATACACATGGGAGAGCCCAAAGGGTTAAATGTACGACTTTTTCAAAATTTTATGGTTTGTCGTTTGATGTGATGTATTCAGCTATAAGTATGCAAAATTTCACTCCTCCAACCTAATTAGTGTTCACTTAGAAAGAATTGTTTAAAATACACATGTGGGAGCCCAAAGGGTTAAAAGTACGACTAATTCAAAATTTTATGGTTTGTCGTTTGATGTGAGGTGTTCAGCTATAAGTTTGCAAAATTTCACGCCTCCAACCTAATTTAGAGGCTCACATAGAAATAATTGTTTAAAATACACACGTGGGAGACTAAAGGGTTAAATGTATGACTTTTTCAAAATTTTATGATTTGTTGTTTGATCTGAGGTGTCCATCTATAAGTACGCAAAATTTCATGCCTGCAACCTAATTAGGGACGCACTTAGTAAGAATTGTTTAAAATACACTTGTGGGAGCCCAAAGGGTTAAATGTAGGACTTTTTCAAAATTTTATGATTTGTCCTTTGATGTGAGGTATTCAGCTATAAGTATGCAAAATTTCACGCCTCCAACCTAATTAGGGTTCACTTAGAAAGAATTGTTTAAAACACATATGTGGGAGCCCAAAGGGTTAAATGTACGACTTTTTCAAAATTTTATAATTTGTCGTTTGATGTGAGGTATTCAACTATAAGTATGCAAAATTTCACGCCTCCAACCTAAATAGAGTGTCACTTAGAAAGAATTGTTTAAAATACACATGTAGGAACCCAAAAGGTTAAATGTACGACTTTTTCAAAATTTTATGATCTGCCGTTTGATGTGTGATGTTCAGCTATAAGTATGCAGAATTTTACGCCTCCAACCTAATTAGGGGCTCACTTAGAAAGAATTGTTTAAAATACACATGTGGGAGATCAAAGGGTTAAACGTACGACTTTTTGAAAATTTTATAATTTGTCGTTTGATGCGAGGTGCTCAGCTATAAGTATGCCAAATTTCACACCTCCAACGTAAATAGGGTGTCACTTAGAAAGAATTATTTAAAGTACACATGTGGGAGCCCAAAAGGTTAAATGTACGACTTTTTCAAAATTTTATGGTTTGTCATTTGATGTGAGGTGTTCAGCTATAATTATGCAAAATTTCACACCTCCAACCTAAATAGGGGCTCAGATAAAAAGAATTATTTAAAGTACACATGTGTGAGCCCAAAAGGTTAAATGTACGACTTTTTCAAAATTTTATAGTTTGTCGTTTGATGTGAGGTGTTCAGCTATAAGTTTGCAAAATTTCACGCCTCCAACCTAATTTAGAGGCTCACATAGAAATAATTGTTTGAAATACACATGGGAGAGCCCAAAGGGTTAAATGTACGACTTTTTCAAAATTTTATGGTTTGTCGTTTGATGTGATGTATTCAGCTATAAGTATGCAAAATTTCACTCCTCCAACCTAATTAGTGTTCACTTAGAAAGAATTGTTTAAAATACACATGTGGGAGCCCAAAGGGTTAAAAGTACGACTAATTCAAAATTTTATGGTTTGTCGTTTGATGTGAGGTGTTCAGCTATAAGTTTGCAAAATTTCACGCCTCCAACCTAATTTAGAGGCTCACATAGAAATAATTGTTTAAAATACACACGTGGGAGACTAAAGGGTTAAATGTATGACTTTTTCAAAATTTTATGATTTGTTGTTTGATCTGAGGTGTCCATCTATAAGTACGCAAAATTTCATGCCTGCAACCTAATTAGGGACGCACTTAGTAAGAATTGTTTAAAATACACATGTGGGAGCCCAAAGGGTTAAATGTACGACTTTTTCAAAATTTTATGATTTGTCCTTTGATGTGAGGTATTCAGTTATAAGTATGCAAAATTTCACGCCTCCAATGTAATTAGAGGTTCACATAGAAAGAATTGTTTAAAATATACATGTGGGAGCCCAAAGGGTTAAATGTACGACTTTTTCAAAATTTTATGATTTGTCTTTTGATGTGAGGTATTCAGCTATAAGTATGCCAAATTTCACACCTCCAACGTAAATAGGGTGTCACTTAGAAAGTATTATTTAAAGTACACATGTGGGAGCCCAAAAGGTTAAATGTACGACTTTTTCAAAATTTTATGGTTTGTCATTTGATGTGAGGTGTTCAGCTATAATTATGCAAAATTTCACACCTCCAACCTAAATAGGGGCTCACTTAAAAAGAATTGTTTAAAATACACTTGTGGGAGCCCAAAGGGTTAAATGTAGGACTTTTTCAAAATTTTATGATTTGTCCTTTGATGTGAGGTATTCAGCTATAAGTATGCAAAATTTCACGCCTCCAACCTAATTAGGGTTCACTTAGAAAGAATTGTTTAAAACACATATGTGGGAGCCCAAAGGGTTAAATGTACGACTTTTTCAAAATTTTATAATTTGTCGTTTGATGTGAGGTATTCAACTATAAGTATGCAAAATTTCACGCCTCCAACCTAATTAGGGTTCACTTAGAAAGAATTGTTTAAAACACATATGTGGGAGCCCAAAGGGTTAAATGTACGACTTTTTCAAAATTTTATAATTTGTCGTTTGATGTGAGGTATTCAACTATAAGTATGCAAAATTTCACGCCTCCAACCTAATTAGGGTTCACTTAGAAAGAATTGTTTAAAACACATATGTGGGAGCCCAAAGGGTTAAATGTACGACTTTTTCAAAATTTTATAATTTGTCGTTTGATGTGGGGTACTCAGCTATAATTATGCAAAATTCCACTCCTCCAACCTAATTAGGGTTCACTTAGAAAGAATTGTTTAAAATACACATGTGCGAGCCCAAAGGGTTAACTGTACGACTTTTTCAAAATTTTATAGTTTGCCGTTTGATGTGAGGTGTTCAGCTATAAGTTTGTAAAATTTCACGCCTCCAACCTAATTAGAGGCTCACATAGAAATAATTGTTTGAAATACACATGGGGGAGCCCAAAGGGTTAAATGTACGACTTTTTCAAAATTTTATCATTTGTCGTATGATGTGTGGTGTTCAGCTATAAGTATGCAAATTTTCATGCCTCCAATGTAATTAGAGGTTCACGTAGAAAGAATTGTTTAAAATACACATGTGGGAGCCGAAAGGGTTAAATGTATGACTTTTTGAAAAGTTTACGATTTGTTGTTTGATCTGAGGTGTCCATCTATAAGTACGCAAAATTTCACGCCTGCAACCTAATTAGGGACGCACTTAGTAAGAATTGTTTTAAATACACATGTGGGAGCCCAAAGGGTTAAATGTACGACTTTTTCAATATTTCATGATTTGTCGTATGATGTCTGGTGGTCATCTATAAGTATACAAAATTTCAAATCTCCAACATGTGTAGTTTCTGAGAACGGGCTCTGTGACGGACAGACAGACAGAGGAGCGAGACGAATAGGGTTTCGTCAGATGAACGAAACCGTAAAAAAGAAGAATCGGACCCACCGCGGTAGCCTGTCTTTCTCGTCAGCCTCGATCACAGCATTAGAAAGTACGATCACATTTTTGGTTTCATAAATATTAATGTGATACTGAAAATTTTTTATACATTCAGAGGATAATAGCTCTTTTTAGGTGCGTTCGTAATTATATAAATACGTGGTACCTATAGTCGTTGTTCGGTCCGTTTGTCTGTCCGTCCGTCCTTCTGCCCGTCTGTCCGCATATAACAGAGCAAAAGCTACCCAACCGAATGGTGTGAAATTTTAAATATATAATTGTTGCAAAATTTTATCGAGTTATTTTAAATTTTATTAAAATCGGATGTATACATTAATTACAGTGACCGTCAAAATTTTTCCGTTACATTACGGCCAATGGGAAAAAATTATTGCAAGTGCATTTTATTGATGTTACAGCCTTCCGAATGGTCTGAAATTTTAAATATATAATTGCTGAAAAATTTTGTCGACTCATTTCCAATTTTATAAAAATCGGATGGATCGTTTAATTACTAGGACAATCAAAATTTTTCCGTTACATTACGGCCAATGGGAAATAATTATTTCAAGTGCGTTTTAATGATGTTACAGCACTTTGAACAGCATGAAATTGATATACGCTTATGAAGTGCATTAAAATATACATTCAGTACAATATGCGATGCAAAAAAATATTTATAAAACTAGTTATAGTACGAACGCACCTCATTTGCCACGTTTGACGAGCAATTTCCAGTTTGTTTACTTTCTGTCGTGTCCTGTCTCCTACTCTCAGTCACTCATCGCTCTTTGTTTTACACATATGAATTACTAAAACTTTGCATAAAAAAGGAATTCTTAATAGGTCAGAGAAATCTTTCTAGATACATTAATTTCAGACATGTAAACTGATATATTTGTGACAGATCATTTATACTAATGCTTAGATCAAACACGAAATCTTCTAATATAAGCACGCATGCTAAAGTGCGTCTCAGAATCTGCATAAACAAATAACTCATCTCATAGAAGCGAAGTGTCTGAAATTTTTACATTATGTAAATAATGAAAAAGTACCTAGACCCATCCATTTTCGCAGACTCTTTCTACATTTAAAACTAAAGAAGAATTTATTTTGAATAGCGCTTTAAAATCTCTCAGAATGCTGAGAGTTGAAAACATTACCAGATTCAGTCAATGATTGGTGATTTTCCAAAAGACAGAGAGAAGGTAAATAGTTAAAGTGAATGAAATTAAGTAATTCAACAAGAAATGAGTCAATTTTAATTATAGTTTGACATTAGAATAAAATTAATTAATTAATATTTGCCTTTGGGCTTGCAATTGTTTAAAAAAGTACATTATTCTTTACTTTCGGATCTATTAAATCATTTGATGATTTTTCTACAAATAAATACATTAATTGGGAAATGGATAAATGATTTGATGCGTTTTCTAAAAATAAATACTGCAAGAAAAACAAATACATCAAAAGAAATTTGGAACTCTTAACCTTTCTTTATCTTTGTTTGTTTTCAAGTGTGGTAATTTTATAACGTTAATTACATTATTTTATCGATATATATAGAAAAATATAGCGAATATATTGACTGTAATGTAGACAAAAAGAGGTTGTTGAATAATAGAGAAATGATTCATGATGAATTAATGACTTTGTCTCTGAATTTTAAGACAGTCAAGGGACGAACTTGTTCTGAAATTTCAAGACCAGGAAATTCTTCGGTAGTAGTATTTTTTTTTAATAGAAAATCTCTTCTGAAATAACGCGGAATTTTGCGCGTTTAACCTAGATTTATTTTTCTGTAAAAAAAAAAAAAATAAAAATAAAAAATACCAATATTTGTCCTGAAAATTTTCCTGATGCGTTCGACCCCTGGATAATAAACAATTAGATAAGCTAAGTTTATAAAATTATGTTAGATAAGAAAAAATTAGAGAATATTTTTAATATAGAAGGAAAATCTAATCTTCGTAATATATATATATATATATATATGGCTGTGGCTTGCGCTTTCCAAAACATCCTGACCACATCCTGACCGCAGTAAGAAGGTGCAGATAATTCTCATGAGAACTGACTAAGATTGCAATTTCTAAAAGACAATAAACTTGATGACTTAGTGATTTTGAATCTCCAGCCTGAGAGCGAAGGTTCGATTTAACTTCAGAGTTCGGTTGCGGGCTGACTTGGGAAGACGCCCATAGTCAGACTCCGAGAGCGCGCCGAAGTATTGAAGGCCGGTAGATTGCCGCAAAAATTCCCCTTTATCCCCTTAAAACTTTATATAATTTGTATGTGTCCTGTAAATATAATTCATGCCTTACTCCAGGCATTAAAATCGTGTTATTTCTATACCATCGAGTCATCAATGAGAAGTCTTTATCACCAAAGGTCAATTGCAATCAATTCCACACACACACACACATATATATATATATGGACACACACACCCGTGTTTAAAATGTCAAGTAGAGTCAATCAAGACTTTTTATTTTAAAAAATGATTTTTTTCATATAATATTTTGCATTTTGCCAACGTACTACATCACACACAGCCTTACAAAGCACGAACAAATCTATGTTTTCATAAATATTAAAACGATATCTATTTTTTTAAACTTAAGAGGATATTAGCTCCTTCTTACTTTCTGTCATTTCCTGTCTCTTACTCTCAGTCACTCATCGCTCATTGTTTTACAGATATGTATTACTAAAACTTTGCACTGAATAGTAATTCTTAATAAGTCAGAGAAATCTTTCTAGATGCATTAATTTCAAACATGTAAACTGATATATTTATGACAGTCCACTTATACTAATGCCTTGATCAAACACGAAACCTTGTAAAATGAGCACGCATGCCAAGTGCGTCTCTGAATCTTCCTAAACAAATAAATAACTCATCTTATAGAAGCGAAGTGTCTAAAATTTTTATATTACATAAGTAATAATAAAGTGCCTAGAACTATTCATTTTCGTAGACTGTTTCTGCATTTAAAACTAAAGCAGAAGGTATTTTGAATAGCGCTTTGAAATCTTTCAGAATGATGAAAGATGATAACATTACCAGATTCAGACAATGAATGCTGATTTTCCAAAATGTAGAGAGAAGAAAAATAGTTTAAAATGAATGAGAATAGTAATGAATTCATCAGAAATGGGTTTATTTTAATTATAGATGGATATTAGACTAAAATTTATTAATATATGCGTTTAAGTTTGTAATTGCTTAAAAAAGTAAATTAATTTTTACTTTCGGTTATATTTTATGATTTGACGATATTTCTACAAATCTTCTTATTAACAATATAATTCTTACATTAATTGGAAAATGAATAAATGATTTTATGAGTGTTCTGAAATTAAATACATTAAGAAAAATAAATACATTAAAGAAAGTTGGAACGCTTAACCTTTCTTTATCTCTATTTGTTTTCAAGTTAGGTAATTTTAGAATATAATTGCTTCATTTTATTGATATATATATAAAAAAAAAGAAGCGGATATATTGATGTAACACAGAGAAAAACAGATTGTTGAAAACTCGAGATCTGACTCATGTTGTCACTGACCCGCCAAGTACACTGGTGTCCAAAATTAAGGACCAGTCACAAAAGGCTAATTTTTAAGTATGCGAATATTCAAAAGGAAATAATATAATTCAAATAATTACTATCCCTACAGCACAGCTAGTCCATATAGCATCTCATGCATGTCACACATGGTCACAAGGTTCACAGTCACTACAATAAAACAAAAAATAGGAAATTCCTCACGTCTCATTATGAGTCTCAAATGATCCCTATATGTGACTCCACTGAGACGTCAGTGTGATTGCTGCTTTGTGACGGGTCACCAGGTAACTTTAAATGTAGTTAAATTATGACTCTCTTGTGACTGTCATTTTTAGACACAATTTCAAAGTCATCATGAACATTGCATTATGATAAGTCACCAAATAATATCACATAATAGTCACATGGTGACTTTTCACAAAAGAGCACAATGGTGACTTCACAGTAGTTTCTCTGTCACCTGAAAGTCATCATGTGACTTTAATGTGACATTATTTGGTAACTTATCACAATGCAGCGTTAACGATGACTTTGAAATAGAGTCTACAGATGACAGCCACATGAGAGTCACAATGTAACTACATTGTAAAGTCACATGATGACTCGTCACAAAGCAGCAGTCACAGTGACGTCTTAGTGGAGTCACATATAGTGATCATTTCAGTCTCATAATGAGATGTATGGAATTTCCAATTTTTTTGCTTTATCGTACTGAGTGTGACACTTGTGACCATGTGTGACATGAATGAGATGTTATATGGACTAGATGTGCTTTAGAGATAATATTCATTCGAATTACATTATTTCCTTTTGAGTATTCGCGTACTTGAAAATTAGCATTTTGTGACTGGTCCTTAATTTTGGACACCAGTGCATTTTGAGAATGGAAAGTTTAATGTTAGCTAATCTACTTATAACAGAATGAGCAAAGATAAGTATTCTCCAACACTACTAACTTTATTAATGGTGAAACTATAAATTATTTTACAGACGAAAAATAGTATTGTCAATATCTACGATCTATATTAATAATCGAACAAATATGTATTTTGAGAAAAATTGCAAATTTACATATAGGAAACTGCAACTAAACAGCAAAATAAGAATTATTCGGACAGACTTTATAACAAAAATGAAATTAATTCAAATGATTTAATATATTTCAGTTAACTGTAATGCCATTTTTTTGCCAATGTCCGTTTATGCAGCAAATTGCACCAATTTTCACCAGAACAACCAAAGGAAAAAACATAGAGCAAGGTAGGCGTGCAGTTGACCACCTAGGAAATTTATGTAGCACGTTTAATCAATAATATAGACCTCTTGCGTGGAACTTTATAGGTTCGAGATAGGTACTGAAATCCCCGAGATGGATATCTATGCTCTACAAAGTTGATTTCCTAGTCTGAACAGTCTCTCTTGGGCAGTAACAGTAAAAGATACTGAGCCGGGAGCGAACCTTCACCGCTGTAGTGGGGAAATTTTCGGAGAAACTTCATTATTGGTTCACTTATTGGTTCATCATTAAGACTACATTTAAACGCTTGTTTTGCCATCCTTCAACACTTTTCCAAGAAACCTATTCTTCTCCACCGTCTGTGGTTTATTCACAAAAGGATGCGGAGATTCAACATTGCAAAGACGATAAGAAGATTAGATCGATTTGAAGGAAACTTTTTCCTCCTGCAAAATGTCCGACAGTTTTATTCTAAAGCTATTAAAGGTGAAAAATGCCGCATGACCACAAAAAAGACACTGACGCAGAAAAATGTTGAATAATACGTCTATCCGCACCTTAAATTGGAGCTGTACTCTCATCTCCAGCGCCTTTGGGATCTAAGGTTGTATTTTCTGTCGGCTAGGGGACATACGACCATATCATCATCAACAAAAACATATTGAAAATTTTCAACATAGTCTCTAATTATTTATCTTTTATCAAAAATCGGTGTCTCGGTATATATTCGTATATACCAATGATTGATTGGTCTCTCTGCATCAATGTAAAAATCTTAGAATAAAAGTAACGCTAGATAAATTTAAAACTTAACCTCTCTATCTGTCCACACATTTTTTTCTTTTGATACAACATCACAACCCTAGCAAGAACAAATTAATCTATGTTTCAATAAATATTAAAGCGAAACTCATGTTTGCGTGTCAGTTATTTCCATCTCTGGCACTCCACTGCTCTATATTTTGTAGATAAAAATTTTAAAACGAAAGGCAAATTTTTAATGCACCGGTGAAATATTTCTAGAGTATGAACGATTACTTTAATTTAACCCATTTTGGGACGTTTAAAATTTTTATAAATTTCTATAATTTCTTTCTTCTTTATAACACGAAAATTGTATGAAATAATTATCTATAAATGTCTTTATCTGTTACTGAGAGATGAAAGCATAAGATGGAGATTTATTTGCTTAAATGAAGGCTTTTTTCGGTGTTTATAGATTTTTCATATTTCTTGTTGCCGAAATGTAAAAAGTGATTTTATTTGTATTTTTTCCATCAAGCTACCGAATAAATAAGTATGATCTTAGCTAGTAGACTTCCTTGAAATGCGTATTTTTTTTAAATTGGGAAATTATACGTTCAACCCTATTTTTATGCATTTTTGTAACGTGCCATATATAGGGTACTAGGAACGAATGGGACATATTTTTATTAGTCATTTAGGGGACAGTTATTTATGTAAAATCCTTTTCAAGATGATTATGAAATAAATTGTTTTTAAGCCTCGCATACAATTATTCTTAAATTATTATTAATAGTACAGTACTTATAATGTTATTAGTCTCTGTAAAGAAATAATATTTTTTTTAGTAGTTCATAAAAATACTATTTATAGTATATAATATACAATTTAAAAGCTTCTTTTATATAAATTTATACAAAACATATAATTATACATATGATATTATTATAAATCTTATGCCTATTCCCATATTTAGTACGTTTACATTTTATCAAATAAATACAAAAATATTTTAGCATAATTTTTTTAGTATATTACAGTTTATTTTGCAACATTTTAAAATGATTTTACCAACAAATTTGAAAAAAAAAAATCAGGCACAAATGGGTTAAAAGATGAGAACAATATTTATGGCATGTCATTTTTACATATGTCTAGGCTACACACGAAATCTTGCAAAATGGTCATCCACACGCAGTGCATCTGTGGATCTACATACTCAAATGATAACGCATAACAGACGTGTTCAAAAGTTTAGCATTATAGAAAAAATCTCACGAAAACCATCCATTTGCACAGACCTCTTTATTTGAAACTAATGCAGAACTTATTTTGAATACCATTTTAAAATTTACAGTATAATGAGATACATATAAAAGCATCGCCAGATTCAGGACGTAAATATTGACAATTTTGCATTAAGAAAGAAGGAGGAAAAGTATTCATTTAACGTAAATAAACAAACATTGTGAAATCAGAAAAAGATTTTTGTTGTGACTTTTTTCCATAATCGGGGTTCAATACATATGATAGACATAAACAAACATTGTGAAATCAGAAAAAGATTTTTGTTGTGACTTTTTTCCATAATCGGGGTTCAATACATATGATAGACATATGGGACAATACTTTTACAACAAATGAAAAAAAGTAGTGATTAATGGAGGAGCATTTATAATCTTAATTCACGACATAGCATTCATAATAACACGCTTTCTATAATCTGTACACTTTTGTCAAAAAGACACGAAGCATTTGTAGCGACTGAAAGCAGCTATGCCGATTAATCAAAAAAGAAAAATTTAAGGGGGTGCGGGACACATTCAAATAATTTTTATTTATCGAGCTAAAATTCTGAATTTTCTTGTGATAGTTAACCGTATTATTTGTAAACAAAATCACATGATAAAACTTCTCATATATATATATTTTAAATTTTAAATTTATTAAAAAAGTGGGGTCATTGAAAATCGTTATAACTCGAAATATTTTTAATAAAATTTCATTTTTTTTTTCATTTAAATAAACAGAAATATATAAGTTTTAATTTGAATTCAGCATTTTTAAAAAATATTAATTTAAAAAAAAATTAAAATATTTAACGAAAAAAAATGGTGCAGCTTTTTAAAAAAAAAATCATATTTTCAAAAGTAAATATTTTTTTCAAATATGCTGAATCAAAATTAAAGTAAAACTGTTGAAAAGGACATGTTCGAAGTTTGAACCATTTATCTTTAACGGCTCTTGACTTATAAGAATTTAAATACGAGAAATGTTGAAAAAACTCATCATGAAGAAAAGCGCATTTTTACAAGTCGTTTCCATGACAGCCATTGCTTGAAAGTTAGATTCTTAAAACAAACCAAAACGAAAAAATTAATGTTTTTTTGTTCTAATTAAGATAGAAACATAATTGAAAAGTCTTTTTAAGCAGGAAACAAGTGGGTAAGAGTGACCATAGATCGCACAAAGAGTTTCGTTTAATATTCCTTTCAAAACGTCCAGTACATTTATCGCCATGGAACACCTTCTAAATTTTGACAAACCCTTCCTAAACTACCGTAAAGCTTTAAACAGATTCGTCTTGTTATATTTCCTAATTTTGTTCGTGCCTTCCCCCCCCCCCCGAAATGCTACGATATATCACATGACGGGTATCTGCCAAATTTCGAAAAGCGCCCCCTTGGGGGGGGGGGGGCGAAGTGGGGTAATGGTCACCATCATTTTTGACGCGGCCTGATGTTTAAAATTTTTGTTATGTTTTATAAGCCATATTAAAGTTTCAAACAGATCGTCCGGCTATATTTCCAAATTTTTTTCGTGCCCCTCCTTCACACCCCCTCGAAATGCGACACGCCATTCTTCTTTATACTTTTTATCATGTGTTATAAAGTATTTTAAAGTTTAAAACAGATCGCATTGTTAGATTTCCTACTTTAAATGAAATCGCGGTCTGTTAGTTCCACATTCCATCACCAGGGAGCGCACTCTATTCGTAACAAAAGCGTATCTGAACCGAACTCCTTTACACAACCTATCAGTAGATACGTTACTCTAGGGGATGACGGTCTTCAGCAAGAATTTAAGACGTTTGTTGAAATTAGTATTCTGAAATAGTGTTAATTTAACTTTTGACATATTTATATTTAATAAGTAGCATGTATCTGTGAGGACTCCATCAAAAAAACGCACCTGAAACGGTATGAAACAAAAAGGTAAAAAAAAAGAAATATTTCGCCCCTCCCCCTCTACCCACCTGTCCGAAATTTCACGCGCCATTTTTATAAACTATTTTAAAGTTTCAAACAGATCGCCTTGTTAGATTTCCTATTTTAAATGAAATCGCGGTCTGTTAGTTCCACATTCCACCACGAGGGTGCGCACTCTTTTCTTAACAAAACTGTACCTGAACGTAACTCCGTTAAACAACCTATCAGGAGATATGCTAGTCGAGGGGGTGGCGGTCTTAACCAAGAATTTAAGATATTTGCTTAAATTACTATTCGAAAATAGTGGTATGAACACTTATAAATTTTTTTATATTGAATAAGTAATAGTTTTCTCATCACGCCATCAAAAAAAAAGCACGCAAAACAGTACAAAACGCCCTGTTATACTGCCTGATTTTGTTTGCGCCCTTCCCCTCCAACCGGAATGTGACGCCGCATTCTTTTTTATAATCTTTTACTATTTGTTATAAATTATCTTAAAGTTTCAAACAGATCGCTTTGTTAGAATTCCTACTTTAAATGTAATCGCGGTCTGTTAGTCCCACATTCCACCACCAGGGAGCGCGCTCTATTCTTAACAAAAGTGTATCTGAACGAAACTCCTTTACACAACCTATCGGTAGATACATGGGCCAGGGGGGTGGCGGTCTTAACCAAGAATTTAATATATTTGCTGAAATTACTATTCGAAAATAGTGGTATCAATATTTCTGACATTTTTATCTGGCATAAGTAACATTTAAGCAGTATTTTTAAAAATCGGACACCGTTCAGAAGAATAATGCAATGAAACATCACCTGACTGCCTTTTAAAATAAGTATATCATAGAAATAAATCAATTAGTGAAATTAGCGCACCTCCCCCCTTACCCGAAATTATATGTAGCATATATCTCAGGACTACCTCAAAAAAGGCACCTAAAGCGGTCAGAAACGCTAACTTTTTAAATAGAAATCTAGCGCCCCCGCCTCCTCCCCAGAATTTCACGCGTCATTATTTTTTACACTTTATCTTATATGTTATAAAATATCTTAAAGTTTCAAACAGATCGACTTGTTAGATTTCCTAACTTTAACAAAAGCGCGTTATGTTAGTTCCACATTCCACCACCAGGGAGCGCACTCTATTCTTAACAAAAGCCTATCTCAACGAAACTCCTTCACGCAATCTTTCCGTAGATACATGGGTCGGGATGGTGGCGGTCTTAACCAAGAATTTAAAACATTTGCTGCAATAACAAACGCTAAGATTTAAAAAATAAATCTAGCCTCCCCCCCTCCTCAAAATATCACACTCCATTCTTTTTTACACTTTTTCTTATGTGTTATAAACTATCTTAAATTTTCAAAGAGATCGAGTGGCGGTCTTAACCAATAATTTAAGATATTTCCTGAAATTACTATTAGAAAATAGTGGTATGAATACTTGTAAACTTTCAGATGATGAATAAGTTATACTTATCTCATAGCGCTGTTCAAAAACCACACTCAAATTGTTAGATTTCCTAATTTAAATTAATTCGTTGTTAAAAAAGCACGAGTCTCCATTTTAATCGACGCATTTGATAGCAATAAACCGATTAATTAAATAATAATTAATATATCAGCTTGTGATTAAGATAGGTCTTAGAAATGAGTATCAATGAAATCAGCGAGAAATTTCACATCGGGATGCCGAAAAATGTAATAAAAAAATTAATATTTAAAAAGTTAATATTTCGTATTAAAATATCCTACTATGGAAAACCGCAGCGTCGTCATGTCTGACACCTGCTTTCCCGCCGAAATGAAATATTTTTTCCATGTCTTTCCAATTAAAGAAATTAAATTTTTATCGATCGATTTTTAATGGATATTTTAACTTATAGACATCGCAGAAATGTGAACTTTATACCAAATGAAAGTAGATTTTTTTCCGCGTCTGTCTATACCATTTACAAATTTCTCGGACCAGTACTTTTTGATACGCGATTTTGCTTTAAAATGTCCACTTCATTTTTTGGCTTAATTTCCTCCGTGATAACCGTGTATCGGCTGATTTTACTGGCAACACTTAGGAGAAACTCCGATGATTTGGAGAAAGTCCGTTTGTACCTGCGTTAAAAAAGTTGATTGGTTAATTTTAGAATTAGCCCATAATTCGGTTAATTACCGACTTTTTCAAAATTTTATGATTTGTCGTTTGATGTGAGGTTCAGCTATAACCCAAAATTTCAAGTCTCCAACATGTATAGTTTCTGAGAACGGGCTCTGTGACGGACAGACAGACAAAGGAGCGAGACAAATAGGGTTTCGTCAGATGAACGAAACCCTAAAAACAGAGAATTTTTTAATGAAATAACATGTTTTTACAAAATTTGAAGATTTTTGTATCCCGGACCCCCTTAATACAAAGTTATCACTTATCTTGGTTATGAAAAACAGACAAACCAATAAGTAGTGATATTCCTTGAAAGTTAAGCTTAAAAATATCTAAACACAATTAAAAAAAAATTTCTTAGTGAACTCGGTCCCTTGTGTCACCCCCTCCCCTCTTTGATGTATCGAATTTCGTAGAACTTCGCATTCCCGCCGTCCTCTGATCCGTCCGTCTATCTGTTTATCCGTCTATGCGCATATAACAGTGCAAAAACTACCAAATTGAATGGTTTGAAATTTAACGTATATAATCGATTCAGAAATTTCTCGAGTCATTTCAAATTTCATGAAAATCGTATAAAAACTTAAAAAGATATTAATATACGTCCTTAATCCTACGTCATTAATTCAGTGATATCGAATAATAGGTCATGATTCTAGGTTACCATGGTGATGATATCCTATTTAAGATGGAGTCCTATTCCTTCCGTATTACTGAATTTAGTATATAGAACCGTAATAAATTTTAGGTACCTTTCGTAAGAAATACTACCTATTGCAGTCGTTACCATAGTGCGACTTTTGAAAAATTCCTTCATAACTTTTCATTATAGGACCCCAGGAACCAAAAACCACCCCCATCTAAAAAGTATATATATATATATATATATATGTGTGTATGTATGTATATGTACTAAATTTTGTCCGCACGATAAAAGTCGCAATTATGCACGGATCGTCTTCAAACTCGGCAACAACTTTGAGAGGGCTAATATCTCGGCGGGGATTGAAAATGGGCAAAATCGACCCAAGGGAAATGGGGAGGGTTAAAATTTTGAATACCGTTTTAACATGATTCTGATACAACCAGCTCTTACACAACAATGACAGGAAAAAATAAATATTTTTCATTATAGCAGTTGCCAACAATTAAAAAAAAAACAATAAAATTCTCACCACAACAATTGTTTTTCTATTGCAAGATTTTCATGTGAAAAATTAAATTAAATAGTTTGACGAATTGAAAACAAATTGAATATTACGTCATAAATTTTAGAGCAGGATTTCAGCATGAAAACTCAAAATAAAATAAATAGTTTGACAAAAAAAAAAAAAAAAAAGGAAAAAAAAAAAAGGAGTTTAACAAATTACAACGACCATTTGGAAAATGATTTTTTCGAAGACTAAAATTTAAGATATAAGAAATCGCACGGAGTTGATCATACATTACGAACGCCATGAATTAAAGATTAACATTCCTGGACCCACCATGAACAGATTTTAAAAGAAATTTCAGTTTTACAATTTTCGGTACTATAAATTTTTAAACTTCTACGGAGTTGGTCATACATTACGTACAGCATGGATTAAACATTAATATTCCTGGACCAATTTTAAATGAAATTTCATACATGACGTACGCCATGGATTACATTTTTCAGTACTGTAAATTTTTAAACGTCTACGGAGCTGGTCATACATTACGTACCCCATGGATTAAACATTAATATTCCTGGACCAATTTTAAATGAAATTTCATTCTTAAACTTTAAAACATTCCACAATATTACATTTTACACCGTCGTATAGAGGAAAAAAAAATTATTTTTAAATGCAATTTGTTTGAAAGCTGTATCTCAATTTGTTTCTGAGTTATTAATTTTTTTTGTAGTTTTTATTACTTTTTTGTCATAGTGGCAACAGAAGTATCCATCTCTGTTGAAAGTAAAGGGAAAATACAGATTACTGTATAGACCCATCAGAAAACGAATAAAATGTGGATTCAACTAATAAAACGCTTCAGATATGTTTTTGATTTCCTACCCTGACAGAGGACAATAACCATTTTTCCAAATGGTTGAAAGAAATATATATATATATATATATATATATATATATTACGTCATATGGATCTCAGCAGGTGAATATGAAATGTCATGTGAGTTTGAAGAAACGTATTAAAACATGATAAAAACCCGACTATGGAAATATTAACATATTTTAACACTTTGAGGTTCTCTGAATTTGCTTTAGTTATTTTTAAACCTATTCCACATACATGCGTGTGTGTATTCGTGTATATTAGAATTTTCACAAAAAGTTTAGCTCCCTAGAGCTCATTCTTACTGCAGAAACCGTGTTTATCTCTAATCTTGATTTAAATTTTGTTGGTGAATTTAGTACTTACCTTCGAAATCTACCTCCGCCTGTAGGCCGAGCCGACAGGAATTTTTTTTATAAGATTTTTTTAATTTAATTTTTTATGCGCTTTTTAGCGCTTTTTAACACTTTCCAACAAAGTTGAAAAGTGTTTTTAACTCTTTCCAACAAAGTTGAACAGTGTTTATGACTTCAGTTTGTCTGGCCGTCTGTCCGCGCTCTAACTCCCTTAAATATACTCGGATCGTTCTGAAATTTTTGGATGTTAGTAACCTCTACCATAGCACGAAACCTATTTCAAATGAAGTTTGTAGCACGTTTAGTTCATTTACAGGGACAGTCAAAAGTTTTCCGTTACATTACGGCCTATGGAAAAAAAATCGTTTAAAATGATTTTTAGTGATGTTACATGTTTTAAAACATAATAAAATTGATATGCATTTATCAAGTGCACTAAAATATGCATTCTGTAGAATATGCGGCACTAGGAATAGTTATTATTCACTTACAGAGCCACACAAAAGGATTCCGTTACATAATGATATAGGGGTGGAGGGAATTTTTTCCGGCGTATTACAATTAGGTTTAAATATTTCATGTATAATGAAATTGATATACGTTGCTGAGGTTTACTATAAGTTAGTTCATGTATAATACGAAGTGCATAGCATTATTTACAGGGACACACAAAAGATTTCATATACTATATTGTATCCGAAGTACTGTACATTAGCAATGATTGCTGGAAATGCATTTTTAATTATGGTACGTGCTTTTATGTTTCACTATATCTGTGCATTGTATATGGTGTGTATAAATGCTCTAATTGATATACAGGGCTACACAAAATAATTCGTAATGGTTACTGGCTATGATTGCAAATTGCTTAAAGGTGAACAGTACCACCACTTTTAGGAACGATAACGACCATTCTGTCGGTTTGGTTACAGGAACAATAACTTTTTGTGCAATCATCTTCTTGATTTCCATTTCAGTTTTCTTCAGCAGTGGAACTGGCATCCTTCTTGGAGCTGAAATAGCAAACGGGACAGAGTTCGGCTTAAGCTTAATCGTATAACAACCCTTCAGTAGCCCCAGGCCAGTGAACAATTCAGGAAAATCTTTCTTAGGACTTATTGTGATTTCTGAAATATTCGGTCCCAATCCAAAAGCTAGTATCGCAGGTTTTCCCAATAAGTAGCTCTGCAATCCTTCAACTACATGGATTTCTTCAATAATCTTCTTTCCCTTGTATTGGATTTCCTCAATAAGTTTTCCTGTGTGTTTTAGTATTTTCCCATCCGGGCCGCAAAGCTTTTTGTCTGGTTTTAAGATTTCGAATCCTTTAAAATCGATGAAGTAGCAGGAATAACAGTGTGATCTGCCCCGCTATCTATTTTGAAGCGAATGGTTTTACCTTTTATTTGAATAGGTACTGACCATAACAAATCATTACTATTATTAGAGCGTGTTTCCCTAATTGTTCCTAAGAAAGCAATTTCAGATTTACTTTCATTTATCCTGCAAACTCGTGCAAAGTGCCCTAATTTGGAGCATTTCAGACATTTAGCATCTTTTGCTGGACATACTTTTCTGTTATGTGTAGATTTACCGCACCATTTGCAAAGATCAAAGGGTTTTGGATACTCTTTATTCCCATTACTCCTTTGATCACTTTCTTTAAACCGTGGATTTTGAATGGATACCCCTCTCTTAAAATTCACCTTTGTTTTGTTTACATTAGAAACTCTATGGACAGAAGCATTACTAGAAGTAAGAATCTCTTGTTGCTTTTTAATTGATTCCGATAACCGAACTGTTTCAATAGCTTTGCTCAAAGAAAAGTCTGGATCCAATTGTAATTTCTCACTTAATGCTTTATCTCTAATACCAACAACTATTCTATCGTGTATTAGTTCATCATGAAGAGCTCCGTAATCACAATGTTCAGCTAATGAATAAAGTGAAGTTATGAAATCATTAACAGATTCCCCTTCATTTTGAATGCGTTGATTAAACTGCGCACGCTCGAAAATTGTGTTTTTCTTTACCATAAAATGATCATAAAAATGTTTCAGAACAATGTTATATTTCTGCTGGTCATCTTCCGACAAGTTAAAAGACGTAAAAATATCTTCTGCTTTATCTCCCATGAGATAAATAAGAGAATTTACCTGTTCCACCTTTGTTTGATTTTTTAAACCCGAAGCGAATCGATACCTTTCGAAACGTTGCTTCCATTTTAACCAAAGTGCCGGTGATGAAAAAGTAAATGATTCTGTCTCTGTAACCTGATATGAATTGCTATACTCTATACGTTTAGACATTTTAATTCTTAATAAATTGAATATAAATGTGCCGTATAATTATGCAAGAAAAGGAAACTTCTTACTTTAAGATATGAATCCGTTTTCAGTATTCAACTGTAGTAAACATCCTTTTAACCGACTGCCACCATGCGTTGTTATTAAGTTATGTTAATATTGTAGCGAACCGTCGAAGGCTCCAATGGATGTATACAGCGGATTTACTTGCATAGATTTATTCACACATAACTTATTCTGTTTAGGTTACACATACAAGCACGACACAACATCACATAAACATAAGTATAAATATGAGCTCTTGTTCTAGGTTAATTTCGGTTACAGTTAATGTCTTAATACCACAGTTTTTACAGGAGTTATGCATTTTTACGCTGAACTTAATTTAGTTACTGAGAAATGTTTGTAAAATATGCATAAAATGATATACAGGGTCACGCAAAGAATTGGATACATGTCCGTCTATAAATGATAATTTCTGGAAATGTGATTTCAGTAGTTTTAAGAGTGTTTTACTTTGAAATAAACTTTAGATAAATAGTGGCGTGTAATAAAGGTACTAGGTTAACTACAGGGTTGTACAAGTATACAAGTATGTTTCCATCTATTAGTATAAATTGCTGAAAGGGAAAATTCAACTTGTTATATGTTTTCTTGCTAAACTAAATTTCTCCATTATATAGTATCTATATCAACCTACAGATCAAATACAGGGCTGTTCAAAAGAATTGGAATACATATTTGCTATGGAAGGTAACTGCTGAAATCAGTTTTTCAAATGCTTTATGCGTTTTCTAAAATGTTTAGTTAGTTCTCTTATATACTTTATTTCCCTAAATAACGAAGTTTTGTTAAAGCATTCAGGAAGTGTTGGAAAATGTTTCATAATCTATGCTTAACGCATGATTTTTTTTACTTGTTTAAGTTTCGAGGCGATTTTTCCACATTAGTGAAAAGAATACGGTTTCTTTCTTTTAACTTATTCGGAATTCGTACAGCGATTTTTGAATTTTTAGCTAATTTTTTGTGCGATTATTGAAGAGCATTTAATGCATCTCCATATCTATAAGGGCGTTACCGTATGGGGGGGACACAGTTCTATCACCAAATATCACTACGTTTGTCGCCAACTTGGCGATATATCGCCAAATTTGGCGACCAAAATGAGTTGCCAAAAGTGACTCCAACTTGGCGATATCTCTAATATTTTGCCAAATTCCCATAGACTTCCATTGTAAACCAATATGGATTACTTGCTTACAAAAAATCAACAAATTGAGATATTTTAAGGGACACGGTAGCTTTTAAACTACTTTTTCAATTTTGAATAATACTGTAATGTACTGCAATATCTGTAGTTACATTATATTTAATACTATAAAGCAAATATAATTTCCTATAATTTCAAAAGAAAATTCTCGTAGAACAGCCTATTAAACTAAAATTTAAATTAAAAGAAATATATATATATTTTTTTAAATCCCTACTACTTTTTTAAGTATGAATATTTTTGCTTCAAAATTTTTTTCCATAATCCTAAAAACATACTACATTAAATTGCGCATGGATTTAACATTTAAGGTTATAGTTATTTTTTTTCAAGAATTTCAATTATTTTTCCTTGATTTTTTACTATACAAAAGAGAAAAAGATTGATATTAAATGTAATATCCCGTACATCTAAAAATCCATGCACAGTTTTATATAGCATAATCTAAGGAATATGGAAAAAAAAATGAAGCAAAAATATTCAGATTTAAAAAAGTAGTAGGTATTTAAAAAAAATTATTTTTTTTAATTTAAATTTTAGTTAAATAGGCTGTTCTACAAGATTTTTTTTTTTAAATTATATGAAATTATATTTGCTTTATTGTACCTAATATCTGTAGTGACATTATATTTAAGTATATTACAGTATTGTTCAAAATCGAAAAAGTAGTTTAAAAAGGTACTGTGTCCCCTTAATGCAACGAAAACTAATATTAACTTAAGGGATTATATTAATTATATTTAAGGGAACCCAAGTAAATTAAATTATGAATAAAAGTAACATGATACAATGCTTAGCATGCTTTCCCAAACATAAATGTATGTACTAAATTTTGTCCGCACGATAAAAGTCACAATTATGCACGGATCGTCTCCAAACTCGCCAAACACATTGAGATGGCTATTATCTCGTCGGGAATTGCAAATGAGAATAATCGGCCCAAGGCAGTAGAAATGGGGGAGGGTTAAAAATTTTGAATGCCGCCTTAACATGATTCTGATAAAACCAGCTGTTATAGAAAAATGATAGGCAAATTTAAAAAAATTTCGTTATAGCAGTTGCCAACAATAAAAAAAAATGTCTTTTTACTTTAGGTTATTCGAATGAATAAGAAACTCTGTCATTTAATGATTTAGTAGGTTTCTGCTTACAAATTTGTTATTTATTTAAAATAATTAATCTTTATTTTCGAATCGATGAAAAGATGTGAAGTGCAACCCTGAAAATAAATGCCCTAATTTTGAAATGACTAATGAGAGTGGGAACACTTACTTCTCTATCTCTTTAATTGTTTTCAAGTGTGGTTATTTTTAAAACACTTATCACACGGTTTTATTCATTACGTAATGAATATTAATTTTCAAATTAATAAATAAAACCTCCATACAGGCACGTATTATTATTTTTTTAAATTCTCAAATCCTTTTTATAAGTGAAATCAATCCGAATCTCACTAAATGTATAATTTCCATACATTTTTTTTTTCTTTAAAAAGCATTTTCTTTTTGCAAAGTTAATTTTATGGCAAAGTATGTTTCCCATGAATTGGATTTGTGTATAATTACAACTATCGAAAAACTATATATTGGAAAGATTTGGTTTAAAATTTATAAATATTAGTCGTATACAGTGTGTCCACGTATAATCTGACCGACCTTTATTTTCGCAATGGTTGGTCCTAGATGCATACTTCCAATTACAAAAGGGGTCAAAATTAGGTGCAGAGTTAAGATAAAAAAAGTTTGAAGCGAAAAAATAATTTAGTGAAGAATTACAGAATCTAAATTTTTATACGGTCCCCGGTCCTATAAGTTATATTTAGTAACATTTTCCTGTTACACTGATAATTAAGGATGCCCCGTTTTTCTACGATTAAAATTGACCGAGTAATAGCTGTTTAAAGTTGGAGCATATTTTTTGCTGCAAATTAGGGGTCATTCACAAATTTAGTAGAAATATAACTTCGTGAGATATATTAAAGAACTGGTTGAGAGTAAAATTAGCATTGCAATATAAATTTGAAATCTTTAATCATTCTAACATATTACTGCAAAATATACAATTTGTTGTGAACATATAAGAGAATACAAATAACAGAATTTTTGTTAAATAAAGGGATGAAAAACAACAGCCTCAGTTCTTTATAAAATGATACAAATTCTAAAATGCTGTTAGATTACATTGTCTTTTAAATTTTGGGTTGTGCCACGTTTATTATTTTTTGATAATTGATTCTTATGTATTTTTTAGCGCTTAATCCGAAAATGACCTTTATTTTAAACCATCACGTCAGGATTTTTCTCAAAAAGCAAATTTCAAAGTTAAAAAGTTCAATGTTAAAATTGATCCCCCCTCTCCTCCCAACCTCATCGGACCCCTGAGCTGTTTAGGTAAGAATCTCGGTATAAGCCAAAAAATTCAATAAATTATTGAAATAATTAAAATTAAACTGAATAAAAATGTCTTACATCTATTTTATTAGTATCAGAGTTTTCGCTATTTTTTAACATTGAAATTTACGATTTGCGAAAAATCCTGACATGATGGTTAAAAGTGAAATTATTATTTTTATTCAGCGTTAAAAAATACATATAACGTAATTATAAAAGTTAAAAAACACAATCATTGCAAGTTTATGTTATCTAATCTAAATCTCTTTCTTAAACTTGTTGACGGTAATCTATCCGAATTTTTTTTTGTGTTATCCTCTAATATAAGTATGTATAAGATGGTAAGCGTGGAAAAACATAATAATATTACATTGTCATCGGATTTAAGTCAGTATGTAAAATTTAACTTCGATCGGACATTTTAAAGTGAGTTAAAGTTCGAGTACAAATATTAAACTGGAAAGACAATCATTTACGCTTGGTAGAATCCCCTAGCGCGGCGGGGTCTATTCCGTCTAGGAAGAGCTTTCCGTGACCTCCTGGGGTCGCTAACGGCACCTAGTTCGACTCCTGGGCCTCCGACGCCGAGCCACGAGGGGCTCCGTTGTGGTGCGCGGGAGCCGGGCGAAAAACCCTGAGCGGGGCACTATCCGCCAGTAAGGAAATTTCCCTATTCCTCCGAGGGGGTTTTAGCAAGGGGCTCCCTTCATTTTCATCGGTTGTTCCTCAAAAATGTCTTTGTCGGAAAATGGTAGTTGATCTTGAGGGGCTTCCGTAAAGCAACCCCCCCCCCCCCACTCCCGTAGGGATCCTCGTCACTGGCTCGTGGGTTCGACTCCTTTATGATGAAATAACCCTCTTTGGTGATACCCCGATTTGGAGATACTGGCTACAGGTGGTTTCGCCGTAAAAAGGACATAGCACACTGATTTTGATCTCGAATTACTTTAATTCATCTTTTAACTGATCCCTCAATCAAAGACAAAATCATGTGCAAAAATCTAAAACTTTGAAATTTAACAACTGTGTCAATTTTTGTAGTACAGATGTCAAACTTTTTGTGTTATATCTGTTATGATATGCGTAAACTTTTACTAATTATAGGGAATGGGAGACCGTATAAAAAAAAGAAAATTGCCCAGTTAAACTGATGGCATTGAGTTCACAGGCTATTCACACTGCTTGTATATTATATTCTTATTTCAAAGAATAATGCCCCTCGAAAAATAAATGAAGGGATTAGGCCCTGTTGCTCCCCTTTATACTTAATCAAAGAACCTCCAAATCTACTCAGGGAAGCTCCTTAACATAATAAACTGGTATACCAAATTTGAAGCAAATCGAATAATTCTGCATGAAAAAAACATTTCGCTAAATTAAGGGGGTATTAGCTCCACCATTTCTCCCTTTATGCTGTACCAATGAACCTTCAAATCTAATCAGAAAAGCTCAATATATGAATGAACCTAGAAAAAAAAATTAAACTAAATTAGATAATTCTGCACGAAAACCCATTTATCTAAATTAAGGGGAGGGGTAATTGTCCTCTTTCCCTCTTTTATGCTTAACTAATGAACCTCGAAATCAAATGAAGGAAGCCATATCGGAATAAACTGGTATATCAATTTTGAAGCAAATCGAATAATTCTGTATGAAAAACCCATTTATCTAAATCAAGGGGAGAATAGCCCCCGTCCCCCCTTTATACTTAACCAATAAATCTCCAAATCTAATCAAGGCAGCTCCTTAACATAATAAACAGGTATACGAAATTTGGAGCAAATCGAATAACTCTGCATAAAAACCCATTTATCTAAATTAAGGGGGAGGGGGTTCTATCCCACCTTTCCTCCCTTTATACTCAACTAATGAACCTTCAAATCTAATCAAGCCATCTCCTTAACATACTAAACCGGTATACCAAATTTGGAGCTAATCGAATAATTCTACATAAAAAAGCATTTACCTTAATTAAGGGGGGTAGCCCACCTTTCCCCCCTTTATACATAATATTGATCTTCCAAATCTAATCAGGGAAGCTGCGTAACATAATTAACCGGTATATCAAATTTATAGCAAATCGCATATTTCTGCACGAAAAACCCATTTATCTAAATTAAGGGGGTGGGGTGTAGCTCCTCTTTCGTCCCTTTATATGTAACTAATGAACCTCCAAATCTAATCAAGGCAGCTCTGTACCATAATAAACAGGTATACCAAATTTGGAGCAAATCGAATAATTCTACATGAAAAACCCATTTATCTAATTTAAGGGGGATAGCCCCTTCCCCCCCCCCTTTATACTTAAGTAATGAACTTCCAAATCTAATCAGGGAGGCTCCTTAACATAATAAACCGGTATACCAAATTTGGAGCAAATCGAATATTTCTGCATGAAAAACCCCTTTATCTAAATTAAGGTGGGGGACTAGCCCCCCTTTTCCCCCTTTATCCTTAACCAATGAACCCCAAAACTAATCAGGGAAGCGTCTATCACAATGAACCTAGAAAAAAAAAATTAAGCAAATCGGATATTTCTATCAAGAGTTATCGCGTTACGTACATACAGAACCGGCGGGCACATAAGCTCTCAGGCTTTGATAGCCTGTGAGCTGAAAAGTAAAACTTCGTAATTTTTATAAAATAGATTTTTTACTTTAAATAATGACACAGCATGAATATTTAACTCATTTGAAACGTTTTTGTAATTGGAACTATATGTCTATGACCAACGGTTCGGAAATTAAAGGTCGGCGATTGATAACATATTGTATCCTGCATATAGAAAATTATTTATACAAAAAATCTCACCAAAACAGTTAAACTTTAGTTAGGTATTCTTTCGCCTTTCTAGCAGCCTTAAAACATTTTCACGTGAAAGGAGTTTTTTATTTCTGAGACTATTTTAATATGAAACCAAGAGTCTGGTTTTGTTTTTGTTATTTAAATTTATTAACAAAGTTGCATCCGAAAAACAAATTTCTTGTCATTTCTCCATGGAATTTCAATTGAAACGAGGTATGAACTGTTTTCAGGTAATTCCAGTTGCGGGATGAGATTATTTCGTAACCGCTTTTTCCAATGCAGCTGAATGTAGTGGAAATAGAGATGTTGCATTATCTTGGAGAAGATCATGCACGGAAGGGTTCAGTTTGGGTTCAAGTTTCTCAATATGTGTTTCTTGCTTTTTTATGTTTTCATTTACAAGCTTCTTGCATTTTTATATTCTCATTTACATGTTTCTTGGATTTTTATATTCTCATTGGTTTATTCCATTTTTTATTCTCATTTACGTGTTTCTTGCACTTTTATTTTCTAATTTACATGTTTTTTGGATTTTTATATTTTCATTTACGCGTTTCTTCCATTTTTATACTCTCATGTACGTGCTTCTTGCGTTTTTATCTTCTCATTTACGTTTTTCTTGCATTTTTTGCTCTCATTTACGTGATTCTTGCATTTTTTATTCTCATTTACGTGTTTCTTGGATTTTTATATTCTCATTTACGTGTTTGTTTCTATTTTTCACTCTCATTTACGTGTTTCTTGCATTTTTATATTCTAATTTACGCGTTACTTGGATTTTTAAATTTTCATTTACGCTTTTCTTCCATTTTTATATTCTCATTTACGTCTTTATTGCATTTTTATAGTCTAATTCACGTGTTTCTCGCATTTTTATATTCCCATTAATCGCACAAGTTCAGTCTTCACTTTGAAAGACTAAAAGATGCTCCCTTGCCCCCACCCCTCATTCCATAAAAAGGACAAAATTATCAAAAGTCATCTTCAACACGTTACGCAAACTAATCCATCCAAGGCAATTACAAAGAGTCGGTGTTTTCAACAACATCTGAGGGAGAATCTGATTTTGAAATTAGCCAGAGCCATAAAATGCCTGACACTTTTCACCATCCGGTGACTTCCTAACTGTAAACTTGCATGGAATGATCAAGATCTAAATCAGGTTCTGTGTTAGCAAACTTCTATACCAACAACATCATGTATAGGTAAAAGTTAATTCTTAAAAGTTTTCTCAAGGAAATTTGTTGAAATGAAAGAGAAACGGCACCCTTTGGTCTGAAAGACGTTATGAAACAATTGACAGAAGATATAAAATATATCTTCATGTTTCAACAACATGGTGAACTATGAGAATGACCTCAGTGATTAGTTTTTGTATTAGGTCAAGAAAGATTTCCTAATTTTTATGAAAAGATAGGTTTATGTAATAAAATATTATTTTAATGTATCTTTTTGATTAAAAATTTGTATTTATATCCCCTGCCCCTTTTACATTTGTTACGCATTCCTTTTTATCTTACGCATGTAAAAACAGGAACATACACGAATTTCCTATTCACCCGAATATGTGGGACTTAGAACAATATGTGTTTTTTAATATAAAATTTATAGTTCAATTTTTGGTAGTTTCCGTTACGAAAATTAAGAAGCTATCTAATCTATTGCAGTTGTCTGGAAGAAAGCAATTTCGAAAAATTTCGGTGTATTTTCACCGATTATAACCCCAAGACCCTAAACCCACACCCCATTAAAATGTTGATTTATGTATAACCAATGTGTCTAAATGTTGATTTATGTATAGATGTATATTATATATATAACGATAATCTGTCATTAGTGGTTGTCGATGTAAGATTATACGTTATATGATGTAATGGATGTCGCATGGAGTTGTAGAATAGATGAAGTACATGAGGTTAAGTGAATGTGTAGATAGCAACAACTTCACCGATCCTTTTAGCGGATTAATCTTTTAGTCGTCATCATACGTTACACATTTAACATGGGTTGCAGTCGAGTGGCTAATGGTCAGAACAATGAATATGATGATTAGGAATTTCTCCAGAAGTCAAAGAACGAAGCATTTTCTAGTCAGTTTTTATTTAGATAACACCGAAACGCAGTTCTCACAAAAATACTGTGCAGTGCCATAGATAAGTTCGATGCTTTCAACATGTATAATCTTTAAGGAATCATTGGTTAGATCTTAGGGTAAATCTTTAGAAAGAACTACATAGTCAGACACACAGCCAGGTGAGGTTCACACTTCGAGAAATCAGCAAATTCTATCAAATTCTGCCGGAGAATCGTGTGTTGCCGCTTTTTACTCAAAGAGCGTAGAAATACAAAAATGACGTAGCAAGCGCTCTAAACCAATTAAGAATTAAGAATATCACGCCATGAAAAGAGGTCTGACAGAGGAGCGGATGAATAAGAAGGTAAAAAGTAAATCCTGGAATTAAGCGCGGGAAAGGAAATTCTCGGATGGGAAAAAAATGGCTACCAAAAAGAACATTCGAAAACGCGAAAGATCGGAAATGAAACATTTAATTTAAGAATACTAAAAGCGTAAGAATTAAGTAAATTAGACAAGTGAGACATTAAATGAAAGGGAATTTAACCGAATTAATGATAGAGATTGTTTAAGAATAAGGTTTTGGTGAATATAGAGTGGTAATTTAGAATAGTATAAGGAAATTGCGGATATAGATCTAATATTGTAACATATATATATATACATGATTTTTGTCACTTGATAGCACTCATGTTTATGAACCGACTTGGATTCCACTGAGCATGTTTACAGGACCAAGATCTCGACCGAGTTCGTTGGCCAGCTCCATTCGATGGACTATCTTGTTTCAAAATGACAACCACTCAAAGATTTGAAACCCAAAAACATCTCAAAAAAGTTAGAAATCTGAAATGATTTTTTTTTCGATTAGATGTCTGGTTTTGGTACAGTATTTTCTGGTTCACCTCTATCATAAAAAAATGGCTCAGATATAGTAATTTGAAATTGTAGAGTGGCTGACATTTTAAAGCAACAGGTTAAAAATAAGGGATTCTTCCTTAAGTTGGTTTAATTTATGAGTTTTACCAAACGTGTTTTCTCGCAAATTTCCTTTCATTGTTGTTACCATTGTTGCAACTCTGATACTCGTAAAACTGCATAATCATATCTGCCAGCATCAAATTATCACCCAACTTGGCGATACTTCGTGAAATATCGCTGAATTTGCCCGCAAAAATAGGTCGTTATAAATGAAATCAACTTGGCGTATCTGACAATTTATTATTATTATTATTATTATTATTATTTATTATTATTATTCCTATCCAAATTCAATATTGATGAAAACTGGGAATCTTCTATAATCAGGTTCCACTTATTTTAGCTTCGCGTGTTTGAGTAAAATTAGTTGAATTCTTTAAAACAAGGAGTTGGAAAGCTACATTTTGCTCCCGGTACTGGCTGGAAGTACTTTTTTTAATCTTTGTAATTTTTTTATATCAAAAGTAGGTTGTAAACCATAAATTTTCATTTAAGACTTTTGCTTAAAAAATATTTAATACTGCTTTTTTACGCATAAATTTAAAAAGTGTTCCAACTCAATCCCCATTTTACCGTACATAACCCTTTAAAAATAATAAATGCTAAAAATAATCAATTTCAATATTCATTCCTCATATTATATCGCCGCAATTAACCACTAAATTAACTGTTTAACAAAGACAATTTCTATTGACAAATGATGTAATTAATAAAATCTGTATAATTTTTTAATTTGTCTTCTAACATAAACAGAACACCTTTGGAAAATAACACTTTATCTACTTAATAGAAAATGTCATGTAGCACGAGCATGGTTATTAATTTTGTTACAGAATTATTTTTTTTCTGTAGAGATGAAGGTTGTCAAAATAGATTTTCTTTCTTATTTCATATTGATGCATTGCCTTGAATATTTTTAGCGATAATGTAATCGAATTCTCTTTTGATTCTCGTGGTAGTGGTAGCTACAAATAGATCTATCAACCTCGGTCAATAACATTTTGTAATGTTATTTGTAGCATTTATGTACAGATTTATTAGTAAAAATATGTCGGTGTCGTTCGATTTATTCACTTAATTTAGTTTATTTATTTTTATTTTTCCTATTTCTACTAAAGTAGATTTATCCAAACAAAGTTATTTTTAACGCTTCTACAAACATACTTCACGCACTGAAAATCAAAAATACGTTTTAAAAATTGAATTATGCATTTTTTCATGCTTTGTACTTATAAACAAAATTTAGCCTATTTTATTCGTTATAGTGTACTGCGCATGCCGAATTCCATACATTTTCCCCGCAAGTAAGTGACCAGTTTTCAAGAATGAACAGTTATTCTTCATGAAACTTTGGTATATTTCTGTTCTAAAAAAAACCGTTACTCACACTGCCACATTTTAATCGACTATGTCCTTTTCCATTTCTCAGGTTATAATAAAAAACCTATTGCACGAAAAAACATGAAACCGTATGGGGAAATGCATGCAACATGATGCAAAATGATAAACATGCTGAAGCAAACGGTTTTTAAATCCAAAAAACATTTTAAGTGCTATTCGATGTTTAATTCGCCCGAGATACATCTTTTACATAAGTTCTATAGGATAAAACACTATATATAGCAATTTAACTATCTTTTCCAGGCACATAGATTACTAGATGTGGTGTATAGTTTCCAATCATTGTTTATTGATCCCTACTTATAAAAAAAATCATATGCTTTAAAGAATTGTTTGTTTGTTATCATTATCCTCAACAAAATCCTCAAATCCAAAGTCAAGAATATACATTTATTCCTTGTCAATGTTCAGTGGTTGTTATAAATTTCTTTTGATATTTTTATTTTTAAAAAGAAGCTATTAACATGGTTGATTCTTCCATCTTATATTGTAAATTTAGTGATATTTTTATAACTACGAATTTCTGATGTTATACTGTAAAAAATTATTTATACTAATAAAAGAACAGATCGCTCTGTGTGTCTGTCTGTGCGCGAGGGCTAGCAAAATCTACTGCACGTAGGAGCTTGAAAATTTAGGTGAGGATAGTCCAAGACAGGTCCTGATGCACCTGAGGGTCAGATTTCTAATTTTTTAAAAGCCAGGGCCCCTGGGCCCCTCTAAGTTTTTATGTACTAAATTGTTAATAACTTGCCCCCTTTTTATCCAATCTTCTTCGTTTTGGATGAAATTTCTCCATTAAATGATTTTCGCCTTTCTACTTTCCAGTTAAGACCCTGGCCCTCTTTGGGCCCGATTTAGGGTCCCTTGAAATTTTTGTGGAAATAAAATGTTAACAAATTGTTTCCTTTTAATCCGATCTTAATTTTTGTATCCCTTTTCCATTTAGTTATTCTCAAGTTTCTATATTTCAGTTAAGAACCTGGGGACCCCTGGTGTGCCAGAGGCCCCTTGGACATTTTGCGCCCCAAATATTTTTAACCCTCTAATTTTCTCATCTTCTCAGTGCATAATTTTAAAACTGAGTCTTGGACTCTTCTTTCCAGACCAATACTCTCATATTTTTATTGGGGCCCTAGAGCCATTTTTTAAACATTTGCCCACTTTTTTGTGCATTTCTTTAAAATATTATTTTAACGAATAATTCGTATTATTCCCTGTGCTTAATTTTGAGTAATTGAAGATATAAAGCGCTAAGTACTAGCGCATTTTAACATGTTTTTATGTTAGGGCCCTGTTTTTAACTATCAGTTGGCCCCTTTTGGGCCCCTTATCATTGTTTCCTTAAAAATTATCCGATTTACAAGATTTTTTTTCTAATAACTTGTTAGGGCCACTAGCATGAACGGAAAGAATTTTTCTCAGGATTCAGCTACAGGGCCCCTTGAAGTTTTAGTGCACTAAATTGTTAATAAATTGCTTCCTTTTAATCCAATGTTCATTTTTGGGATCCTTTTTCCATTTAGTTATTCTTCAGTTTCTACATTCCAGTAAAGACCCTTGGCCTGTTTAGGGTGCCGTAGGGCTCGGTTTAAGGGCCCCATGAACTTATTATGTGCCATGCATTTTTGACCCCTAATTTTTTCACCTTCTCAGTATGTAATTTTAAAGTTGAGTCTTGGACACATCTCCCTAGCCCAACACCCACATATTTTTATTGGGACCCTGGGGCCTTTTTTAAGCATTTCCCCAAGTTTTTGCTCTTTTCTTTAAAATTATATTCTAATTATTAATTAATACCCTATACCTAATTTGGACTAATAGAAGATATAAAATGTTTTAACATGTTTTCATGTTAGGTCCTTGCTCTCAACTATTAGTCGGACCCTTTTGGGCCCCATATTACAGCTCTCTTAAAAATAGTCCGATTCACTAGCTTTTTTTTCTAACTTCTTAGGCTCTCCAGAAACTACACGAACGACACAAAAAAATCAGACTTCAGCTACCACCAATTTTGAATATCAATCGCCTTCTTAGAGCCCTTCGTGCAGCTTCTTTAAAAATTATCCGAATTGCTTGCAATATTCTTTAACATAATTATAGCATCCTCTGATTTCTTTATAAACTACTAAAAAGTATCTTTATATTCAACTACATGCCACTTACGTCTCTGGTCCCTTGGGGCCCTGTATAGGGCCCCTTAAAGTTTTTGCACCATAAATTGTTAATAAATTGCCTCCTCTTAATCCTATTTTCATTTTTGGAACCCCTTTTCCATTTAGGTATTCTCCCGTTTCTTTATTTCAGTTAAAATCCTGTGGCTCCCTAGGTTCTAGTAGGGCCCGATCCGGGGCCCCTTGAACTTTTTGTGCGCCATGCATTTTTCAAACCCTAATTTTCTCCCTATCTGAGTACATAATTTCAAAATTGAGTCTTGGACTCGTCTCAATAGATCAACACCCTCATATCTTTATTGGGGCCCTAGGGCCCTTTTTTAAGCATTTCCCCAATTGTTAGCGCAATTATTTAAAATTATTTTCTAATGATTAATTCATACCCCCATGCTCAATTTTGACTATTTGAAGATCGAAAACGCAAAGTACTAAAACATTTTAACATGTTTTCATGTTGGGGACCTGCTCTCAACTATCAGTTGAACGCTTTTTGGCCCCATATTATAGCTCCCTTAAAAATAGACCGATTCACTAGTTTTTTTTTCTAACAACTTCTTAGTTTCTCCATCTACTACATGAACGACAAAAAAGAAATTCAGACTTTAGCTACCACTAATTTTCAATATAAATCGTCTTCTTCTGGCCTTTGGTGAAGCCTCTTTAAAAATACTGGCAATTTTCTTTAACATATTTCTAGTATCCTCTGACTACTTTAAACACAACTAAAAAGTATCTTTATACTCAACTACATGCCATTTAAACCCCTGCTTTAAGCCTCGATTTAAGTCGAGGAACTTATCCTTCTCACTCGCGCTTGCTTGTCGCAAAATACTTTTGTTTTCAATGATAATTTCTTCCGCATGATTGATGGTTTGGCTATGGGTAATCCTCTTAGCCCAATTTTATGCGATATTTATATGCACTATTTTGAGGTCAAACTTTTTGAAATTTTAAAATTTCCGTTCTATGTTCGTTATGTTGATGATGTTTATGTCCTGGTTGAAATAAATTCGGATATTAATCATATTCTCTCTATTATGAATTCCATTGATCCCTGCATTCAATCTACCTCTGAAATTGAGACCAATAACTGTCTTTCTTTCCTCGATGTCCTTGCTATTCATTGTGAAAATGGCTTTCAGACTACCGTCTTTCGTAAACATTTTGCTGTCAGTCTCCCACCTCACAGGTATTCTTCTCATCCCCCTAACCAGAAATTCGCTGCTTTCAATAGTTTTGTTTTTCGGGCTACCAATATTTGTTTCCCTCCTCAGTTACTTAGTGCTGAACTTAATTACCTCAAAGCTATTGCTGTTGATCGTGGTTATTCCTCTAATATTATTGATTCTATTTATAAGAAATTGACGAAACCCGTCCATTCTGAAAAGCATTCTAATTCCAATTCTAATACTTCAGTTGTGTTACCATTTTTCCTAAAATCAGTCATCAAGTTGCTAAAATCTTAAGAAGGTTTGATTTTAATGTTATTTTTTCTCCTGTTTTTAAAATCACTTTTTCAAATCTCAAACACCCCGTTGATCGCCTAGATAACTGGGGTATTTACCAAATCTCTTGCCAGTTTGGCGTTTCTTATATTGGCCAGACTAAACGTGCTCTTAGATTTCGTTTAAAAGAGCATGAAGGTTATGTTAAAAATCAGGAGCTCAAACGTTCTTCTATTGCTCAACATTCTTGATCTTCTCAACATAGGTTCGATTTTTCCTCAGCCACCATTATCCCAAAATGTTCTTCTAACCTTGATCTTGATATTTGGGAAGCTTACCACATCATTAAAAATTCTCACTTTTTGGTCAATGACTTATCAAGTACTCCAGATTTTCCAAGTATTTGGAAAGCATTAATATAATTTCCTCTTTTTGGTTTCTTTTTCTCTCCTTCTCCGGTAGATGTCGCTACTTGTACACCCAGTCGTTTCCGCTGCTTCTCTCTCATTGGTTGTTTCTGACGCTTTCGCTACCCGCATAGGGTAACATGCAGTCTCTGTCTATCATTTTGCTCAGCCCTGCTTTTTCTAGCACGCTGTTCTTTTTTCCCTATCTTGCACTGAAGAAGAATCTCGCTATAGATTCGAAACAGCTGTTTGCTGCTTTTTCATGAAATAAATATTTTTTGCATACGATTTATTCTGAAAGTTATATAATTTAAAATAAAATTATGCATTAAGAAGGGTTAAAAAACTTTACCTATTGCAATTTTGACAAGCACCTTAATATTAAATAAATATCAAGCTAATACTTTAATGCAAATGTTTTTTACAATATTTTGTTTCATTAGAAAAATGTGTGAACTATTTGATTGGTTCAACGATATTTTTAAATTAAAGTAACAACATTTTATTTTTTGAAGAAGTAAATTATTTAACTATTGGTTACAATTTAAATTCACATATCTGTACCTTTAACAAAAACGGCCAATGTCCAAAATTGAGAAATTTGAGTTAAATGCACGAATGAATTCAGGATGCGATATAAAGTAATTGTTAAAAGGGCCAAAGTCCTCCCAATATTAGATCATTGAAAACAAAATATTGTGTCGAGGCCAATGTTAGTTACTGTTAATGTAAAAATGGCCAGTGTCACTGCTAACTAAAATCTAAATCAATGTAACATTAGATTGTAGTGAGAAAAAGATTATCGAATTGAAAAGTACAACTTTGAAAAATAATAGTACAGAAATCGTAGCAAGATTCTTGAAATTCCTCAAACTTAAATTGGGTTTCTTGCCATTTTAGGAAAATGGACATTGGCCCTTTTTGTTCCAAGGTACAGATATATTTTTAAAAGTCATTATAATATATATTAATTATTATTACAGCTATGTTATTTCTCAAATAAAAGCAAACTGTTTGTATCCTCTAGATTTGAGAATGTCTTTAATTTTGAAGAATGGGTGGCTTTGCACATCCCTTAAAAAAATTGCTGGCAACAATTGTCAAAGATAAAAAAAAAAAAAAAAATAAGTTTTCTATTAGATATTTTAGAAGATCCAGTTACAAGCGTCAAAACAGACTATGCCGTTGTCATATTTTACTTAAAGTAGTTGATTACTCGTGATTGTCGCGATTTTTTTAGTCCAAGTTTATAAATAATGTTTGGATATAAACTGAATTTTCAAATCTGAAAGCAGATCTGATGGATCTAAACCATCCATACAATCAAAACATTCGCAAAGTTTCAAATGCTTAATTGATTGATGTGACCTGTTATTAGCAATTTACTACTATTTCGTGAAGAAGCGGATTCATGGATGTTTTGAGGATGAGAGACAAATATTATTGAATAATGGTAATTAGTAATTAGATAAAAAATTGTGCATCTTTTAAGTAGATAGGATCCAGTACGAAAGGGACATTTTGATACGGCTACAGATTTTGAAAGCATCTCGAATGACATTCAAAATTACTTTACTTCTACTGTTAATGAACTGGTTAATGACGAATTCTACAAGACGTTAACCATTTCAACATCCATGTTAATATTAAAGAAATAAAATGAAATTTGCTTAAGTTTTATTTTCTTATGAAAATTAATTTAAAAGAAAATTTTTAATGAACAGAACAAACGGAAATTATTAATAGGCTAGGATGACCAAATATCCTCTAAATTCAAGGGTGTCCTCAAATTTGTGGACTGTAGTTCCTCACTCAGCTACCACAGTTATTGATTTAAAACACTTATAACATTATAAAAAAAGCCATAAAATTAGTGAGACTAAAAAAGGTTAAAGATTAAAAATTTATAAACTTTAAAATTATGACAACTTTTAAAAAGTTCTATTATAAAATTTGACCATCCTATCATAGGGATAGGAGAGGGGAGGGGCACTGCAATGTTGTGAACTAGCGATGACCATCACAAAATGTCACGCGTCGTCACTGATTAATTTATGCCTTATGCTTAATTTTGTCTAATTGAAGATCTAAAGTGCTAAGAACTTAGACCTTTTAATAAATTTCCATGTGAGGAACCTGCTCTTTACTATCAGTTGGCCCTCTTTGGGCCCTTTGTCATAGGTCCCTTAAAAACGGTCCGATTCACTAGTCACTCTTCTAAAGTCCTCTTGGTACTACATGAATGACAAAAAAATTCCTCATACTTCAACTACCACCAACTTTGAATATTAATCTCTTTCTTGGGGCCTTTGTTGCAGCATCTTTAAAAATTATCCGATTCTATCACAATTTTCTTTAACATAGTTTCAGAGTCCTCCAGTTACATTAAAACTGCTAAAAAATTTTCTTATACCCAACTACATTCCAGTTAAGACCCTGGCATCTAGGACCCGGTCTTTCTTTATATCTCAGCTACCATTTCTTTCGAACATCTTTAGCATCAACTTACGTTTACTCCAGGGATGTAGTCGTAAAAAAGACAGAGGGTATTCGCTCTAAGCAGAGGGTATACGCTCAAGGCATAGAGTATACCCTAGATTGTATATACTGTAGATTTCATGAGAAACAGAGGGTATACGGTACTCCTTAAAAAAATCCAGAGGGTATACGGCGTATACCCGCGTATACTTTCCACTACATCCCTGGTTTACTCACTGCAGCCGTTAATTAAAAATCGCATTACTTTAAATGTAACTTTAGTTAAGGGATTTCATCCATTTATTAAATATCGCGTTAATGTTGAAAGTAATTCGTGAAATTTACAAGGAAGGGGCATCTTCCACCGCTCGAGGGCGCATTCATTCCTCGGATTCGAAGGACCAAATTTCAACGGGATTTAGTTCATTCAACATAGATTATAATTCAGCTACTCTCTGTATTATGAAATTTTATCTTAAACTTCAGTTACCAACATTTTCTAACATTAATGATGCATTCTTTTTTTGGATTCTATGGGCTTGATTACTACGAGGTTTGGCTCACTCAACTTGGTTCTTGATTGTCTCCGGCACGTGCGGGGCACTTCGGTAAATGCTGCCTTAGGTAGCGGTGACCCAGGTTGCAGGTTCGTTCGGGAAGAAGTTTGTTGAGAACACACTAAACGCTGCGGAAGGCTATGGGGGCTCGGAAAGAAGATTCATTTAAAAGAATTTCAAAAGATATAAAATCACACAAACTTGAGATTTGTTTAAGGTTATTATTTACGGACCCCGGGCAACGCCGGGCGGGTCTGCTAATATTGAAAATAATAATATTAATAAAACTTATTTCCTGTAGTATAAATTGTACATGATATACTCATTTTATAATTGATTTTACGGAAAAGAATTCAGGAAACGTTTTAATATTTACAAACTATCAAATCTTTTTTCCGTTTTTCCCATTGAAAGATTTATGGCAACAGATCTTGCCACCAACACTCTGCAGTCAGATTACCTTTTTGTATGGATGAGCTCATTGATCTGGTTTATGTATCGATTTTTATTTTATAGGGCAAATGTCCTTTTTGTACTAAAGAAATCAGTAAATGTAAAAAGAAAAGAAATCGTATGACTAAATAAACAAGGTCATAAAACGGAAGTATGTTATCATCTCAACATTTTTATGAACATTAAAAATCTCGCCTCTTTGCAATCCTTTCTTTATATTGTAACTATGCCTTTTTATGGTTTCGAAAAAAAATTGCTTTTCATTTCGCTATGATGAAATACGTAAAACCTAAAATAGATTTATATTTACGAAATTTCAAATTTCAAAATTACTATGTTTAAAGACGTTTTTCCTTTAACTCTATAAGAATACACTTTCGAATTTCTTTAGAATTGGCACTCTGTTTTCAAAAGAAACCAGTTAAAGCAGAATGCTGAAAATAAATTTCATTTCTATCAGTTTAATCTATTACAAAGAATGAAAAATCTTACTTTATGCCTATATTAAGAAATATTTTCCAACACTAATAAAATATTGTTAAAAACTTTGTATTTTCTTATGGTAAACAGAGTTACCAAAATAAACGATTTAACACTTTATGTACTGAATTCTGAATTCATGAAAATTTTATGTTCTTCTAAAGCAATTTTAGTGATTTTTTTGAAATTGCATTAGGAGATTTACATAATCATTTAATAAATTTTAGAAGGATTTTAAAAGGATCGAAGGATTTAGAAGGATTAATTAAATTTGAATTTAAAGGATTTTCGTGCAATATTTATAACCCCATTAAAATCTTTTATTTTAAACATTTTTCTTAGTATTTTGTAGATTTAGGAAATGTACAAATATAATGTTCTTACAATAGAAATATATATAAATATTTCCGAATTGAAACAATTTCCTCACCCACATCGCAAACAAAGCTGAAAAGGTGCAAAGGCAAAAGGAATTATTCTTTAAAATTTTTTTTTGCTTTGTGAAACCAATAATGCTTTTGGAACAAGATAAAATAATGCATTCTAAACTGTATTACTACTAATCGATTAAATAAATTTTATAACAAGTTATTTTAATGGTACTTATACGTAAGGTTACGTGGGGTAACTGGGTCATGATTTTACAATGTGACTCTTCAGATTCTGGCAATTCAGCTTCAAAAGGCTAATATTCATTTTAATTAAAGTCTGAACTTTTGTAAATGTGTTCAGTTAGGTTCCCTCTATCAGACGGAAATGTTCAAAATTGCATTTTAATATCTAAAAATAATATATATATATATATATATATTTCATCTTTCTTTCCTCATGTGTCCAATTGCCCCATAAAAATAGGGCAACTGGACCAGGAGGGTCTATGTTCCACACCTGTTTTTTTTTTTTTTTTTTTTTTTTTTTATTGGGTATCAGGTCCTGTTTGAAAAAGTGTAAACAAGTAACAAAAATATAAATCAGGCAGATCATGTAAATTATATGTCAACTAAAGGGCATTGTAAGGGAAACCTTTACTGTCAATGTGTCTAAAAAAAGCACTAAAACTGAAAATATTACATTTATTTCTGAAAAAGACATAAAAATTATGTAAGTACTTATGTACTTTAGTATAGGTAATAAACATAAAAGTTACGTGTGTATTTTAAGGAAAAAAATAACAAGATAAATCTATGAACAAACGGCTACGTAAGTACTTAAGTATCTCATTCTCTTTTTTTTTTATTTACCAGAATGGAAGTTCGATATGTCCAATAAACCTGTGGAGCATGTAACCATATTTCATATCAAACAGATCTATTTTTTATTCATTTCGATAATTTTCTAATAATCTCACTTTGCCTTATGTACGCCTATTCATCTGTATTGTAAAATGTCGAGCTATAGCTATCACACTTAAGAAATTTTGTTCGATACCCCCAATATGCTTTTTTGAAATTTTATTATGTAATTTTAGTAAGGTTCTTTATTGCATTGTATAAGGTTTTTTTATTGCAAGCAAAAAAACAATGGATAAATTAATTTCCCGTAGTAAGAGAAACTCAAAAAGATATTTATAACTGTTGAGGTAACTGGAGCCTGTGGGATCCAGTTACCCCTGACACAAGTCCCAGTTACCCATTCTTAAAAAAAGTTATGGGGTAACTGGAACACCGGCCTTACTTTTGAAACATGAAGTAAATACGTATAGATACCTAATAATATTAATGTATTTATGTGTCTAATCTTTAAATAAAAAGATTGTTTAATAAAAGTACTTACCGTATTTTAATAAAAACCGGAGGAAGTTCAACCAAATGGAAGTTGTTTTAAAAAAAAAAGATATCTAAATTTTCGGCAACCTATCACAGCAAAGGCAGAGTTATGATTGAGTTGACACACATTGTTTTAAGAAGTATAGAGCTGGGGGTGCAATACTGGCAAAAGTTAAAACTTAAAAGACATCAACGGTTTTTTATAAAATAGCCTAGGCCAGTTACCTCGTGGGCCCAGTTATCCCAACTTACCTTTCCGTCAGTAGATAAAGTGTTAAGGGATGCATAATTGAAATCCAGCTATCACAATTACCGCCCAAAGGTAAATAATTTGAATTCTTTGTGCCGTTTTTTTTATATGCTATAAAGTCCCAGTAACAAGAGAAAAGCGGAAAAGCATTGGAAATAGTTGAACTTTTTATTAAAAGACACGTTCAATGTACACAATTAAAACTGATGCCAAGGAAATCCTACATCCTATTTGATCCTATCTATCTAGCAAAGGTAATTTTAATAATTAAATGGGTAAGTTTCTTTACCAGTTTGAAAGCAACATAATGTTTAAACAATAAGTAGAGTTACTAAATTAATTGCTTCTGCAAATAAAAATGGCTTGTTTTTATAAAATAAAATACAATGCACTTTAACAAATGAACCATTACAAAACTATATTTAAACATGACTCGATTCTTCTATTTCGTACACTGTTAAATTTTTTTGTGTGAAATTACCGAGAATCTACTGGTAATCCATTATCTTAAGTCATGTAAAATTACAGAGCTTAGAAAAACAGAGATTCGGTTAAATAACAGAGATAAACTATTCGGTAAATTTACAGTAGACACTGTAAATTTACATCGATAAAAAAATTACACAAGTGTTTTATTTTTCCAAATTACGAAGCTTTTGAAGGATTCGAAACTTTCGAGCGGATTTGAACTGCTGTATCATTTAATATTCATGAGATTTATTTCGAGCTAGCCCCAGGATTTGATCCCGTGTTTGCTGGGTTCAGTGTTGAATTCAAATACTTTTCTCCGGGAGGGATTTCTGTGGCTCCGGGGAGGGGGTGTATTTTAGACTTCCGCGGGCGAAATTGCACTTTTTGACCTGCTGTAGGAGATGTACTACTGTATGAAAATGATGTCTTTCATGATACAATAAGAAAAATTTATTGTACTTTTTGTTATCGCTTTTGAAAAATTACACCAGGGGAGTTTAATTATTTATAGAAATTTGACAAAAGTGACTTCCCCCTCCCCCCCCCCATCAGTCTTTATATAAATTTAAATGATATTTAGTGCTGCAATCTATCAGATTAATTACGTTTAATTTAAAATAGGTTGCCTTTTCTTGAATGAATGGAATAATTCAAATATTTAAGCGGATTTTAGATTATGTAACAAGAGATTTAGTAGATAGATTCAGTAGCTAGAGAACGCCAGAACTATTTTAAAGAAAATTACAAGCAATTCAGATCATTTTTAAAATGCTGCACCAAGGGCCCCGAGAAGGCGAATATTCAAAATTGGTGTTAGATGAAGGCTCGTAAAGTTTTTCTCGTTCATATAGTAGCTGGAGGACTTATAAAGCCATTAGAAGAAAAGAAATGTGAATCGGACCATTTTTAAGGGATCTATAATAGGCGGCTCAAAAAGGGCTAACTGCTAGTTGAGAGCAGAGCCCTAACGTGAAAACATGTCTTAGTACTTACCGTTTTAGATCTTCAATTAGTCAAAATTAAGCATACGGTATGAAATGAACATTAGGATAAATTTTTAAAGAAATGTGCAAAATTGGGAGGAGATGCTTAAAAATTGTCCTGGGGCATCAATAACAATATGAGGGTGTTGATCCGGTGAGAAGTATCCAACACTCAACTTTAAAATTATGCAGTGAGAAGGTCAGAAAATTAAGGGGGTGAAAAATGCATGGTGCACCAAAAATTTCAAGGGGCCCCAAACCGCGCCTTATGGTATCATAGGGAGCCCAGGGCTTTTCTGGAATGTAGAAACGGGATAGTAACTAAATAGAAAAATGATCCCAAAAATAAAGATCGGATTAAAAGAAATCAATTTATTAACAACTTAGGGCCCTGTACCGGGCCCCAAGGGTCTTAACTGGAATATAGTTGTGTATAAAGACACGTTTTAGTAGTTTTTTAAAAAGTCGGAGGACTCTAGAACTATGTTAATGAAAATTGCAAGCGATTCGGCACATTTTTAAGGAAGCTACACCAAGGGCCCAATGTAGGCAATTATTATTTAAAATTGGTGGTAGCTGAAATCTGATAATTTTTTGTCAATCATGTAGTTGCTGGAGGACTTAAGACGTGGTTAGAAAAAAAGCTAGTGAATCGGGCCATTTTTAATGGAGCTCAAAAGGAACCAACTAATAGTTGAGAGGAGCTCCCTAACATGGAATCATGTTTAAATGTCTTGGTATTTAGTGCTTTAGATCTTTAGTTAGTGAAAATTAAGCATAGGGTATGAATTATTCATTAGAATAATATTTTAAAGAAATGCTCAAGAAATGTTTAAGAGAGATCTTAGGGCCCCAATAAAAATATGAGGGTGTTGTTCCGGGATAAAGAGGCCCAGACTCAAATTTAAAATTATGCAGTGAGAAATTGAGAAAATTAGGGACTAAAAAATGCGTTGCGCACAAAAATTTCTTGGCCTTACGGGACCCGAGGGCGGCCCAAGGTCATAACTTGAACGTAAAAATTGGAGAATAACTAAATGGAAAAATGATTCCAAAAATTAAGATCGGATTGAAAGGAAGCAATTGAATAACAATTTAGGGCACAAAAACTTCAAGGGGCTCTGTACCGGGCCGCAGGACACCAGGATCTTAACTGGGATGTAGAGATAGGGAAATAACTAAATGGAGAATTGCTTCCAAAAACAAAGAAGATCGAATAAAAAGGGGGCAAGTTATTAATAATTTAAGGTATAAAAACTTAAGCAACTACTCCTGTTCTTCTTTGTCAAATGATAGTCGCACCTTGTTACCCAGCGTATTTGAGGACTAATGTTTGCCGAGAAGGCTCATAGGACAACAACATCATGTATACCGGGTGAATTTTTTAATTATTTACTAAAGCATATGAAATAATTTTTTTGTTTTTTAAAGATTTATTTAAATTTCCGACAGCTACTTACAATTTGTAAAATAATAAAAAGCACATATTTTTCATTATTGGTTATTTTCTAAAGCATATAAAATAACTTTTGTGTTTATTTAGGATATATTTTAAATTTCAACGATTTTTTACAATTTATAGAATAATAAAAAGCATACAACTTTCCTTATCGGTTGACTGGTCGTCAACAAAACAACTTTATGCGACCGACTTTTTATTTGAAATAAAAAGATCTCGTCTCTCAGATATCTCATTAAATCTGACATAATAAATTTATTCCTTGTCTATTTCAAAAAAGAAATTTTGACATACGAAAAATAAAAACATGTCTCATTTCTTCGTAAGGAATTTTTTTGAAGTACTCAATCATGCATAGTTTTACCAACTAATGTTATTCCTGGGTCATACTCATCAATTTATTTTCTGTTTTTAATGCTTAGGATGGATATTATATCACACCAGATAGAAAATTGGCATTATTTTTTGAGAATGTGAAAAGGAAAAACATAATTCAATTCCTTATTTATCGTTAGAAAACTTCCCATGACTTTTTTACACTCTTTTATTAAGTACGTTCGTAACTTTATAAATACGTAGCACCATAGTCGTCGTTCGGCTCGTCCGTCTGTCGGTCTGTCTATCGCATATAACAGCGTACAAACCAAATCCAAAGAACAATAGATTAAGCTGACTAGACAGTTTTCCTTTCATTAGACTTATTATAACTCTTTTAAATACTTTTGATTGCCCCAAAACGTTTCACTCTTCGGCTGGTTCTCAACCAAGCCGGTACTAAGTAATTTTAATCTTTAAATCTATTGTCTGAAAGCTCGACGCTCCAACAACGATGATTACATTTCTTGCCTGAAATATTGTGTAAATTAGCATCTACTTTATTTTAACTTCTACAAATAGTGAAACTCGTTTTGTTACAATCATCTTTAACCGGAATATCTCATGCTTATTACTGTATCTACTAATTTTTATCAATATTTAATCTAGATGTGTGAATAAAAGAATTACGGCCAAGAAACGGGTGACGAAGTGAATTTTCTCACCAATTTTTCAAACACCTTCTTTTTTAAATAAAATAAATATTATCAAATAATTTACAGTATACCACCGTGCGAATGAAATGAAGTAACGAGTGCTACAGTACCTGCACAATATTATATTTATAAATTGGGTAACTTTAGCTAAATGCTGTACTAATTCACGGTGGTCTCCTTCTGTTTTTTACAGAAACAAACGCTGAACTACTTATATTGTTTTAAGAGTAAGCGGATTAATCTTCTGTAAATAGAGCTCTGCACACGCTACAGATAGATTTTTAAAAAATCATCCTTAAGAATTATTTTAAATTGCATACAAAAAATTATTTACATTATTTGCAAACAAAATGCATTTTGAAGTACATTTTTCTCCTATTCGACGGTGTGAATTATGCGATGTTAAGTTCGTAAACAAGAAAGAAAAAAAAACATGCGTCAAGCATAGATTATGAAACACTTCCCAACACATTCAGAATAATGATACAAAACTGCATCGTTTAATAAGTTAAAATATTACGTCTAATTCAACCCTATGGAAACGCATGACACATTTGAAAAACTAAATTTCCGCTGTTCCCGTCTACAATCAGAATACTATCCGAATTCCTTGATCAGCCCTGTATATATTGTATTGTCCTATTGTATAGTAATCATCTTGTAGTGAAATTCAGTGATTTATATCAATTTAAATATATTTTAAATAGCGTAATGTCATTAAAATATACTGCAAACGATTTTTCCCCATTGACTATAATGTAACTCAGTTCTTTTGAGTGCCCCTGTGAATGAACTATTAATCCCACATACTTCATATACAATACTAAACATGCTTGGTGACCCTAAATTACGTTTATCAATTCCATGAAAATCCGAGTATATTTACGTGATTTAGAGCGTGGACAGACAAACTGAATGCATAAACACTTTTCAACTTTGTTGGAAAGTGTTAAAAAGGGTAAGTGGCTTGCTTAAATCATCACTGCCACCGCCGACATGACGTCATCGTTACTCATGAAGATATTTTCTTTATCAGAAAGATGTATTGCATAGTATACAGATTCGGAATAAGATAATTAATCTTTTTAGGAAGACGTTGCTTCTGAAAACACAAGATGATTGATTATTCCATTAGAAAACTGTGGAGTAAGGATGGGGAAGTTCTAAAGTAAAAGTTTTTACATCTGTTCCCAAATAAAACGCTTCTCTTACACTTTCTTACATTTATTTTATTTTTTAATGCATAGAAAGGATATGTTATCCTTCTAAACAGAAAATTGACGTCATCTGTTGACTACAGACAAAATTCAACTCATTATTTAATGTTTGAAATCTTCTTAAGAAAACATACGCTTTTTTATTTTGTTGTTTAATGTTTTCGTATATGATGCTTGTATCAAGTTTAGTGTTTCCAGAAATATGTATTGCATAGTATACAGATTCGGAATAAGATAATTAATCTTTTTAGGAAGACGTTGCTTAACACAAGATGATTGATTATTCCATTGGAAAACTGTGGAGTAAGGATGGGGAAGTTCTAAAGTAAAAGTTTTTACATCTGTTTCCAAATAAAATGCTTCTCTTACACATTCTTACATTTATTTTATTTTTTAATTCATAGAAAGCATATGTTATCCTTTTGAACAGAAAATTGACGTCATCTGTTGACTACAGACAAAATTCAATTCATTATTTAATGTTTGAAATCTTAAGAAAACGTGAGCTTTTTTTTTTTGTTGTATAATGTTTTCGTATGTGATGCTTGTATCAAGTTTAGTGTTTCCAGGTGCGTTGTGAAAATCGGGATTCCAAATACTCTGGGCGCCACTAATTTCTTACAGTTTATTTCGCCATCTTTAATCGTAGTTAATTCTGCCATTAGATAAGGCGAAGACTAATACTTTAAAATACTGGTGTCCAGAGCATTTGGAGAACCGATTTTGGAGAGCCGGATACATGGCAACATTAATGGAAATTCTTTTTAGGTACGTACGTAATTATACAAAAACGTAGCACCTATAGTCGTCGTTCGGTCCGTCCATCTGTCGGTCCGTCTATCCCCTATAACAGCGTACAAACTACCCTACAGAAACTAACCTACAGTTTTAAATTTAATATCTGTCTGGCTGTCCGTCCGCATATAACAGATCAAAAACTATCCAACCGAATGGTATGAAATTTTAAGGTACTTTTCGGTTAGCCGGGCGCCAGTGTTATATATACATATCTATGTACATATACATGAATGTATATATACATGTATATATACATACATGTATGTGTGTATATATGCATTATATGTATATATAAATATATGGACATATACACATATGTATGTATATATATGTGTATATATAACACTGGCGTCCGGCTAACCGAAAAGTAGCAATTTTAAGTATATCATTGTTGCAAAATTTTGTCGAAAAGTTTCAAATTTTATGAAAATTGAATGTATAGTTTAATTACAGGGACAATCGAAAGTTTTCCGTTCGATTACGGCCAATGGGAAATATTATTTTAAGTGAATTTGAATGATGTTAAAGCCTTTCGAACAGAATGAAATGGATATGCACTAAAATATACATTCAAAACGATATGTGGTTCAGAAAATATTTATAAAACTAGTTATAGTGCGAAAGCACCTCATTTGTCACTTTTCACGTGCAATTTCCAACTTGTTTTAAACGTTTCAATACATGATATAAGCTATATATTCCGATGTGTCATATAACAAACTACGGTATAACAGTAATATTTCTTATGTATTACGCAATATATAGATTTAAGGTAAAATAATTCATTATTAAAGAAATATTTTAAGTATAAAGATGAATGACTAAAAGGTTTTTTTCTCAAAGAGCGAAAAAATTTCTAAAGAGCCCAGTCATGCGTACAGTTAGCAAATAAAGTGTCCTACCAATGCATTTATTAAGGGAAAAAGGGACCTTCAAACTCATTTTTTTCTATATTTTTTAATTGCACTTTAAATACTATTCAAGGACACGCTATATGAATTATGGCATGTATTTATCACACAAGAAATTAAAAAAGATGGAGGGTAAAAAATAAGGAATTTTCCTTAATATTTTAAGGGGGGAGATCAGGTTGAGCAGTCGGAAAATGACAATAATTTGACCATTACTAAAAGCTCTGTAGTTTCCAAACCAATTAATGGAATACAACAATTTTTTCTATACTTTCATAAAATACCTACGGTTTAAAAAAAACCCATTCAAATATATATATATATATATATATATATATATAACAATATTAATTTGTTAAATTTTAATAACAAAATTGACGTTTTAGAAATATGAATTTTCAATTATGCATTTTGCGCGCAAGGTTTTAAAAATTCTACTGCTGATATACCGGGTGTCCCAAAAAGGACTGACTGATTTTAAAATTCAATAACTTCCAAACGGTGACAGATATTAAAAAAATTCTTGCAGGAGGGTTATGCATAAAGTCAAAAGTTTTTTTACAGTGATTTTCGATTTTAGTTCGAATTACAAACAATAGATGGCGCTGCGATCAATAGAGGCTAAATTCAGGCTCGATTTTTGGTACTTCGTGGCCCGGATAATACATTTCCATCTCCTTTTTCTGCATGGAACAACAGGGAAGATACTTACAAGATACTTATACAAAGAAGATACTTACCTGTTTTTATATACAAATCGAAATAATAGGAATATAAATAACAGTAATAATGTATATATAAATAAAATATTCATATATTAATAAATACATATATATAAATGCATACATAAGCAAGCATAAAAATTCATCACGTAGTTTTAACAGCTGTTTATATCATTTTTCACTGGTCTAAATTGAGGCAAGCTTAAAAAAAATCGTCAAGGCCCCTATAATGGAAAAGTATCCTATTTCTTTGCTTTTAATGCGTAGGGATCGATATGCTATCAAGGCAAGCAGAACGTTGACATAATCTGTTTATCTTTTTTAAATGCGTAAAATGGATTTGTTATTATGCTAGTCATAAAATTAAAATAATCAGCTTAGTGTGTCAAAAAGAAGAAAATCTAATTCCTTGTTCAGAGTTTGAAAGCTTCCCCTAAAACATGAATTTTATTAGTTTTTTCGTTCTCATTTCGTTATTGTTTTCTTACATTAGAAAAATTTTTTCCTTAAAAAAATTCGTGCATTACAGAAATATTTATCCTAAATGAATGTACTACGCACGTTATAGCTTAAAAGTAAAATAATTCATTTTTAAAGAAAGAAATTACATATGAGAAACAAGATTATTGAATGTAGTTATTTTTGTGTTAAGAAAGAAAAAAAATAAAACGGAAGAAAAAGTAGAACTAAGAAGATCATGGGACACAAAATATTCACTTACGGCTGTGACAACGTTAGTTACCTTTTTTTAGATTATTTTCAGATATAACTGAAAGAAACATAAGTAAGGATCGACCGAAATCGAATTTCGGTATTCTTTCTATTTTCGGCCGAAAACAAAAATGAAAATGTCCGAACATTTTTTAAGTAATTAATACATACATAAATATATGCATAATTATTAATTAGCCCTTCACTACCCGATTTTTTCTATTTTTATGAAAAAAAAAATTCGAAATCTATATCGGTCTAATAATGGGAAAAATAGTAAAAAAAAAAAAATATTTCAAATTTTCAGCTAAAATTTAATATTTCATGGTGTGTGCTATATGTACACATTTAGAGTTTTAAAATACTGTATTGCCAAATTTTGCAACTAAATGAGCTTAAATAAATTAATTTTATCTGCTTAAAATTCAGCAGCTATTTTTATATTAATATTTTTAAGTATTCAGTGAAAATAATGAAAGTAAATCTTACCTTAATAGCTTGATTGAATTTTTTTGTTTGTTTCCGAAGAACAAATTCTGTTTTGTTCTCTAATGCTGCCATCTGACATGGACAAAATAAGTGTTATTCCATACTTTGTATTGTTCTTGATCGATTACAGTGATCCTATTAACCAAATGCATGGCACATAAGGAAAATGATAAGGTTGTTAGGTATGTGCCAGATATGGCACGTGGTGCAGTGAAGGGTTAATTGTACGTGTAATTACACGTGTGGTTCAAGTTGGCTCTCTGTACCTCTGACCAAAACTTTTTTTATTTTCGTATAAAATAAAATATAATTAATTCATCAACGACACAAATTGATTTTCTAATTATAGGAATTTCTTCTCATTAAAAAAAACTTTTAGGTATGCATACCTCGATTTATCTTTCATAATGATTTTTGTAAATTATCATCTGTTATATCAGAACTTTCTCAAAAAGTATTACAAACACTTCTGCGGTTTCAAATATATATATATATATATATATATGTTACAGTTAAGGCAGCAGCTTTTAACGAGCACGTGAAAAGCGTCTTCAATGTTTAGTCCTATAGGCATTTCTTGCTTTATAATTTTCCCTAACGTCTTGAGTCAGTCATGACTGATAACTATAAACAGTGAAGTTCATAGCAATAAATAAGGACGGTCTCATTTGAGCCGATACTGTTCAAATCAATGTGTCATGTTGAAAATTTCCGAAGGAAGAAATGAGATTTTTGGAACACACATAGTTTCGGCCAGCCGAGTTTTCGGCAGCATTCAGAAAAGAATTTTCTTCGAAACTCAGATTTTGGGCCGAAACGAAAACGAATTTTCGGTCGATCTCTAATAATAAGCAATATAAAAACGAAATGCACTCAGAAATATGGATCCTAGACATTAAAAACCAGCAGATTATATAAAAGAAAAGAATTCAGTTTCATACTTATCGTTTGAAATAGCTCCAGGTGTATAAAGATGGCTTTATACATTTGCTTATTTTCTTTAATGTTTTTGTATGGCTTAACTAGCAGGCTTTGCCCGCTACGCTTGTCGGTTTCCCCAAACAAATCTTGAATTAAACAAAATATTTCGGTGAATTAGAAGTTGTGCTTTAAAGCAAAACGGACAATTACCTGAAGAGTACAGTGGGACGTTTTGACGATCTAGGTGGACAAAATTATTTCTTTAAAGTTTAATTAGTTTTTCTTTTTTTTTAATGCATCACTACTAAAATACTCAAACAACGATAAATATTTGGTTATTTAACATCAATGCGTTAAAATAAAAATACAGGGTGCCCACTAAAGTCCGTTCCTACACTCTTAACTGCGGAACGACTGCATCTATATTCATAAACGTGGTGTCTAGGTATAGTAAAGAGGCTATGCGCTACTAGATGAGACCGCTTACAGCGCCATCTGGTACAAAATGGCAGAATTAGCGTTCCTATCGCGAAAACGGTTCAAAATATGGGATAAAAGTGAATGACGACACCTTGTGAACATGAATGCTAAAGGAATCTCGTTCTGAATATGAATCTCGTTTTGGAGATAGGAATACTAACTCAGCTGTTTTGCACTAGGTGGCGCTGGGGGCGGTCTCATCTGGTAACGCATATCAATTTTACTATACATAGACACCACTTTTATGACTATAGCTGCAACCGTTCGGCAATTAAGAGCGTGGGAAGGACTGTAGTGGGCACCCTGTATAATGCATTACAAATAATGCGTTAAACATACATATTTTACAATGAAGTAAAAAACAATTTAATGCACGCATGTAAGTTAACATTAATTTCTTTTTTGTATTTTTGTCTACTCAGAATTGCTCGAGACATTTATGTAGTTATCCTGAAAAAATATTTTTTAAAAAATAAAATCATAATTAAAAATAAAAAAAACTTTAATATTTTGTGGTACCCTGTAAAACATATAAATGCTATCAAAATTATTTTCGACTGAAAAAATGCTGTTGTGTTAATAAATAACCTATATAAATTTTATTCAATTTGAAATAAAATTTCTGCATATAGGCGGCAATGTGTCCGAAATTTTTATGTGTCCCTGTAAAAAAAAATACAACTACTACGCACTACTTTGTTTTCAATTTTAAAAATGCTGTTGTGTATCTCAATAACCTATAGTAATTTTATTGAAATTTAATTAAAGTTTCTGCTTTTTAGCAACAATCTTTCCGCGATCTTTTGTGTGGTCCTGTAACAAATGCATAATATCTACGTTCGTCAAATTATAATTTAATAGAACTGTCATCAGAAAAACACATATAAGCAAAGTCTCAGCTCCATCAGATAATTGAAAGTAGTTTAAAATTGTCTTCCAAGATTTGAACTAATCTTTTATGTTGCCCTGTAAAAAAAGTGTAACGGCTACGTTCCATAAATTATAATAATATTGCATTTTCATCAGAACTACATATCCTGAGCAAAGTTTCAGCTCGATCAGTTTATTGAAATTGGTTTAAAATTAACTTGCAAGTTTAAATCTAAATTTTTGTGAAGCCCCGTAGAAACAGTATTCTAAACAAATTTCTACGTTCTTTAAATTATAATAATACTGTATTGTCATTCAACTTACACATGTTTTCATTGTTTCGGCTCAATCGGACAATTAACAGTGGCTTAAATTTGACCAGCAAGATTTGAACTACATACATGCACTGCAAGTTAACATGATGCTTGTTTATTAATAAAAGCATAATGATTGGCAGACATCTGCAGGAGATTTTTAAATTTTTCAGTATTTTAGGAATGGCTCTTTGATTTTAAAAAAAAGGCCTACTGCTGAATAATGCTGAATAAAAAGTTAAAAGTCAATAGGAAATTTGTTAACAACATCAAGGATCATCCAGAATTACAACCTTTGAAAAAAGTGGTTAAACGGGTTTAATATCGTTTATTTTCAAACAAAAATGGGTTAAATCTGTTCTTGACAAACCTGTGACATATGTTCAGCAAACTGTGCTTTCAAATAAAACAGAATAGTCACGACGTGCTTTCAAACTTAGAGGAAGCTAGTGCAACTTATGAAACTCCCTCAAACCAACTGCGCAAATGGCTTCTTTACGGTCATAATTAATCAATACCTCTGATTTTTACTAGTACAAAACTAGTTACAAAACTAGTACGGATCTCGAAAATACAGATATTCAGTTACCAGCACACGTGGTTTGTCAAATTCCGAGATAATCGGAAAAATGAATTTTGTCTACCCTAGATCCCCAAAACGTCCCACTGTGAAATTTACAAACACACATGAAATTTACAAATTCAAAATCGAAATTTTCATTACTGCTCACCAAATATCATAATGTACAAAGCACATAATGTTAACATGTATCCGAATTTTCTACCTTATGTATTAAAACTGAAACTAAAGGACAGTGATTTTTTTTCAGCCTATATTTGACTATATTTTCAAATTCATTTATTGAAAACTTTTCTGCAAAACAGTGGTGGCACCTCATTAAGGCAAAATCAATTTAAAAAAGCATTAATGTAGCTGAAGCTGAAGAATTTTGTGACTTTTTTTATAAAACTATATAGCTGTCCACCTAGTTCTGCATCAATTGAAAGAAACTTATCCTCTTAAGGTTTTGTTTGGAGTAAAGTAAGGAATCGTTTAAGAACTGAAAAAGCAGAGAAGCTGGTTAAAATATACCGACACTATAGAGCAAAACCAAAAGATTGGTGGCACTTTTTGTATTTCTTTCTTTCATTAAAAACTGTTCATTTACAAGCAATTGTGCAGCAGCAATCAAAAACAAAAATATTGTTAAGATTGAATTATTTATAGATTCTTATCTGATACTAAGTATTGAAATTGATTTATGTTCATTTTTAAACATTACACTTTATAATCATTTATTTGTTTAAGGCAACTGTTTCTTTAATTTTATTTTAAAATAAGTTAATTTTTCCTTATTCAACAAAATCACAAATTCAAATGATTTCATTTTCATAAATAAATTACATCATTAAAATTTGCTTGTCTTTGTCTGCTGAATTATTATACTGTATACCATTCATCTTTAAGAAAATTACATTCCATTACACTTTAAGAAAAATAAGATTTCTGAAACTGTTTGTTTGTGCTATGTAATAATATTACATAAGATACAGAAAAATTCGATATATATTTAATAATTATTAATATTAATTACATATACAAATATAATATGGCATTACTATTCACTTAAATATATTTATAGTTTGATAATTTATGTATGCTAAAGTTATTTAATTTAGTTTCGGCCAATTCTGAGTGGTATAAACCGATTTTGACCTGTTTAAGACAGTTAAAACCAGTTTTCTCCTCTGTTGCGGCTCAAATTAGTTTTGACCGGTCAAAATTACAACCTCGCTCAAGTGCCATGAAATTTATTATATTCAATCTGTCTAAAATACTGTCAGAGTAAAGCTCTTGGTTTGAGTTAGGGGAGACCGGGGCTAGTTGGCTACAGGGGTAAGTAGGCGCAGTCCTCATAATTCGTCTGTTTATCGATAAACGACGCTCCCAGTCACAAAGTATCTTTCTTCTTGCTTTCTACAATCCCTATTGTAGTTTCGCAATGTTACCACGTGCAATGGACATTTATTACCATTTTTCTTTTTTTTTCCATTTATAAGTAATTTTTTGTTGCTTCATTCTTTTTCTAATTTGTAATACTTAGCTTAATAATTGCGAATTAACTTTTGTAGTTTTTCCTAGTGTATAATTAACTCTACCTATTCCATATGTGATTTACTTGAATTTTTCATGTTTAGAGGGTTACATCTCCAATTTTGCGGAGAAATTTGTTATGGGGCTAGTAGGCGCATTGAATAAGGGGCAAGTTGGCTCGGCGCGCCAACTAACCCCGTTACACTGTTTCGTAATATTTTCTGTTACTTTTTTCCTTTTGATAAATTAATTATTTTTTTTACAAAAAAACATGCGTAATTACCAAAGAAAAGCTGAACAGGTTAACATACCGAAGAATATTATAAGAAATGATGTGGAAGTCGTAATAATTAACGGACGATCTATTAGGCAAACTGTTAAAGCTTTTAATTTTCCTTGGAGAAGCGTGGTCCTACATTTCAAAATTATGAAGGATGAAGTATAAACGAGTGATGATGTTCATAACTCAGCTATGACAGGGTAGAAGCTGGAGTTAACAGATTCAGTATCGCCTTTTTGGTTTCAATTCCAGCAGTCACTGGAGCTCCTCTGATTTTGGCTTAGGATATTGAATAATTATATTCTAAGGATGTTTAACCAATAAAAAAGACAGAATCAATAAAGAAAATATGGAAAAATAGGCGTAGTAAAAGGCAGCCACATAAATATTGACATATTCACCAAATCTGAAGGTATTGAAAGTGGAAAAGAAAGCTTTAGAGAGGAAAAAAGATGAAATACTAAAAAGAAGAAAATAAAGGCAACAGAAAAAGTTGGCCAAAGGTAAACAGATAATAAGAAAAACTTTGTTTCCACCTATAATAAAAGGGAATTTGTTATTGAGAAAAGCACGATTTTTGCACAATATCTCAAATGATGAGGAAGGTTAATATCTGATGTGTGTTGGTACTTTAGATGCAGCAAACACCGATAAAAGTGTGTGCGATGCAGTGTTTAAGTACATATGGCACAAACGGAGACACTCGATTTTACATTTGTGATAACCGTAACTCTGATGATGATATCGAGCACGATAGAAGCTATTCAATGTTAATGTTTTATTCATTATTTTTGTCTGTATAATTTAGAATCTACATTGTACGGGGATAATTCCTTTGTTTAAGCTTCCTAGTAATAATAAAATTGATTTCTTTTAACTACGTGTCTTATTCGAGCTTAAATTAACTTTTCATGAAAAGTGAGCCAACTTACTTCATAGGTATAGTTAACTTGAGCCCACAACGGGGTAGGTTTGCACACATTTTTTCTCTTACTCCAGGCTTCCTCTAAACATACACTACAAAAGCTACAAACATAGAACTCCGGGTATTTATAGCCAAATGTCTGTGCTTTAAAAGTGCGGTGGAATTTTGTTAAAAAATTTAAACAAAAAAATTAATAAAAATCAATAATAAAAACTGCGCCTACTAGCCCCGGTCTCACTTATGTCTTTAATACTGTCAGATAAACAGCTCTGAAATGGAATTTATTTAATGTCTAATTGGTACGTTAAAACATTTTATGATATCCAGATCGGTTTTCTGTGAAAAGGTGTGAATATTTAACTTTAACATCTGAGTCTATTGACAGTGTACTAGTGAGTAAAGGCAGACAAGACATTACACTTTTTTAAATGTCTCTTTATACCATGGTTTTCAGATTACTTTTCCCAATAAATATTTTTTGTCTTACAAAAATATTTATCTATAGTATATAATGTACGTACAATGCATAATACAGAATAAAGTGACATTATTATTATTATTATTATTATTATTATTATTATTATTATTATTATAAGGTTGAGTTAAAATATTACTTTTTGCGAATCCAAGCTGGTTCACTTCAGCGATAAGAACTATGTTTAAACTTTAAAGATAAATTTAACATCCAACTGCAACTTTAGATAAACTATTTTTTTTTCTAAAAAATGAATAAGGTGAAAAAAACCTTTTTTCTCTCTTTTTTCCTTTTCTTGTGAATTATGACTTTAAGAGAACATTTCCTTATGAAAGTTTTGTGCATTACCGAAACATTTAGCTAGATGACCTAAACTGTATATAAGGCCAGAGGAAAGTAGTTCATCTTACGATTTTAAAAAAAGCAAAAACATGATGCGTTTTATTTGAATAACACAAAATTAATGATTGCAACATTTCCCACACAGATAAGAAATGAACGTAACTTTTAAGATAAAACTAACCCAGAACTGCCGATTTAGATAAACTACTCTCGAACTCTCGAGAAAAAAAAAAATTAGCAAAGTTTTTTTTTTAAAGAGTAAATTCAAAATATTAAACTTTTTATATGTTTTGAATATATACTTTTAATTATCGACAATATTTTAACATGTTTTAAAAAATAATAAAAACAATAAACAAGATAAATGTTTCTAAATAATTGGCTGATCACCATTAAAATATATATTCAAGTGTATTCCTGTTTCAAATGATCCTATTAAATTTGGTCTGTTATAAAATTATTCAGTGAAAAAATTTCGAAAATCTGAATTTAAACGTGCTTTATTATCAGAACAAACGTTTCTTCCATTTAAAAAAGTGAAAGTAAAATATTAGCAAAAAATATTCAAAAAGCATAGTAGAAAGTGTTATACTAAATTAAGCTTTAAAGAATAAAAATGATCGTTTCTTGAAATCGTTTCATAACTGAAATATTTGTACAAGATGTCAAAACCGCTTCTACCACTTTTTTTACAGAAACGAGTTGGAACTTTCCCTCTCTCATATCTTCGATAATAACCGTTGAATATTATTAGAACTACTCGATTGAAATGCATTGCACAATAACTCAAATTTTAGACAATTCCGGTGTTCTCACTAGCTTTTGATTAATTTCATCAATTCAGCTAATGATCAAAGACATATCATAGCCAAACAAAAATAATGTTAGTAATAGATTCGTGGTAAAAAACTGATTACTGTTAAAAACACTTATTTTCCCAAGGCTTTAATTTTCGCGATTTTCGCGAGTCCGTCGTAATCGCGAAAATTTAAGCCTCGCGAAATATATATATTTTTTCGCCTCAAATAATAATGAAAAGTCAGAAATTTTTCACTTTCAAAATTTAATGATTACAGTTACTTAAATAAAAAATAAATACACAAATTTCTTGGATACTTACAACTATTTCTTGAATATTATACAAGTACTTCTTGAATTAAAACAATAATACAACTAATAGAATGAAGCTCATTCACTTATTTATACCAGCATCTTTGAAGCCATTCATTTTTAGAGCGATGGGGAGAGGGTGGGGGGGGGGGAGAACTTTTCTGACAAAAGGAAGTTTCTTTGCCTTATGCAAAAGGGGTTCTATTTAGGTAGTTTTGGAATTTTTCAACTTTCGGTTCAGTTCATATAAAATTCGCGAAATTTTCAGCTCGCGAAATCACCGATATCTTCATTTTCGCGAAAATTACGACTCGCGAAAATAAGTGCTTTTACAGTATATAAGCGTTCTTTCAACTTCTCAATGTATCCTCCCCATTCTTTGGTATTCCAATTTTTTGAAATTGTTTTTAGAGCATTTATTGATCTAAACTGAATTATCAGTTATAGGAACTAGAAAAACAAGTATATACATATAATAGATGGTTTGTAAATTTGAGAAAAAACTTTTATTCCAATGTATTTCTAAATAACTTTATGAAACAAAACTCAAAACTTGGAATTCATGCATAGCATGCTATTAGATTAGATGCAAACAAATAAATAAATAAATATGAATAAGTTCTTAATAACACCATAACAAAAATAATAAGTTACTCACAAAACTTTCAATCGTTCAGTCGCATGATTGAGAATATCGCTTCAGTCACATGATTGATAGAATTTCAACTTCTCATATAATCTTGTCTTTATTTTTTCCTAATGCCCCCCCCCCGCCCCCCCTCTATTCCCACATTTTTCGACATTATAATCACCTGGAAGCTGGAAAAACATAAGTTGACTACTTGATTCTTTAATTTGCATGTCAACTCGGTAAAGAATTTCATTGTTACGATTCTTACAAATTTTTAGTGACTAAGTGAGAAATTTCATAGACGTTACAAGGACCCCTACAGAAAAGAGCGGATAAGCGCATATTATTGAAAAAAGAGTGAAATCTAAACAAAATATTTTTTCTACAAAGTCTTTTTTCCTTTAGATAAGAGGGAAAAAATCCAGATAAGTTTCTTTTTTTCTGTTGTTTATTTAGTTTGAACTTTTCGAACGTTCCTGGTTTTACATATAAGATACCAATCAGATGCTTGCCCCAACAGTGGCTGTAAGATTCTGCTCTCGAAGCTGGTAGACGGAAGGTGCTGGGTTCGAACCCAATCGCGCCCGTCGGACTAACCGTTCGGAGTTTTCGTGGTTTTCTTCGAACCTTGGGAAACCTTGCGTAAATACGGTTTACATTCCCTTAGGAAGGCTCCCATGGGCAACCCCCCACCCCCCCTAGGGCCTATATCCCTCGAGTAGACAATTGGCCGTCAAAAATCAATCCAATGAGATGCTAAAATTTAGAAACTTCGAATTACCGAAAATAGCTGATAGAAAATCCCAGTTAGCTAATAATTTTAAACATCGATTCAAATTTGGAATTAAACAGAGTCTACTGTGTTATGACAGCCTTTTATAACTTATCAATCTCAATGTGTTCACGAAAGTTTGGAAAATACACACAAATTGTACTTTGCTGAAAAGGAAAAGGAGAATTATTTGTTGATGATTGTGAAATTTTGTCCATTACTGTCTGCAAACCTCCAAACAAATGACTATGTTTTTGTCAATTATTGGCATTCTTTTCACTTGGAAACCGATTTATAGTCAATTTTTCACATTTCTTTCAGAAAATGGAACACTTTCTATACCATACAGCTTAGATGGTTTGTAAAGTGCCTACATTTGTCAAACTCTTATCATTTCCATTAATATATGGCTTGGAATAATATAAATATACGAGATAATGCAATCTCTGTTAATAAATAAATAAATTTATAAGTAATCAATGTTATCTAATAATACAGCTTTCAGCAAATTTCTAAAAATACCTTTGAATAAAAATTGATTTTTGAGCCTTTTCTGTCGAAATTTTTAAAGTTTTAATATCTTTCGCAATTCTGCAATTTTGGTTCTTTAACCTCTGTATTCTGAATTTAGCTAAGAATAGGGTTATAGTGGAAGACATTTGGTGGTATATACGTCGAATATCTTCTGGATTTTTTAAAGTAACTCTGTATACCGTTCTCAAATAAAGCTGTAGTGTATGTAATGTATACTCGTTGGATATACCCAATGCCTATAGCGTATACCCTCTGTTTTTTTTTTTAACTACGACACTGGATGTGAAAAGGTGGCAACAAATAACAAATTAAGGTGTATACCTTGCTTACATCTGTGTTACCTAGGTTTTTATTTAACACGTTAAGCGCCACGTCAGTCACTGGTGACTGACACTGAACTTTCTGTTTCGAACCCGTCTTTCACCGATGACCGACGGTCGAAAATATGATAAAACACTAAATATATATATATTGTTTTAAGTAATTACTTTAAATATATTTAAAATTTACTTACCTTTTATTTATTACAGGATTATACTTTCTTAAAAATTACTTAAAACATTGCAAATTTTTCAGCTCCAGTGTCAGTCACTGTAATACTCAACGTGTTAATCTAGCTCCTTTGAGCCTGCTTTAGCCATGGTATGATCTTCATATTTTAAAAGACTTCTGAATGGCTTACTTTTTAAATATATGTAAAGAAATCGCAAAACCTTTAAACCTCCCGCTTTTAGGGTAAAAAATAATACAGTTTAAAAAAGCTGAAGCGATTTTTCTGCAGTTAAGCATCGTTTCATTTAAAACCAAAAAAATATATACAAGCATATTCTTCAACATTTGGTAATTAACACAAAATTAGGATATGTTCCTTATAATTGGATGGTTATGTTTTTTTATTTTACAAGAAGAAAGTATTGGATTCGTGAAAATTTTCGACTTTCGGTTTTCGACGGATTTACACGTTTTAGGGTTCAGAGATTCCGAAAAACATGTTTTTACAAAATGTCTGTCTGTCTGTCTTTACGTATGTATGTATGTATATGACACAAATTTTGTGGGCGCTCTATATCAAGAACTAATGCACGGAATTTAATAAAAATTTATATTCAGTTAGTCCCTGATATAAATTGGTGCTGATTAATTTTTGGTGTAAATCTCTCCACAGGTGACGCTGCTAGGCTGCATTTTTGCGATTTCCGCAATACCTCTATCTCAAGAACTAATGCATGGCTTTTTATAAAACTTCAGATTCCGTTAGTTCTTGACATGAATTGACGTTTTATACATTTTGGTGTAAATCTCTCAACAAGTGGCGCTGCTATGCTGCATTTTTGCGATTTCTGCAATAGCTCTATCTCAAGAACTAATGTATGGATTTTCAACAAATTTCAGTTTCAGGTATACATTGATATGAATTAGTGCTAATTATGTTTTGGTGTAAATCGCTCAACAGGTGGCACTGCTATGCTATATTTTTCAGAATTTTCGCTATAGCTCTATCTCAAGAACTAATGCATGAATTTTCCTCAAACTTCAAATTCAGATATACTTTGATATGGGTTGGTGCTAAATTGATGTAATTTCTTGTACTAATTAAATGATTTAATTGATGTACTTTATAACGTGTTGTAGTTTTGTGATGGCCACAACATATTAGTTTTACTCTGAGGAGCTTGAAGATTTCAACAACAAAAGCTACACGGGAACGTCTCCGAAAATCACTGGCAGCAAAATAAACTTCTTTTTTTATAAATGCTTCTTAAAATCTTGAGAATATATTTTTCTGAGATTTCTAAAGATGAAGGAAGCTCTTCATTTGTCATTCGGTAAAGGTTATACATTATTTTTTATTTTCGGAGATTGAGAAACCTTTTTTTTTTTTTTTTTTTTTTTTTTTTTTTTTTTTTTTTTTTTTTTTTTTTACACTGCAGTGATGGTTAGAGAAAGAGAAAAACAACGAAATAAAAGGATTAATAGTAGATGATAATTTTTTAACGAACCATCTACTCTTTCTTTATCGATTTCCCAATAAAACAATAAAGTATTTGATCTCAGCCATCTGTAAGTCGTTTTATCTGATTAGAATTATTTCAGAGTGTCATTTATTGTCGGTTCGGTTGGTTGGAAACACATTTCTCAGCCACTTTGACTTCATTAATCAATCCTTTCCGACATCACCCCTACCCCTCTACACATGAGTGATATGATGGAAATTTTCCGTTTGAATATGAATTTCAGAGTATTTTAAACAGATTTTTGTAGTCTAAATTATTAAATTACACTTGATAATAGTAATATATTTTACTTTCTTGAAACTTATTTCTAAAAAGCTTTTGAAGTTTAATTCAGTTTTTTACCATCATGAGCCAAACATCATTATCTTAAGGTGGTTGGTCAGTGATATCTCAAATTTTACTCCCTAATGTTAAACCTATGGGCATGAAATGCATTATCCCTTACATGCATTCTGTAACTAGGAATTATTTGATCTTTTTTTGACATTTGGTGCCTTCTATTGGTTTTATGGAGAACTATTATGTATTACTTACGTGTGATAACATGCATTTAAGGTCGTGAAGTCTGTTTTGGTTCTGATTTGTTATCCCGGAGATGTTATAAAATATTTTGTGGATACTGATTGCAATGCGCTAGATGGGCGTTTTTTCTATCTCTTTATAAGGTGGTCATTATTAATTCTGCAAGCTATTAAAAGCATTATAAAAATTATTATAGCGTTGAGTAGCTGTTATCGTGCAATGAAAACACTTTAAAGTAAGTATATAATTTAGAATACAGTAAACTCTGTGTAAGGCGGAATTGATCGTTACCAAGAAAATTTTCCGCAGTAAACAATATTCCGCTTTAGATAAATTTTACTCTATGTGTATGGATTCCCAGGGACTTGAAAATCTTTCCGAGTTAGACAGATTTCCGTCTTACACAGAGTCCGCCTTACAGAGAGTTTACTGTATAGTTTTTTTGAGCAACTTTTGTTATGTAACTCTTGAGTGATATATTATGACATTATGGTTAACCGAAACATAAATAATTTTTTTCACTAATTTTTTAATGATTAATTAACAATACTAGGCTCAAATATAATGTTTTCCAAACTTAAAAAAAAACATGCTTTAAAGGTTTATTTAGAAATTAATAATTTAAACTTTTTTATGTGTATTCTTCTTAAAAGATGTGTATTTCCATTTTTGTTGGTAAAATATTTCTAATATATATTCTTGTGATTTTATTTGAAGTGTTGAAGTCTTGCTAGCAGATCGCTAGCTTTTAACGCATAAAATATTAAATTAATCATATATTATATTCTGTCAACTAAAAAAGAAAAAGACATTCTTTAAGAAGAATATACAGAAAAAGATGTTTAAAATGTTTTAAATTCTTCATAAGATCTTTTTTAAAAAGGATTGCACTACATGACCACAGGTTTAACATTAGCGAGATGAATTTGATGTCTCACTGACCAAAACCTTTAATATGAGCATTTACTTAGAAATACCATGTATTCTGTATTTTTGACTTCTAATTCAATTACAACCGGGATTATGTTAAATGTTCGAGTTTCTTTTGTTGAATGTCTTTAATAAATCGACGATTTTTTTTAACTTTGCCAACTGTAAATTTATTTGTTTGAGTGTCATTTATTGTGGATTCAACCACTTGGAAATACATTTCTCTGCCGTTTTAATATAATTAAGGTATCGATATTGTTTTAATCGTTTTAATTTTTGTAAATTTTAAATTTACAATTGTTAATTATTATTAAAAATGTCATAAAAATATGACATAAACATAGAGATGAATAATTTATTTATTTTTTTTTTATTTTTTTTTTTTTAATTATTAAAAAAAAAATTCTATAAAATTAACTAACAAATTGCTATGTTCTTAAAACTATTTCAATTTAGAACTCTTAAAAATAAATAGATTTTATGACTGCCATAATAAATATAATAATATTATACAGGAACTAGACTATTATTATGACAATAACATTACTATTTTAAAAGTTATAGGTATGAAAAGACAAACAATGCTGGAATTACCTGAAAAAGTTAATAATTTGTAAACTAAAACTGTGTAACTTGTAAACTTTTCAATAAACCATCACTTATTCCTTTGAATATATATTTAAAACATAATAGAAAAAATGTTGTAATTAAACTACAGTCGAACCCAATTAAGACGTGTTTCAAGGGAAGGGAGAAACGTGATTTTTATAATGTTGCAGGACCTGGACTTATTACATATCTGATCATCTGAATGTACTTTAAAATTTCATTTATATGTTTACGATCTAAAATTTTGCCTTTTACGTATATTTAGTTTAAAATTTAACTGCATTACACTTTAATTCATTGATTCTTTTTATAGTACCGATTGTAATAATAACTGAAAATAAATATGGATTCAAACATGGCCTTATTGTCGATTAATACGTTACATAAAAAAAATAAAACAACAAAATTATTTTCCTGCTAGACTTATTTTTTTTAACACAGAGAAAAAATATTAAATCTTAGAAGCTCAATCCAGTTATTAAAGTTATATTAGTATTTCTGATAATGAGTACCATTATAAGCTGTCCTTCATTTTTAATATAATATGAAAAAAATTATCCCTATTAATCTTAGTGTAAAATATAGTTAATGTTATCATTGCAATAATGTTAGCATTGCAAAAATCAAACAAAACGTAGAAAATATAAAAGTATTATACAACCGCAGTCATATTTGTTTAACCCATTTATGCCTGAATTTTTGTTTTCTCAAATTTGTTGGTAAAATCAGTTTAAGATGTTGCAAAATGAACTAGAAAAATACTAAAAAAAATTACGCTAAATTTTTTTGTATTTATTTGATAAAATGTAAACGTACTAAATAGGGAAATATCCATATGTGGAAAAATGTATAATTACATATTTTGTCTAAATTTATATAAATTAAGCTTTTAAATTGTTTATTATATACTATAATTATTATTTTTATGAACTATTAAAAATATATTTATTTCTTTACAGAGACCAATAACATTATAAGTATTATTAAGAATAAATTAAGAATAATCGCATTTGAGGCTAAAAAACAATTTATTTCAAAATGATCTTGAAAAGGACTACATAAATAACAGCCCCCTTAATGTCTAATAGTAATATATACCCATTTTCGCCTTGCGCCCTATATTCTGTACGTTACAAACATGCATAAAAAATAGGCTTGAACGTTGAACCTATAATTTCGCAATTTAAAAAAATATGCATTTCAAAGAAGTGTACAGGCTCAGATTATGACTTATTTATTTGGATACTTGATACAAAAAATACAAATAACTATTTACATTTCGCTATCTTGAAAAATGAAAAATCTATAAACACCGAAAAAAGGCCTTCATTTAAGCAAATAAATATCAATCTTATGCTGTCATATCTAGGTAATAGATAAAGATATATTTAGACAATTACTTCATACAATTTTCATGTTGTAAAAAAGAAGAAAATGTAAAAAAAATTATTAAAATTCTAAACGTCCCAAAAATGGGACACTAGGCATAAATGGGTTAATATTCACGAGTTTTAATTTTTTGGCTATAACATGCGTTATAAAACATATTAGTGATATGACGTACATTTAAACTCACTAATATAGCAGGTATTATTATATCTAATCATAATAATTTTTATGGCGCATCTGAGCAATCTGAATTCGTCTCTTTCTCTCTACTACAGTAAAAACGTACACGAAGCGAGAGACAAAAAATGATAGGATGCCTGATCAAAGTTGAATCGCAATTGGTAATTTAGCGGGGTTTTTTTAAATTTAAATGTCTACCGCTATTTCCGATTAGTAACGTTCACCTTAATTTATTTGTTATTAAATGAAGCAAATATTAATATTCGGAAGCAGTGGTTTTTATCTAAATTAAAATATCTGCTAAATTGGCAACACTGGAAAAAAGAAAAACTTCCAACTTAGTATTTTATAATTTGTAAGAAGTACAAATGTTTAAAAACACCAAGATTGTTAAATTTACCCCCTTTTTTTCTCTAAAACAATAAGTTTTTGAATGAAATTAGACTCGAAATTGACATCTCAAAGGTTAACAGATAGATACCTTAATAAATTATCCCTCTCAATACGTTTATATCATTAGAGATATGATTGAAGTATTTTTTTTAATATAAATTAATCAAAAATTTGTAATGAATTTACAATTGCAGTTTAACTTATTAAAATGTATAGGATAAAAGCAATACCTTTTACTTCCTTAAAAATTTCTGAAGAGTTTTGAAGCTTTAACTCAAACTATGCCGTTGACAAGAACAATATTATTACGTCAATATGAACACTTGCTTTATAATGGCACACTGATCAAGTATTATGTAAGTTTATAACTTCTAATTTAATTAAGGCACTACTTTCGTAAAATGTTAGAGTGGATTTGTCAATTTCCTAATAAATCAATTAAGTTTTTGATCAGCAACCTTCAAATAATTGTGTCTCACTGTCATCTATTGTCGATACAGCATGTTATAAGGACATTTCTCTGCATCTTTGATAAAATTAATCAATCATCTCACTTACTTCATCTGCTCCTAAACATTAGATTTGGTTGAAATATTTCCTTTGAATTTAAATTGATGAAAATTTTGTACAGATATTAACATTTAAATTATTAAATTACAGATGATAAAAATAATGTCATTTATTTCATTGAAAGTTTCTGAAAAGCTTTTCAGTTTCAATTCAATCTTTGACAATCATGAGAGCAACAGCATTACCTTAATGTGCACGGTTACTTAGAAGCGACATTAACTCTTGCTCAAGTATTTTGAATGTTTGAGTTCAAATTTAATTAAAACATAACTTTCGTAAAAGGATAGATTTTTATATTTTAGCTCCATTCTTAAGCATCTTGTAATTAGTAATTAGAGTTGCGAGATAAGTCGTTAACATCTTCTTAACTGCGGTTATAAAATTAATTATTTACAAATGGTAAATGAAAGTTTGGTTTAATCGTTATTGCCATATTTGAATACGAATGTATTTTATGAAACAATAACTGTATCATGCATAAATATTCTCTTTTAATATATATATATATGTTAGATTATTCTAACATTGGAAGGTTTTACTAGTGAACGAAATAACTGGTTGTTATGTTACCAGTAGTACAATGTTGAAAATAATAGAAACACAGGTAGAGTCGAATTCTCGTCGACAAATATAACGAATTTTGAATTCTAACGAAGAGAATGTTTCGTAGTAAATCAACATGGATATTGGAAAGTAGTTGCAGTCATCGAGTGGTAGGCCAGGTAACACATTTATCCAGTGTAGGTTTCTTCGGAATAATTCAGACAATGCGTAATTTAACTCATGATTTTATTGAAAGAGCTTTCGGCGGTGCAGTTTCCACCAATTTATTTTAATCAAACCATTGCTACGTAGTATTTAATTATGGGTAAGCAAATTATTGATAATAGAAAATATGAGACGGCAACCAGGGGAAGTTATCAAAGTAGAAATACGACGAATTCTGCTGAAACACAGCGAGTATCGACTTTTTGTTCCTCAATTGTAAGAATACAAATATGACGTAGATCGCGCTCTCAACCAATGAATAATTAAGAATATCACGTCATGAAAAAAGTGCGGACAGAGCAAGCGGATGAATTTGAAGGGAAAAAGGATAACCTTAGAAATGCGCGGGAAAGTAAAAATGGAAGCTAAAAGAATATTCTAGAAAGAAAAAAGTGCGGAAATGGAACATTTAATTTCAGAATACTAAAAGAGTAATATTTAAGCAATTTAGACATTAAATTAAAGGGAATTTAACAGAGTTAACGATAGAGATTATTTAAGGATAAGGATTTAGTGAATATAAAGTAGTGATTTAGAATAAGATAAGGAAATCGCGAAATTAGATCTAATAATGTAACAAAATCCCTCCCCTAAAAAAAAATGAATGAACTAGTAGGTCCCGATGACCTGCGAGTTCATTGAGAGAAAGCAGATACTCGTTTTACAATTTTTGTTTCTTTGTTTTACAATCATCTTTAAAATGATACCGTCACTTTGTCACCAAATCACGTTGCTCAAAGCTTTAATTTCATTTTGAAAGAAAAAAAATTATAATTAAAAATTTAAAAAAAAATTCGCGTCTTAGTGGAAACTGCTGTAATAAGTACATATCCGATAATAAAAACAATCATAATAATATTTGGTTATTATTCAAAATTAACATAAGTTTTTCTTTCTGTGAATTAATAAGGTAATATTAATATCAGTTCATTAGTTAGCAACAGTGATACAATTTTCAAAACCATACCATAATTATTCAATATCTTCACTAAATTATATGTCCTCTAGTGATTTTTAGTCCGTACTGAAATATGGATTTGTAGAGTTCATAAGAGTTTTTATGGTTTCTTAAATCTTATATCACAGACTATGTTGCAGTAATAATTCTAATAATATTAAATACTAATAACAAAAATAAATAAATAAATAAATAATCTAAGAATAACCTTGTATAATAATAATATATCAAATAAATTAATAAACAATAGTAAATAAAATTTTTGTCAACTATAATGTAAATATACAACTGTACAATCTCTGATAGTTTTTGCCATGGTCTTTTCATTATTACAGATCTGTATTCTCTCAGTATAATAACAGTATCAATCACAACAACTGTACAAATATTTTTACTTCTGTGTTATTGCACATTGTTTAGCCCTTTAATGTTTAAAGAAATAATTATTTGGTCTATCCAAATAATAAAGTATTCTGTTAATATTTTATTTATCTTATTTAAGTATTCAGACCATCCTAGACTAGTTCCGTCATTGCCCACAGATGAAATATCATTTCACCAATAATCAAAGCATAAGGGCTCGCAACTTTTCTTTATTTCATTTCCTGTTAGAATTTTAACTTAAGCAGCTTTATGAATGAGTAAAGACCATTGACCTCCAATTATAGACAGAATGAGGTGTAATTTCTCCCCATTGGTCATTCTAGAAGCCAAAACAATCTATACTGTTCGGCAACTCCTGTTAATACAACTCAAGTAATGAACAATAATTCCACGAATATGGACAGTACAAGGTTTAGTTTCCTCATAGGTCATTCATGGGTCTAATTATCCATCACCAATTCTTCAACTTATGCCCAGTTACTACCTTAATTCAACTCCATCCATATTGAAAACAACAAATCTACGTCCTGAACAATCTTAAACTTTAATATATTAACTTTCTATAACTTTAATTTTTAATTTTTATATCTTTGAAAAAAATCTATTTTATAATAAATAATAAAAAGTAATTATAATTATATATATATATACGCTCTCAACCAATGAATAATTAAGAATATCACGTCATGAAAAAAGTGCGGACAGAGCAAGCGGATGAATTTGAAGGGAAAAAGGATAATCTCAGAAATGCGCGGGAGAATAAAAATGGAAGCTAAAAGAATATTCTAGAAAGGAAAAAGCGCGGAAATGGAACATTTAATTTCAGAATACTAAAAGAGTAATATTTAAGCAATTTAGACAAGTGAGACATTAAATTAAAGGGAATTTAACAGAGTTAACGATAGAGATTATTTAAGGATAATAATTTAGTGAATATAAAGTAGTAATTTAGAATAAGATAAGGAAATCGCGGAATTAGATCTAATAACGTAACATATATATATCCTATCAAAAATAACTGCTGTTGAAAATTTATGGTTGGACTATTCAGTTTTCATGTTTTCTAGCTGGTTAAATGTAACTAAAACGCTTATGTTGAAAGAAACATACAGGGGCATTTGGGACTTACGCAACTTTAAATTGCGGTACATCACATTGCAACAACTTTTTTTTAAATAGAAAATCAGGGTCGCAACACACTTATTCCATCAAAATTACTGGTTTGTACAGCACTGTATAACGAACTTTTTTAATAAGTCAGGGTTGTAGGCCTATATAGTTAAAACCATAATGTTGTTCTGTTCAAGCCAAGAATTTCGTTCATAATTTTACAATAATGAAATTTGTAATTATATTTGAAACATGCATAATTTGTTTGAGTAAAATGTGATGACGTCATGGAAACTATTCTTCGAGTTATGGAGCTTACAGATCAATGTTATTTGGATGCAAATGTGAACATATCATAACGTCATCATATTTCACAGAAATATAATATGCATTTTTGACTGAATTAGTAGATTACGATCGTTGTTCCAATACAAAGCTAGTTGCTACAGTGTGCTTTACTATTGCTTAGAATTTGTTGCAAGTGTTTTGAATCATCTTGTATATAATGGGAGGTGCACACTAATTATTTTTACAACTTTCACACTGTAATATATTTCTTTTCAATAAGAAATAAGGGTCGACATACATTTATTCCATCAGGATTACTGGTTTGCTTAGCATATTACAACGATCACTTTGCTTGTGGTAATGTACTTGAGCTTGTACGTGAGCAATAGTGCTTTACTTGCTTAGGATTTGTTGCGAATCATCTTGTATGTAATGCGATGTGTACACTAATTATTTTTATAATTTTCACAATGTAATACTTCTCTTTTGAATAAGAAATAGGCGTCGGCATACACTAATTCCATCAAGATTGCTGGTTTGTACAGCATATTACAACAAACACTTTGCTTGTTGTAATGTTTTGTACTTGAGCGATGCAACTTGAAGTTGTACATGAGCAATAGTGCTTTACTATTGCTTAGAATTTGTTGCAGTGTTTTGAATAATCTTGTATATACTACGAGGTGTGCACCAAAGATGTTTACAATTTATGCACTGCAATAAATTCCTTTTGAATAGAAAATAATGGTCGATATACACTTATTTCATCAAAATTAGTGGTTTGCGCAGCACATTAAAAAAAACTTTTTTTGCATAATAAACCAGGGTCAAAATAGGATTATCAAGTCATAACTACAAGGTTTTTCATTTCAAGGCAATTTTTCATAGTCGTACCTAAATATGATAAAAAGCATAAAATGTATATTTTTACATATGATTTAATTTGAGATCGCATGTATATTAAAAGAAAAAATAAAAGTCATAACATTCTAGAAAAAGCATTTTTCCCATAGAATTCATGGCTAAGTGTGACAAAAAAAAAACATTAAATATATATCTCACTATACATATATATATATACATATGTATGCATTTTTTATTTCACCAAGTTAGGTTTATTAAAAGAAAAAAAAAAGCCTCTCGAAAATTTATGTTTTCAGTATTCTTATCCATCAAAACAAAGTCAAAACTTCTTTCAAAAACTGACTCAAAACTTTTTATTTACAGTAATAAGATTTCACATTGCCAAAAAGACATATTTTAGTATTCAAAATTAGCTATATACTGTCTTTAGGCGTAATTCTTCTTTCATATTACAGACATCTAATCTTGAATTCGGAATGTTTAAATCCCCATTACTCTTTACCCTAGAAAAAGAGAAATGATATGAATAAACTCGAGAATGTTATCTTTAAATTGAATTTGAATGTGGAGCACTATAGAATTTTAAATCGAAATGTAATTCCATTTTACATTGTGCAAATGTCACATCAGCAAACATTGGAATGAAAACATCTATAAAATTTTTCCAAATCATAAAATGATGTCTTGCATCAAAATAGCTGAATTTAAAGATTCAGAATAACAAAATAAGGAAAACAGGGTAAGATTTATTATCTTTTATTTCGCATTCATGATTGCATTTTATAAGAATTTTCTTTATTCAGTGAAGAAGTTAATTTTATTATTAATCTCAGAACGAATGTATCTCTTTCTATGTTTGATTAATCTCACTTTCTTAACTCTTAAATGCATAGTGAAACTCAGGAGTTACATGATTTTTTTTTTTTGCCATTTGGCACTTTCTATGGGTCTTATGGATTATTACTACACTATATGGACATTAAGGGGGTCCGGGGCTCAAAATTCTATTTTTTTTTTTAATTTATAGAGATTTTGTAATGATTTTTTTTTTCTGAAATATGTTTTACCATAATAAAAGTATTGCATGTAAAGAAAAGTCTGAAAATTTTTAAATATTTAAAACAATTAAATTTTAAAATTTTAAACATATTTAATTTTTGATATAACTCTGGAAATACTTACTCGATTCACAAAACATTTACACTTTTGTGTACAGAAAATGTATCATTTTAATTTGTCTTGAGGATTTCTTAAAATATTGATTATGAATTTTATATTAAAAAAAATTAAGCAAAAAAATGAAGTAAAAAATGGAGTTTTCTAATGAGTGAGTTTTGCCTTAATAAGCATTTTTTTCACAATTATCCCTCAAAATTAAAAATCCTGAAGACAATATGTCGGAAATATAGAATAAAATCTCTGTTGAAAATTTCATACATATATCTCGCAAGAAACTTTAGATATATCTTTTAAAGTTGATAAATCGTGAAAAAATCCATTTTAAGATAAATGAAGTTAAAGTCAGTTAAAGTGCATCCGTTCTCAAGGTAAAAGGTGTTATATCTCTGGATCTGATGAAGATAAAAGCATGCGGTTTGCGGTATTTAACGCTAAAAACTCAGTATTTTTTAAAGCCAATAATAAAAAAAATTGCATTTTTTGAGCATTTATAGTACCGGACCCCCCCTCCCCCTTAATGACCGGACATTTTCAATTTAAGACATTTTGTCGGATATTTAAGGCTACATTTGTAGGATTTTTCTGGAACTTCAGAATTATGAAGAATATGTTCGACTTCACATTTATGAATGGCGGTTTTGTCAGAAGGACAATTAGGAATGCCACTTAAAATCAAAGAAAAACAATAATGTTTGGGATCACCCTGTCAAATAAATTGCAGGAAATGATCTAGCGTTATAGCTTGCTAATACGCTGCAGAAAAAAATCGTTGATTTTACAGTATAATACTGGCTGCTGGGGCGCCAGTTTATAACCGTAAAATAAGCAGTAATACAGTACCATCGCATGAATACATTAAACCGCATATTACTGCTTAATGGCATATTAATTGCTAATTTTACAGATTATTACTCTTAATTACTGACGCCCCAGCTGCCAGTATTATACTGTAAAAGCAACATTTTTTTAAAAAATGTATATGGATATTGTACAATATATGGGGCATTCTCACAATCTTTTGACTTTCATGTCCCTTAATAATAATTTTTATTTTAATGCCCTTTTTTGTGTTTTTTTTATTTCATATACTGGGGAACATCCCATTGTATGATTGCACAACAAAATTAACGAGATAAATGAGTTTTGGACGATGTTGGGGGTCCAAACACCTGGAAAACTCCTATACCGTCCCATGTCCCTGATGCTGATTTTTAAGTGTGGAGCTGTCTGGATAAAATTGTTTCAATAAAAATAATTCGATGTAATTTTTTTTCTGAAACTGGAACCACTGTTTTATATAAATATGTAGCTAAAAATTAACCTGCACACATTTTTAGGATTGTTATTATTTTTTAAACTCTGTCCCTGGGTTTTAGATTCCTTACCATCCCTCTTCTAAAATTATACAGAAAACCATTTCAGATGCAGCCACAGAATTTTTTTCAAGTTTTTTCTCATGCAAAAGTATGCTAGAGAAATAATGTCTAAAATACTTTGGCAGGAAATTTTCTGTAGAATTTAAATATCAATTTTAAACATCGTGGCTTTATTGGTAGTCTCACCGTCCCCAAGGTTTATTTCTGCACTGTTCGTTGTAAATTAAAAAAAAAATTAATTTAATCCAATGTTAACAACTGTTTCTAAAAATCAATGAACATTGTGGCTATCACTTAGTCTTAACATGATTTTCCTAAAAATAGGTGGTCATTTTCCTTACCGTTCCATCCTTACCGTCCCTTTTTTTACCATTTCGTCCCTTTTTTCCAATACCATCACGTTTTTTTTACCTTACCGTCCCTTCTTTAACACCATTTTAAGACAATGTTATACAAAAATTCTGTATTAAAAAAACCACATTGTTATTATTTCTTATTTGAATGTCCTGTGGGTACTATGCAAATCCATTATAAGTAAAAATGTAGAAGAAAATAAAAAGTTATAGGGGTAAAATGGTAAGGAAAATTAAACCCGCAAGTTTAACTTAAACCTCAGTTAAATAAAAAAAATTTTCGCTGCTGACCATTTTTTCTTTATTATTATGTCTTTTAGATTAAAATGTTATTTTAGCAAGTTTAATTTTGTCAGATTTTTTTCTCCCAAAAGTCAAAAGATTGTGAGAATGCCCCATATGTATTCATTTGTGGGAGGATAGAACGTATATTCATGAAGATATATCGACTTTTTTAAGTTGAAAAATTTTTTGATGTTTTTTGTTTATATCATGCAAGGTAGTTTACAAGTACCAAGTTTATAGTACCAAGTTTAACGCCAGTTTTAGAAAATTTGACAAAATGTAGTAGAAATAATATGGTGTGATTGGAATGTAAAGATATTAAATATTTGATGAAATATGAGCAGTTAAATGAAATACTTTTTATCTTCGCATGCGTGCACGGTAAAATATATTTTTTTTCGTCATTTGATAGTCAACTCTATGGAGCAACTCATAAAAAAAGCCAGTCAAATATCGTGAAAATTCAGAAAGTTTTCAGCAATAGACTGAGCTGATTTTTAGTTGTTCTCTAAAACCATCTAAATGATAAAGGGTTTTCCATAATTTGTCGTTTTTGATTTTGATTTTTTTTTTAATTTTTATTTTTTATTGATGCTTCAGTTCTTCCAGGAAAATCACCAGAATGAGACTATTCTGGGAAAAAAAGAAGTATCAAAATCTAAGCATTTCTTCTAAATTTACTCGTTGACATTCATTAAGTACAGTCTTCTTTCCTGAAAGCAAGATGATAAAATATGACAATTTGTGGAAAATCTCTTATCATTCAGCAGCTTTTAGAGGGCAACTAAAAATTCGCTCACTATATTTCCAATTTCTTTCTGAAATTTCACGGTATTCGGCTGGTTTTTGTTTTTTTATGAGTTGCTCCATAGAGTGACTATCAAAACAAAAAAAAATTAGATAAAAAATATTTAATTCAACTGTTCCTATTTCATCAAATATTTAATATATTTACATTCCAGTTACACCATATTATTTCCACTACATTTTGTCAAATTTTCTGAAACAGTCGTTAAACTTGGTAAAAAGCCCTGCATGATATAAACAAAAGACATGCAAAAAAATTTTGAACTTTAAAAAAATCGATATATCTCTCTGAATATACGTTCTATTCTTCCACAAATGAAAACATGTATTGTAAGATATCCATATATACTTAAGCTATGGCGATAGATCATTTGGTGCATTTTAGTTTATAGGGTGATCCCAAACATTATTATTTTTCTTTGATTTTTTGTTGTCCCTCTAATTGTTCTTCTGTTCAAACCGCTGTTGATAAATATGAAGTCGAACATCTATATATAGTATATTTTTCTTACGTAGCGCTAAAAAAGGCTGTATTTGTAGCCTGCTATCTGGCAACAGCCAAAGTGACGATTCTCATTGGTTAAGTTACGGTCACATGCCTTAACCCACTCAGCAAATCAAAATCCAGACAGAATCTCTCTTTTAACGCATACCGTTTGAGCAATACATGAAGGACAATTGCTATTGATCCGTTTTACGGTGACGTGAGGAATTCAGCGAATCACCTTTTTGATCCAAGGTTGTATTTACACACAGGCGAAAACGTTTTGTTTACAGTTCGAGAGCGAGATGCGTAGCATATTTTATAGAATCTTATTATAGTTTTAAATGAATTTAAGCCGTGATTTTCTATACTATAGGCAAAATGAAAGGAGAAGGACCCCATCTGACACTAACATGCCATTTAAATTTAAACGGTGTCAATTTCCTGTTCACCTAGCTTTCTCAATGATGATCAACAAGTCACAGAGCCAAACTTTTGATTAAATGCATTTTTATTTATATTTTCAACAGAATTTTCAATTACTTTTAAATTAATTAAAATATTTGCAAATTTTATATGTTGCTTACTCGGATAGCATAGCGGCCCAACTAAAAATATTTTTTATTGTGTTTTCACTAAGGTTTTAAATTAATTCTGTTTCCAAGGTACATTTTTATTTACATTTTCAACAAAGTTTACTATTACCTTTTTATACATTAAAAATATTTGTAAATTTAATACGTTGTAATGATTTATGATAGCACTCATTCTGGCTAAAGTTGACATAAATAGTGGCAAGCGAGCTGGGATTGCGTAACGATCCCAATATGAATTGCGTAGCAATTCATGGGGGTTGGCGAGCGTCAGCGAGCAGGGCGCTGAGCCCCCTATATTCTTCATAATCTTGAAGTTCCAGAAAAATCCGACAAATATATCTTTAAATATTCGACAAAATGTCTAAAACTGAAAAGTGTCCGGTCATGAATGGCCATATAGTGTATTATGTGTTACTTACGTGTGATAACATGCATTTAACGTCGTGCAATCTGTTTTTGTTCTGGTTTGTTATCACGGAGAGGTTATGACATCTTCTGTTGATACAGCTTGCAATGGGCTTGACTGGCGTTTTTTCTCTATATTTAAAAGATAGTCATTATTAATTCTGCAAACTATTAAAAGCATTATAAAAATTATTATATCATTGAATAGTTGTTATTGTGCATTGTAAACACTTTAAAGAAAGTACATAATTTACAATGATTATTTTTTTAACCATTTATTTAATGGAACTCAAGAGTAACATGATTACGATAGATACATCATGGTCCAATAGAAACATCAATAATTTTTTTCACTTATTTTCTAGTGGATAATTAACAAAAACAGACTCAAATATAACGTTTTCCGAACAAAATAAAAAATCGTGCATTAAAGAGTTAAGTACCAGACAGGTATGAATAGCATTTCGATGAAACTCTTTATGTTGATTTTGAGCTTATTACTTTCAAGATAAAGAAGAGTCTTTGCTATAATAAGAATCCCCCCCCCCTTTTTTTAGGGTTCCGTACTTAAAAAGTAAAAACGGAACCATTATAAGATCACTCTTGTGTCTGTCTGTCTGTCACAGCCATTTTACTCGTAAACTATGGAATGTGAAAAGTTCAAATTGGGGGAAGTAATAAAGACTGTTGACCCACATATTTTCGGATTATTAAACATTTATAAATATATTAAGTAAAAATGTATAGGGGCAAATTAAATTGCTTAAAAAAAATCTTTTCTTTGTATATCGTTTGGGATATCGGGTGAAAGCTTTCGTAACGCTGAATTCAAAAATACATTTCTTTTAATTTTAGATATTACAATTGCAAAGATATCGTAGAAAATGTAGCGCAAAAATATGTTCCCCACCATCTAATTCCGAATCTACTGAAACTAAAATTACGGAAAAAATACAGGTAGTAGACGATAATTTAAACCTTGCAGGAAAATTATAGCGATTACCCTAAGTCACATAGTTTCTGAGAAAATCGCATTTTTTCCGTTACACACAAATTTCGATGTGCGGGCATTCAGCAAACATGTTTAGCAGCGCTGGGTGTTCCTATCTTAGCAGAAGTATAAAAGCATTGTTGGTCATGATTTTTGAAAAAAAATCGTCAGTAATTAGCCGAGATATTAACCCTTAAAGATACGGACGGTTTGGACATACATAATGACAGGGGCGGCGTAGTCTATGTACCATCAGCTATTAACCTAGATAACAACTTTTAATGATATATGTATGTAATGCAATGGCCAGTAACAGTATACAAATAATAAACGCCAAATTGTTAAAAACACTAATTCAAGGGGTCTCAGGACTCTTAAAGTTTCAAAAAATTTTTAATTTTAATTTTTTTAGATGTTAATTTTCCATCTTTTCGGAACATTTTAATATAATTGTTTCCTTCAAATTCTCATTAGAACAGAAGTTATGGCTTTTAGAATTATACCCACTCAATAGCTTAAGCGGCAGTTTCGAAACTTTTAAGTCATTTTTCTCCAAATGACTTTTTTGGGCATAACGCGCACGATATCGCAAAAACTTTCGAATATTTTTTCATGAAATTTTCAAAACATACGTTTCATGTTAATCTGTATAAACTGAACCTAAAATTCCCTTTTTATTGTTCAAAAAAATATTTTTTTAAGTGATTAAGTTGTTGAAATTTTCAACATTTTCTATTAGCTAAATACAATTTTGTATTTGAAATATAAAAATTCTTTAAATACAAATTTATTTAGATTCAGGGTAATTATTACAATCTGAAGTATAAGTAGGCACCAAAACTTTTATTCTCGTTGCAATATTTATTTTCTAATCGTGCACGTAAGCTGTTATAAAAAGTTTCTGTCAAATGTGTGACTGTTTGGAGCACCCTGTAAATGCTAATTCAACATCTTGCAATTTTTTAAATACATAAAATGAAAGAAAGTACTTATATCTTTCATCTCAATAAAAATTGTGTTATAAAATCTCATACATTTTATGATATTAAATGTTGAAAAGGGTATCTTTTTTTCATTTTTTCCTATTTTTGAGATCCCAGAGACCTCTTAATTGGAATGAATTACATAAATACTATGGCATTCGCGACTATTTTGCATTGAATGGCTCTTTCAATACGCCTCGAGTGGCTTTAAAAATTAATTAAAAACCTATCTGAAAAAACGAGGCAAGGACCAAGGCGGCGTTGCAAATTTGTGACCTCCTTTCTAAGCGCGCTTAGCACAATGCCAAATGTAAACTTTGAACGAATGTTTTGTTTTAGCTACATTGTAGAAAGAAAGGTTATTACTATGCTGAATTTAGTTTTATGAAATGCCAAATGAAGTTTAAATATGCACTTCTTTTTTTGTCAGTACCGAATTAAGTTCATTATAAAGAGATTAAGATAATATTAAACTAGTCGGATGTGTTAATCTCAAAATTTTCTTCTATCTCATACATGTCAATACTTCCTGATAAATACAGCACAGCAACGCCACCGGTTAGCCAATTTATACCAAAATCTAATCAGGGAGAACTCTCGTGAACTTCTAATTGAATTTGAAGTTTGATGAAAATCCGTGCATTAGTTTTTGAGATAGAGCTATTGCGGAAATCGTGAAAAGTTCTGAATTGCAGTGGCACATCTTGGGCAATTTACACCAAAAACTTAGGGTCAGTTTATATCAGGGACTAATTGAATCTAAGGTTTGATGAAAATTCGTGCATTAGTTATTGAGATACAGCTATTGCAGAAATCGTGAAAATTGCAGCATAGTAGCGCCATCTGTTGTGCGATTTACACCAAAAACTAAACAGCACCAATTCATACCAGGGGCTAACTGAATCTGAAGGTTGACGAAGACTCGTGCATTAGTTCCCGAGATAGAGCTATTGCGATAATCATGAATAATGCAGCATAACAGCGCCACCTATTGAGCTACACCAAATACACCAAAAAGGATATCAGCACCGAATTATATCAAAGACTAACTGAATCTGAAGTTTTCTGAAAATCCGTAATTTAGTTCTTGAGATATAGCTATTGTGGAAATCATGAATAATGCAGCATAACAGTGCCAACTGCTGGGCGATTTACACCAAAAAGTAATCAGCACCAATTTATACGAGGGACTAACTGAATCTAAAGTTTTATTAGATTCCGTTCAATAGTTCTTAAGATAGAGCGGCCACAAAATTTGTGTCACACACAGATAGACAGACTCACAGACAGACATTTTGTAAAAACATGTTTTTCATTACCTCTGTACCCTAAAACGTATAAATCCGTCGAAAACCGGTATTCGGAAATTTTCACGAATCCAATACTTTCTTCAAGTAAAAATGAGTTATAGAGATTGATTTTTTGATATTTTAGGATTTTATTTTTCTATTTGATATTTTAGGTTCCATATCTCTTTGAACTTTCATGGTATATCCATTTACATTTTTCTAGTATATACTGTTATACCCAACCCTACTTTGCATAGTTTTTTACAAAGTGTTAGTATTCTTTTAGCAACGGTTTTTTTTTAATAATACAATTACTACTTCATATATTTATTGTACGGAACCCTCTGTACGCGAGTAATACTCGCACTTGACCGTTTATTTTGTACCTTTTAAATACTAAGCATATGCGGAATATATTGCTTAATTAATTGTTTAATATTTATATGATTCAGTGAAATACAATAAAGCATATCATTCAATATTTTTCCATGTTCTACCGCTTTAAGTCAAAAATTTCATTTTTTTTTTCCTTTTGCAATTTTTGAATCCATTATATGTGTAGATTAACGCACTGAAACAGTTTAATGTTATTCCAGTTGCTTACAATCTTTTCTATTCGTTGAACGTAACGATACTGTAAAACTTTACACTTCTTTTTCTAGAAACCATGTTTTTCAAACGGGGCGAATATTTTTCTGGACAACTATTCCACATAATTACTTAAATTTTACATTATATTTAACTCGGACTCTTAAAGCTTTAAAATTCTCTAAATTTAAAATTTTTTTAGATGTTAAACTCCTTTCTTTTCTGAACATTTTGATATATTGGTTTCCTTGAAATTCTCATTAGAACAGAAGTTATGGCTTTTAGAATTATACCCGCTCAAAAGCAGAAGCGGCGTTTCCGAAACTTTCAAGTCATTTTTCTCCAAATGACGTTTTGGGCATAACGCGCATGATATATCAAAAGCTTCTGAATATTTTTTAATCAAATTTTTAAAACATATGTTTCATATTATTCAGTATACACTGAACTTAAAATTCCTTTTTTATTGTGCAAAAAACTATTTTTTAAGTCATTCCTATAGTTGAAATTTTCTAAATTTTAACATACAGATTCTCAGCTCTCTCGTGACCTCTATGCGGCAACAGGAAGCCGAGTTTCAAGGGTTAATGTTTCCAGAAGGTTTTATCACAGGGGCCTGTTTGCAGGAAAACCTGCTGTTTGTGCCCCGCTCACTTCTGCAAACAGGTGAGTCCGTTTAGAATAGTTACAGCGCCTAGAAGATACAGTGTGGAAAACGGCTACAAAATAGTGCTAAAAAATTGAATCCCATAAATGTACAACGATGCTGAATAACAAGATGTCGATCGTAGCGCCATCGTAGTGATTTAAAAACTATAGTCATTCTAAAAGAGACTCTTTAACCTATTTCACGTCATTCCTTAACTAAATTAGCTTATAAAAGACTAAAATATCTTATATTTATAGTTTCCGATATTTAACATCCTATAATTTTTGAAAACACAGGGTTTATATTGAAAAGAGTTACGAGATGGCGCTCGTATCAGCATATTGCACTGAGCATTGTTGGAGATTTATGGGATACAAGTTTTTAGCACTTTTTAAAGCATTATAGGAATAGCCGTTTTCCACACTGTATCTTCTAGGCGCTGTAGCATAGTGCTAAGATCATAGAGATTGGTGCAGGGATCAACGAGCAATCGGTTTAATTGTCTGGGCAGACATCATGTTCGATGGTCGCACAGATTTCCATGTCTTTGAAAGAGACACTGTGACTGCTGTGAGGTATAGAGATGAGATCTTGGAGCCTAATGTTCGCATTTTCAGAGGTGCAGTTGGCCCTCATTTCACTTTAATGCACGACAACGCCCGGCAACATAGAGCTCATCTGGCCGACGATTTTTTGTTAACTGAAGATATTCGCCGTATGGATTGGCCAGCCAGATCTCTAGACCTCAACCCTATAGAGCACGTTCGGGACGCTCTGAGGAGGGCAATTACAACTCGCAAACCCCCTCCAAGAACCATCCAGGGCGTGAAAACGTCGTTGCTGAACGAGTGGGAATATTGTCACAGAAACTCATAAACTGCCTTATTTCCAGTATGAAATTATCAGTGTGACACCTGTGTATCTGTAAGAGGGGATCATACCCCCTATTAACACATTTTTTTCTGTTCGATTCTTTAACCACAATCATGCTTGTGTATTACTGTTGAAGGATTAATTTATTTGCATTTTATCAATCTATATTCATACCAAATTTCATTGAAATCTGTCCAGTAGTTCTGAAGATAACTGACCAAATCTGAAAATTCTCTTAATTTTGTACACCAGTGTTATATGAAAGTTAAAAACATTTAAAATGGTCTAAGGACAAAAATATTAAAATAAACATCTTTAAAAATTTCTTAATTTCAGTACCCTTAGCAGTCAAAATTGCTTCTTAAAATCGACCCGAAACTTGATATTTATTTTAACCAGGGTATCCAAACCGGACATAAACGTTACTGAACTTAATGCCTGGTGTACTTAAATGAAAACCAATTTTTTTTATATTGAACTAGTCGGAAATTGTACGCCAAACGTGGAAAACGTGGTGCATTTGTACTATAACTAGTTTTATAAATATTCAGATCTTAGTGCAATAGCTGTTGAACTCTTATGCAAAAATGTATAAAAACAAAATTTACGATGATTCTACATATTAAATTCAGTAAGACGGAAATAATAGGAAGCCAACATAAATAGAACGTCACCACCATGACAAAGTAGAATCATGACCTATCATGGGATATCATTGAATTAATTACGTTGGATAGGATTTAATACAATGAAGAAAACTTTTATTAATATCTTTTTAACTTTTGATTCGATTTTCATAACATTTGAAATGACTCCACAAAATTCTGCAACAATTCTATATGTTAAATTTCAAACCATTCGGTTGTGTAGTTTTTGCGCTGTTATATACGGACAGATGGACAGTCAAACAAACGGACAGATCAGACAACGACTATAGGTGCTATGTATTTATATAATTACGAACGCACCTAATAAAGTAAATTAAATAGTAATTTACATTAAGCATGCATTAAAGTCGGAGACCCGACAGTATCGTCTATTTCACACTTCATAACAATACCACATTTGCTGTTTTTAAACGACTCAAAGCTTGATGTTATCTAAATATGACATCGCTTTCCCGAAAATTTATATTTGCCTCTCATCGTTATTCTGAAAATGATTTTAGAAATATTTCTTCTTACATTTACAGAAAACTAATCTCGAATTCAAATGTTTAAAATGTTCAAAATTCTCGTGCCCTATGGTCTTTGAGAGGAGGGGAAAATGGAACTTATAAAACGAACAAAGTCAAGAACGAATTTTTGAATTAAATTCGAATGAAGTAACTCTCTGCACTCTAAATAAAAAGTTCTCCGGAGGTGTGATAGTCACTCTATCACAGAGTCAAAATATGCCCAACCTCTTTAGAGTGACTATTCACTTTGAGCAAAAGTGAAATTTTTGACTCTCTAAAAGAGTGAATAGTCACTCCTGGGAAGTGAATATTCACTCTAAACAAGGGTGGATAATCACTCTTTCGGAGGAGTGACTATTCACTCTTGCTAAAAGAGTGCGGTTTTTCACCCCTGGTAGGAGCGATTAGTCACTCTTTCATAGGAGTGAATGTTCATTTTTTATGGAATCATATTTTGCTTTTATGGGAATTTTAAAAGAATCACATCTTTTACAGCATGCAATGAAAATAGATACAAGCGTGGTAGAGATTGGAATAAAATACTTTATTAGCAATATTTATTTAATTCATAGTTTGTAATACTAGTTGAACTTTTAAGGAAAAAATCAGTTAAAGTTACATATGAATTTAAATTAGATTACTGAGAGCAATAAACTAATATATCTTTTTCCAATCTTATCCTTTTTTTAGGTTGGTTGGTTGGTTGATTGCGGTTTAATGGCATAAGGTCCCATTCGGGACATGCTGCGCCAAAAAAGAAGACAGGAAAGGAGAAAGATCGCTCGGGAACCCGGGGTCGCGAAACCCGTAAATACCTAAAGAAGGTATTCCCCTAGGGTTTTTTTTTTTAGGTGTTTGCTTTTATTGCATGAGCTATAAAAATATTACTTTTAAAGTTTTATAAATAATTTTTTAATAGTCGGATGTTATAAGTTTAACAATGTTTGATTTCATTTTAAATTTTCTTTTAAATATAAATTCCTATCTTTTTACCGTTACATTTATTGTATTCTGTATGAAATTATATGTATTCTGTATGAATTTTAATAAAAATAACGTAAATGACTGCATATGAAAAGTTCTTATTGTTTGAAAAAGATTTTAATGTAAAAAGTAGTTATTAATCGCTTTAAAATATTCATACCTATATTTTGTAAGTAAATATGAACTTTTTAAAAATATACTAAAGCTGTCTTATCGATAAGCTTCAAAACAGGCATAAAAAACATTTTATTTCAATGCTTAAATATCATGTTTTACTTTTTAGTGCCAAAAATTACGTGTATCAAAAACGTAGAAAATGCGTTTAAATCGAAGGAAATTTAATAACTGATGCAGAATGTTATAATTAATTTTTTTTATATTACTCAGTCTCGAAATTTTAAAATCATAAACCGCAAAAAATGCTTACATACAGTTTAAAAAAATTAATGTTTCGTAATATCATAATCATCAAATATCATATTTAACTCTGAAACAGTAATAAAGATGATAAATACTCTAAGGGAGGCCATAGCTAATGAGGGGATCATCAGGGTTTGATCCCCCTCCGAAATTTTTGTGGAGATGACTATACATATGTGATTAACTATCAGTTAAGACAACCAAAATTCAAAATTCAACAACAGTCAAAATTCAAAAATCAAAATTCTATGCGAGCATATCTTTATTGTTTGATTCTGTTAATAGATTGAAAAAATGAATGCAATTTCTAAGAAATATTTAAAGTTCATATAATTTTTAAGAATCGGACGCTGTTAAAATAAAATTATTACAAAAGCCCGATACAATCTGTTACAATGATTTAGCCAAAAATGGTTGAAAAATGCACTTGAAAGACATTTTTAGCAGTAAAACTTTTGAAAACAAATGTGTAAAATGTCAAATATTAATTTAATTGGCACTAATTTCAATACGAAACTTAAGAAACATCTTTCATTTGCAACGAAAAAGTCTTAAAGTATCTCTTGAAATTATATTACATTGAATTACTTGAATTCACAATAAAACTTAATTAAACTCTAACACTTGTCTCTATTCAATCAGTAAAAAACAAATCTAAAATAAGTCAAGATTAAAATTCATGACCCTAAATCTCCCTCCGAAATATTTTTCTGGCTACGGCCTTGACTCTATAAGTGTGTATAATAAGAAACCAGTTATAAACAACATCAAAAAAAAAATTCTAACAGAACGACAAATTAATGTTTATATTGCGCCTGCAATGAAATCCAGATATCTTCTGAGTCAGTCAGCTCTGCAAACGAAACAGATAAATCTTTTTTAGGGTTTCGTTCATCTCACGAAACCCTATTCGTCTCGCTCCTTTGTCTGTCTGTCCGTCACAGAGCCCGTTCTCAGAAACTATACATGTTAGAGACTTGAAATTTTGGGTACTTATAGCTGAACACCTCACATCAAACAACAAATCATAAAATTTTGAAAAAGTTGGTAATTAACCGAATTACGGGCTAATTAACTTCTAAAATTAACCAATCCACCTTTTTAACGCAAATTCAAACGGACTTTCTCGAAATCATCAGTGTTTCTCCTAAGGGTTGCCAGTAAAATCAGCCGAATGCACGGTTACCACGGAGGAAATTAAGCCGAAAAATGAAGTGGAGATTTTAAAGCGAAATCGTATATCAGAAAATATTGGTCCGAGAAATTTGTAAATGGAATAGACAGACGCAGAAAAAAAATCTACTTTCATTTGGTATAAAGTTCACATTTCTGCGATGTGTTTAAGTTAAAATATCCACTAAAAATCGATCGATAAAAATTTAATTACTTTAATTGGAAAGACAAGGAAATAAAAAGATTTCAATTCGGCGGGAAAGCAGGTAGACATGACGACGCTGCGGTTTTCATAATAGCATATTTTAATACGAAATTTTAACTTTTTAAATATTAATTTTTTTGGCATCCCGATGTCAAATTTCTCGCTGATTTCATTGATACCCATATCTAAGTCCTATCTTAATTACAAGCTGAAATATTAATTATTATTTAATTAATCGGTTTATTGCTATCAAATGCGTCGATTAAAATGAAGAGACGCGCTTATTTAACCACGAATTAACTTAAATTAGGAAATCTAATAATTTGCCTGGGCTTTTTGAACAGCGATATGAGATAAGTATAACTCATTCATCATCAGAAAGTTTACTTCATACCACTATTTTCTAATAGTAATTTCAGGAAATATTTTGAATTATTGGTTAAGACCGCCACTCAGTCTGTTTGAAACTTTAAGATAGTTTATAACACATAGAAAAAAGTGTAAAAAAGAATGGAGTGTGATATTTCGAGGAGGGGGGGGGGGAGAGAGCTAGAATTATTTTTAAAATCTTAGCGTTTGTTACCGCAGCAAATATTTTAAATTCTTGTTTAAGACCGCCACCATCCCGACCCATCTATCTACGGAAAGATTGCGTAAAGGAGTTTCGTTCAGATATGCTTTTGTTAAGAACAGAGTGCATTCCCTGGTGGTGGAATGTGGAACTAACATAACGCGATTTTCTTAAAATTAGGAAATCTAACAAGTCGATCTGTTTGAAACTTTAAGATATTTTATAACACATAAGATAAAGTGTAAGAAAGAATGACACGCGAAATTCCGGGGAGGGGGGGGGGGGGGGCGCTAGATTTCTATTTAAAAAATTAGCGTTTCTGACCGCTTTAGGTGACTTTTTGAGGGAGTCCTGAGATATATGCTACTTATTTAATATAAAATTGTCTAAAGTTTAGTTACCACTATTTCCTAATAGTAATTTCAACAAATATCTTAATTTCTTATTAAGACAGCCACCACCTCGACATATCTACTTATAGGTTGTTTAACGGAGTTTCCTTCCGATACAGTTTTGTTAAGAATAGAGTGCGCTCCCTGGTGGTGGAATGTGGAACTAACATTTTTGTTAAAATTAGGAAATACAACAAGGCGATCTGTTTGAAATTTTACGATAGTTTATAACACATTAGAAAAAGTTTATAAAAAATGGCGCGTGAAATTTCGGGAAGGTGGGGAGAGGGGGAGGGGCAAAATATTTCTTTTTTGTTTCATACCGTTTCAGGTGCGTTTTTTGATGGAGTCCTCACATACATGCTACTTATACTTATTAAATATAAATATGTCAAAAGTTAAATTACCACTATTTCCGAATAGTAATTTCAACAATTATCTTAAATTCTTGCTGAAGACCGCCATTCCCTCGAGTAACTTATCTACTAATGGGTTGTGTAAAGGAGTTTCGTTCAGATACGCTTTTGTTAAGAATACAGTGCGCTCCCTGGTGGTGGAATGTGGAATTAACAGACCGCGATTTCATTTAAAGTAGGAAATCTAACAATTCAATCTGTTTTAAACTTTAAGATACTTTATAACACACGATAATAAATTATAAAAAAGGGCGCGTTGCATTTCGAGGAGGGGGGGGGGGGGAGGGGTTGAGGGAGGTGCGCGAACAAAATTAGGAAATATAACTGGATGATCTGTTTGAAACTTTAATATGGCTTATAAAACATAACATAAATTTTTAAAATCAGGCCGCGTCAAAAATCATGGTGACCATCTGCCCACTCCCCCCCAAAGGGGGCACTTTTCTAAATTTGGCAGATACCCGTCATGTGATATATCGTAGCATTTTTTTGGGGGGGGGGCGAACAAAATTAGGAAATATAACAAGGCGAATATGTTTGAAACTTTAACATAGTTTAGGATGTGTTTGCCAAAATTTAGAAGGTATTCCATGGCGATAAATGTACTGGACGTTTTGAAAGAAAGTGTTTTGAAAGGAATATTAAACGAAACCCTTTGTGAGATGTATGATCACACTTACCCACTTGTTTTTTTTTTCGATCGTTGGCAAAAGTAAAGAATGGGAAGAATAAAATATTTACACTCATTTTTTTTTTTTTTTCACATTGGCCGAATTAATAAGGTTTTGAATGTTTTTTGCTAAGCATTGTGTTTTTCAATTATTAAAACAATTATATTTCAAATAGAGGTCTGCACGGGCCGAAATTTCCAGGCCCGGGCACGGCCCGACTCACAAAAAAATTCGGCGCGGCCCGATACAAAAATTAAAAGTTCGGCACGAGCCCGGTCCGGCCCGTGGAAAAAATAATATTGGCCCGGCCCGGTAAAAAACTTAAAAGTTCGGCCCGAGTGAATGTCTACAAAGCAGTGATTTTTATGTCGATTTGGTTAAAAATTTGTCTTGTACGAGTAGTTCTGGCCAAAAATATTTATCTTAACTTTTTTTTTTATGTTTATAATCTTCATTTTTATAGAAGTGCATCAGGCTGTAATATATATTTTTTAATGAACCTCTATTTCTTGTATGTAAATAAATGTTCCAGCTATTCTTAATATTGTTAATCCATACTGTTAATCCATGTATTGAAGTGCTAAAAATTTGAAGAATGCTATACAGTAAAATCTTCTAAGACGGAAATGCATAGGAAAGAAAAAAAATGCGTTATAGACAAGTTAACCTTCTTAGCAAGTGTAAATGTATTATATATACTTTTCTTGCGCATTAGTGTATTAATTTTACATGGATCAACACGTTTTTCAGTTTAAAACAGGGTTCCGCAATAGGCAGGTTCCTTTTCACACGTTTTCTATATTTTAAGAAGCACAGAAATCTACTGTTCTTTAAAAAGAATAAATTTTAATGTTTAAGTGTAGAATAATCCCGAGTAAAAAATGTATGCATTGTTTGCAAAAATTTTTGGTCCAGGCCTAATTTAACTGACTTTTGAATGGACCAGGCCACGCTGAGACAATGATTTTCATACAGGCTGGGTCAAAACTAAGACTGAAAATTTTGGGCCGTGAAGACTAGGAATGAAGCCAGTCCCGGCTCTGTACAGTAAAAATGAGGTAGACCTGGTCCGGACCGAGCCTTCCGAAAAAAAGTATAGTCCAGGCCCGGCCCTAGTACCGTGAATGAAAATCGGCCCCTCGGGCCGGGATCAGGCTTCGGGCCACGGGCCGGTCCGTGCAGATCTCTAATTTCACACCTCTACATGAAGAAATATAATAGACAATCACTTTTCTAGGAAATAAATTTTCTAGAATAGAAATCAGGAGAACACTCCTCGATCAATTTTTTTCTATACAACATAAAACTATTTAGCTCATAATCTTAATATATCTACACAAATAAATGATTAAAATTAAATAAGACTTACCTTATGTGCTCCATAAAGAGTCATTTTAATGATATCATAATCTGTTAATCCTAAGATGGCTGACGAGAAAGTGATCATTTTTCTTATCTTACAAGGACGTTGTCGCCTTGCTGTTCTGATTGGTTAATAAGCAATGCATACGTAAGTCACTCTTTTAGGAGTGACTACTTCACTCTCGATAGCGGAGTGAGACATTTCACTCCTTTCTAGAGACTGGAAAATTCCACTCTTTAAGGAGTGTATTTTTACAAAATTCACTCCAAAAAGAGCGAAAATGCCTGTCACTCTTTCAAAGAATAAACTTTTCACTCCTCCCAATTTTAGAGTGTGGAATTTTTAATCGCAAGTGTAATTACATTTTGTGCTTTGCGAATACCACATCAGCAGAAATTGAAATGAAAACACGTATGAAAGTCTTTCAAATTGTAAAACTAAACCCTTGCATCAGAATAGCTAAATTTTAAAATTTTACTTTTCTATTCAGAAAGATAAAATAAGAAGACAAGCTCACCTTTATTATTTTTATTTTTCGCATTCATAATATAGTTTTTATGAGAGTTTTTTTTTTTTATATTCCAAGAAATTGTAATTTTTTTTTTAATTTAAGACACATTCATTTCCTTTATCTTTTTCGAACATAGTTGAAAAGTGTTCATGAATTCTGTTTGCCTGCCCTTCTGTCTATCTGCCCGATCTCTAACTTGCGTAAATATAATAGGATTGCTATGTGATTGTTATATGTTATTAGGAACTTCGTAATTATACAAATACGTAGCACTATTGTCGTAGTCTGATCCGTCCATCTATCCTCATTTAACATCGCAAAAACTACCCCACCGAATTATTTGAAATTTAATATATATAATCGTCACAAATCTGTTTCGAGCTATTTCAAATTTTATGAAAATCGAATGAAAACTTAAATAATTATTAATAAAAGTTTTCTTCATTCTATTAAATCTTATCCTACGTCATTATTTCAACGATACCCAATGATATGTAATGATTTTAAGTTGCCATGGTGATTACGTCAGATTTAAGATGGAGTTATATTATCTCCATACTACTGAATTTAATATATGTTATCGTAATATAGATATATTTTTTTTACACTAGGAGGGCTCCGTCCCCCTGCTCGCTATGTTCACCAACCCCCCCACGTAAACGCTTCGCGATTTCGTTTGGTATCGTGAAGCAAACCCTATTTTCTAGCCAACTCCAGAAGAAATTGTTTCGCGTTTTCATTCTGGATCGCTTCGCGATTCCTCATTTTCTATGCATTCAATTTTTAGATTCACTTGGTATAAACGCGCTCCTCCTCAACTCCTGACGATTTTATTTCCTTATCTCCAAGCAGGTAATCATTAGAGCTTACGGAGTTCCATAATTAGAAGAATTATTAAATATAAAATCATTAAAAAAAAGTAAAATTTATAATTTATTTGAATAATTACAAATTAAATAAAAATTACATATATAGTGTTACGAATATTGTAAATAAGTAGGGTTTGTGCTTAAAAATAAAGTAAATAGACCAATTAAGCTCTATTCATAAGCTAATGTTAGTTTTTGTTGCATTGAAATACCTCAATTTGTTGATTTTGTGCAAGCAAGTAAACCCTATTGCATTTCAATGGGAGTCTATGGAAATTTGGCGAAATACTGGAAATAGCGCCAAGTTGGCGACAAACTTGGCGATGTTCGGCGACAGAGCCGGGACCCTTACCTTGGTATAGCGTCAGAAAGCACTGACCAATCAGCTGCGTTTCGCAGTATCTACACAGGTTTTCATTGGCTCATTTCCAAAGCAAAACTTTTTTTTATATATAGAAAGATACATTTTTGCCTAAGAGTGCAACAGCTATTGCATCAAGATTTGAATATTTATAAAACTAACTATAATACAAACGCACATTATTTGCCACGTTTGACGTACAATTTCCGACATGTTACTCATTGTAATCTCGTAGATAAGAAGTTGTATCATAATTCAAGTAATACTATGCGGATAAGTGCAATCCAGAAAGAAAAACAAATTAATTAAACAGTAATTTAGATAAAGCATGCGTCTCATTAACGTCAGAGATCTGACAGTACATCTTCTATTTCACACTTCATAATAATGTCAGATTTGCTTCTTTAAAAGAACTCAAAGCTTGATGTTATCTAAATATGACATCTCTTTCCCGAAAAGTGATATTTATCTCTCATCGTTATTCTGAAAATGATTTTAGAAGTACTTCTTTTTACATCTGCTGAAAACTAATCTCGAATTCAAAATGTTTAAAGATGTTCAAAATTCTCGTGCCCTATGGTCTTTGAGAGGAGGGGAAAATGAAACATATGAAACGAATAAAGTCAAGAGCGAATTTTTGAATTAAATTAGAATGTAGTAACTCTCTGGAATTTTAAAATCACAAGTGTAATTACATTTTGTGCTTTGCGAATACCACACATCAGCAAAAATTGAAATGAAAACATGTACGAAAGTCTTTCAAATTGTAAAACGAAACACTTGCATTAGAATAGCTAAAATTTGAAAGTTTTTTTTCTTTTCTACATTCATAATGATAAAATAAGACAGACAAGCTCATCTTTATTAGTTTTATTTTTTACATTCATTGTATAGTTTTTATAAGAGCTTTCCTTTCATAATTCAAGAAATTGTATTTTTTTTTTCAGATTTAAAATATATTCCTTTCTTTTTTAGCACTTTCTAACATAGTTGAAAAGATTTTAGGAATTATGTTTGTCTGACTGCCTGTCTATCTGTAGCTCTAATCTCTAACTCGCGTAAATATAATCGGATTATATGTTATTAGTTATTTATATATGTTGTTAGGTGCGTTCGTAATTAAATAAATGCGTAGCACCTATAATCGTCTTCTGGTCCGTCCGTCTGTCCGCATATAACAGCGCAAAAATTAGCCAACCGAATAGTTTGAAATTTAATATATACAATCGTTGCAGAGTTTTGTCGAGTCATTTCAAATTTTATGAAAATCGAATCAAAATTTAAACAGATATTGATAAATTTTTTCTTCATTCTATTAAATCCTATCATACGTTATGAATTCAATTATATCCCATGATAGGTAATGAGTGTAGGTTGCCATGGTGATGATGTCCTATTTAAGATGGAGTCATACTATTTCCGTATAGTCAATTTAATATATATAATCGTAATAAATTTTGTAGTCATGCATTTTTGCGTAAGATTGCAACAGCTATTGCACCAAGATCTCAATATTTATGAAACTAGTTATAGTACGAACACACATCATTTGTCACGTTTGACGTACAATTTTCCACTTGTTTTAAACCACTCAAAGCTGGATGTTATCTAAATATGACATCACTTTCCGAAAAGTGATATTTATCCCTCATAGTTATTCTAAAAATGATTTTAGAAGTTTTTCTCCTTACATTTGCAGAAAACTAGTCTCGAATTCAAAATGTTTAAATAGGTTCAAAATTCTCGTGTATAGGGTCTTTGAGAGCAGGAGAGAAGGGAACATATAAAACGAATAAAGTCAAGAACGAATTTATGAATTAAATTCAAATGGAGTAACTCTCTGGAATTTTAAATCTCAAGCGTAATTACATTTTGTGCTTCGCGAATACCACATCAGCAAAAATAGAAATGGAAACATGCATGAAAGTCTTTCAAATTGTAAAACGAAGGTCTTGCATAGGAATAACTAAATTTTAAATTTTTTGCTTTTCGATTCCGAATGATAAAATAAGACAGATAAACTCAGTGTTATTATTTTTATTTTTTTCATTCATGACTAGTTTTTATAAGAGTATTCCTTCCATATTCAACGTTGTAATTTGTTTTCTGATTTTCAAATTCATTTCTTTTAAGCACTTTCCAACATAGTTGAAAAGTGTTTATACATTCGGTTTGTCTGTCCGTGCTCTAACTTGCGTTAATGTACTCGGATTTCCGTATAATTATATGTTATTGTTTGTTATAGAAAATTAAGTGAGTCGTATTTATAACTCATTTACAGAGACACTCAGAATAATTCCGTTACATCATGTTCCATGGGGAAAATCTTAAAAGGCAGCATGCTGCCATCAATTTTATGGAGTAACGGTACATAATTTTTTTTTACAGTGTTGTTGAATTTGGTAATATTCCACAGGAAGGAGGCGCTGTAATAGCGGTTGTGCCATTTTAATTGTTTTATCATTGCAAAGTACACGGAGTTATGCGTGGAATTGAACTGAACTTCGTACATACGTTCTCGACTAAGGCCGTCAGGTCCCTGTTGAAAATGGAGATATTCTCCCGGAAGGGGGCGCAGTGATAGCAATTTTTATGAAATGTTCTATACTTTTGCGTAGTTTTGTTGTACAGTCGTGGAAAAAAAAAGTAAACACCCGCTACTAACTCCGCAACAAATTATCGTAGAAGAAAGTTACTGGTACCGAACGATTTTAAATAAAGTCTACTTTTAAATGATGTATATAAAATTTGCTTAGGGGGGCATCTACATATTAAAACGAACCATAACTTCATTTTTTTCAATGGCAATACCCAATTCTGACAGCATAAATGAACTCTACACCCTTCAAATAGCCTAAAAACAAATTTTTATGCAATTCGTACCATAAGTTTCCGAGAAATTAATTATTTTAAAACGAGCGTATTTAAAGGGCTGCATCCAAATTGAAGTTGGGTCCTCGATTGCTAACCGAGAGAGCCGCCTTCTTGATCAAGGCACCTTAAGCAGTCAATGAAGTCTGTTAGATAACAAGGCAGCAGAAGAATTTCAAAATATCTACTCACTTCAATCATAGACGGCCCCTTAAACCATCATTTTGCCGTTTTTTAAGCATAATTTGAAAACTACTTGGAAGAAAAATGTGAAATTTGGGGTTTTCATAAAGCAGGACTTAATAAATCTAAATCCATCAAAAAAATTGTAGGTTGCAATTCATAATTTTTTCGAATATTAATTTCATAATTCATAATTCATATCATAAAATTATAAAAATTGCAAATTTAGCGTATCTATGTTTGGGCACATTAGTTTTATTTGTAAACAAAAAATTAGCACATTAGGAGCATAATTTCAGAAGATATAAATAAAAATATGAAAATGTAATTTAACATTAGAAGCACTCAATTTTGAATGTTTATAATTCAAAAACTTATCATTCAAATGACTTGAAATTTGGTGTCTAGGCATAGTTTGAACCGAAGATTTGAGATATCTCGTTAAAATTGGGTATTGCCATTGAAAAAAAATGAGGTTTGGGTTCGTTTTAATATGTAGATGACCCTCTAAGCATATTTTATATACGTCATTTAAAAGTAGACTTTATTTCAAATCGTTCGGTACCAGTAACTTCCGTCTACGATAATTTGTTGAAGAGTTAGTAGGGGGTGTTTACTTTTTTTTTTTTCCACGACTGTACATCGACTGATTGTATAGTGCCGGGCACCTCGCATCTACATAACCGTTTGATTCGCAAGCAGCTGACGTATAGCACAAAAACGAAAATATTGATTTTATTAACACTAGGAAGACGGCGAGCGGTCATTTTGACCGCGGCTAAATGAATATGTTTCGGTTAGAACCAGAAATTTCTTTATAAAACTAGTTTAAAACATACAAAGAAAAAAAACTAGTTAAATAAATAAGTTAATAATTTAAAATAAAAATTCTGGTGTGAAATATTCTTGTAAAATTTGAGTAAATTTCCCCGTCTTTCTAGTGTTAAGCATCATGATCGAGATTAACTCGTTTTCACTCCGATTAATGAAATGAAGCAGAAATTTAAGAGGGAAATCGAAGTTGGCGTAGTATTGCAGTTGGGTCATGCCATACAAAATGTGCCAATCAGCTGTGGCTGACATGTCACTGATATTAATGAAAATCATCATACAAGTAGATCATATTCATTTATGATTAAATTCAAAATAAAGACTTCTGTATTGTTTATTTAAGTATAAAAACTTACATTAAAAGTTTATACAAAATCGAGGTTTTGTGTGCATGCTTGAAATTTCAATTTTTATTTATATAGCTTTTGGTACGTAAAGACTATATTAAAAATTGTTTACAATTAAGAATGAACAATAAGTAACAGATTGGCGTAATTTAGTAATTGACTTTTTATTCCGTAACAAAAAAGAAAAGTAAATAACAAAAAATGTTTAGGGAAAAATTGAATATTTC